>OU426993.1:22890970-22968470 GCA_911387935.1 Dolichovespula saxonica | reverse complement strand
CGGTCGTTCGGTCGATCGATCGATCGATCGATTAACGCATCGAGCTATTACCGACGCTCTCCTGACCTCGAAGCACGCGCGCGTGGTTAAAAAACAACAGCGGGTACGCGCGCGACCCTAAAATCAGGGAGGAGGAGCTCCGTCGTTCGAGAGGAGACCCTCGCGGCGTTCCGTGCCCGCTCGTATCAGCTGTGCGCCCTAAGCACGAGGACAACGACGACGTCGACGACGACAACGATCTCGCTCGCCATCGAACCAAAAGAAGAAGCCGGGGGAGGAGAGGGAAAAAAAAAAGCCTGCGTGCTCGTTCCGCTTCTTCTCTCTCCTCTGACATCGAAGGCTCGAAAAGGGCAGCCTATCGATCAGGCCTCTCTCTCTCTCTCTCTCTCTCCCTCTCTCTCTGCCTACCCTACAAGTCGTAGACCCTTCTAAAACGTTACGTACGGCTCGCTTCTTCCCTTTCGTCCGCTTTCCCTAACATTTCTCTATTATCTTTAAAAGTATCCGTGGGACCACGCTTTTTCTTTTTTCTTTTCTTTTCTTTTCTTTTTTTTTTTTTGTTGCCCCTTGAAACGAAACTCTTACCGTTCTTTAATAATATTTTACTTACGTAAATTCCACCGCGAGTAAGGAATACCGGTTTGGATTTCGTACGCGACGCGCGATCGAGAGAAAAGGGACACACAAAAGTGGATCCTCCGGTGGATCGTGGAAGAGTCCTTCCTTTCAGGAAAGATCCACTACTCTCGTTTCGGGCCCGCATCGGCGGTCTCGTTCGTCCCTCCCCCTCCCCGCGATCCCCTCCCCCTGCAGCCCCCTATTTCGCCAGAAGCATAAAACCTTCGGAAACCTCGAGAAGCCGACGTAATTCGAGGCCCTAGAAGGGGCCTCTCCTCTTCTCTCTCGACCGACCAGACGAGCGCAACAACGAGTTCTCCTTTGTTCGCCTTCCTATGCTACTTTTCTTCTTCTTCCTTCCTCTCTCTCTCTCTTTCTCTCTCTCTCTCTGTCCCTCTCTTTCTCTCTCTCTCAATCGCTTCTACCAACGACCGGTAAACTCGTTTCGGATGCTCGTCGTTTATATAAAACAAACAGTTCGAAAAGTTACGTTCGAAAATCTCGAATAAGAGCTCTCTCTCTCTCTCTCCGCGCGCTCTCGACGCGACGAGTAAATTGCGCCGCGGAACAACGAGAGAGAGAGAGAGAGAGAGAGAGAGAGAGAGAGAGAGAGAGAGAGAGAGAACATACAACGAGACAGACAGGGATAGATAGAGAGATAGGAGCCCGTGTGTATTTTCCGTTCAATTTAATTAATTAAACGTCAAAACGTCGATGACAAGATCCATTTCGATAAACGTCGAATACGCTAACTTAAGTTCGTACGTAACCAATATATATGTATAAATACTCGCGATCGACGAAAAGGAAAAAAAAAAAAATCAAGGCTACTTTCTCGAACGACGAACGAGAGAACGGGGTGAAAATTGAGATTCGCGAGATCGATAAAGGAATGGGCGATTAAAAGCGATAGATCTTAAAAGGCGACCGTCTAAAAGGATCGTGCGAAAGAAATCTCGACTATCCGGGGAAGGAGGGAGGAGGAGGGAGGAGCAGCGAACAGCGAGCTACGAGCGAGCACCGACTTCGAGTTCCATCGCACGACTAGGGTTTCCTGTTTCTGCTCCGTGACCAGCGACGGGTGTAATTGTTTTCACGACTCGCCGCGGCTTCGTCGTCGTCCTCCTCGTCCTCGTCGTCCTCGTCGTCCTCATCGTCTTCGTCGTCGTCGTCGTCCGTTGCTCCCCGCTCGCGCCTACACGACGACGTATCGACTCTTAATCGCCGATAAAACGCGAGAGCCGATTTGTTATTCCGTCGTCGAGGCTAACGCCATAGCACGGAGGAGACGCGCGAGACAAATTTATACCTCGCGGATACGCGTGTTTCTCCGATAATGATAGAAAAAAAAAAAAAAGAAAAAAAAAAACAAAAAAAAAGAAAAAACGTACGCGCCCGTAAGGTATCGACGATTCACTAATTATTTATCATAGCGATGGTAAATAAGAATAATGGTCGTCGTCGTCGTCGTCGGGGGCGAGGGATGGGGTTGGATGGGGGTGGGCGCGGGGGTGAGAGAAGAAATTTTCATAGGATTATTATTCTCTCGTCTATCTGTCTCCGTTCGTCGATAAGGATTCTCCAATCCACTCGGACGCGATCCGAAATTAAGGTAAATTTTATTACGTCGCCTTACGCAACGAGGGAACTCCTCGATCCTCGCGAAACGGAGAAAGGTCGGGAGAGAAAAGATTTCGTTCGTTTATTTCGAGAAATATAATGCGTACGTTTGATAAGTCCGACTTTAGAATTCTCGAGCGTTTTACGTAACTCACGTGTTTCCCCTGGACGCGTAGCATCGTCGAGAGTACATCATCCATCTTTCTCTACGTACTATCGTGGTGTAAGAAAGAGACACGATTTGTTTTTTCTTTTTTCGCCCCATCGATCGAGAGGAAATGGAAATCGCCGTTTCTCGTCGAAAAGAAATAAGGTCACCGGTAATAATTATGTAACGCGCGTTTGGTCACGCTCGTCTTTTCGCCGTGCAACCCTGCAAGAACACGATCATGCTCGCGAAATCGAGAGATCGATCGTGAGATCGATCGCGAAGTAAGAAGTCGAGCGAAAAGACGTTTCGCAAGGTCGCAACGCACTTCACGAAAATTGTTCATCGTAAATTATTCTTACGCGTCACCCGGTATATACACGTGCTACGCGATACCGATTATCGTGGTGGACAGCTTTGAAGGAGGGAGAGGGAAACGACCAAGGTAAAGTAATGGGTACTGGAGCGAGAAAGACGGAGAGTGACAAAGACGGACAGACAGACAGACAGAGAGAGAGAAAGAGAGAGAGAGAGAGAGAGAGAGAGAAAGAGAGTGCACATTCACGTCTGTGTATCTACGAGGCTTGCGCATATTTACAATCGTAAACCGTAAAATGCGTCGTCGAGTTACTCTGGCCACGTCGTCGGAACGTTAATGGCACAACTCGTCGGCTCATTCATTTTTACCTCATAGACACCGTCGTCCTCGGCGTTACCTCGAAAATTCGTACGATTCTTACGACTCTCTCGATTCAAGAATTCCCGATAATAGAATATATAGTCGAGGCGCGCTTTGACTCTTTATAAACGTTTATGAACGATGAGAGAACGTAATCGAGGAAAAGGAGAAATCTTTTTGTATAAATTTGCTCGTAGAGAAATATATTTTTAAAGAGAGAGAGAGAGAGAACACGCATCGAGTTAAGAAAAGTAAACTGCTAAGGGAATAGCATCTCATTCGAGTCGAATTTTCGATTAAAATCTTCGTTTGTAAAATATTTTCGGTCGTTCGCATTCGCTCGTTCCTTTTCGTCGGTGTCCCATGGACAAAATTAAATTTTGTTAACAGGATTATTTCGTATCTATTACGTTCGTCTATCGAATTGCGTAAAAAAAAAAAAAAAAAAAAAATAAAATATGAAGGATACTTCGAAGCAAACATAAAATTACTACGATGTCTCCATATGTTTGAGCATAAAGAAAATGTCACCTTTCACAACTCATCGATGGAGTTACATGTTCCGCCTTGAGAAATATTCCCGTCGGAGCTCCGTGAAACTTTCGTTTATTCGTATTACCGCAGAAAACTATCGAGAGGAGAACTTTCTAATTAATTTATCTAACGTCGAGTTAACGTTTGTCGTTCGGAGATTTATAATTTCTAATTGTCTGTAATAAATGGATCAAGTGGGCGCGAGCAGATTATCTAAACGAGGCTTATCGTGAAATTAATAAACTAGGTTTAGAGAGAGAGAGAGAGAGAGAGAGAGAGAGAGAGAGAGAGAGAGAGAGAGAGAGAGAGTCTCGACGTTTCGCCGATTTCAAAACATGGTCGACTTTGAATACGATCAGCTTCGTTTTGATTTTTTCTTTTTCGAAAAAAAAAAAACGAAATAATAATAAATTGTCAAAGCGATTACTATGAATTTCATACATTTATTTCTCGTTGGGTCAGCAACGCTCGAGACGAGGAACGTTCGATCGAGGGGGTTAATATCTTCGGCAAAGCCTTTGCCAGCAGTCCCTCTGTTCTGTATCGACCGAGAATGGTCGAACGATGTACAGGGTGACGAGAACGCGCGCGTACAACGTACCTTCTCGCATATAACGGACCATTTTCCGTCTTACGCTCCACCCATTTTTTCTAGCATTATCATCGTGACTCATCTAGGAGGCGCAGCGAGAGAGACAAATGGAGAGGGGAAAAAGGCAACTTAACGAGAACGACGAAAAGAAAGGAAAGAACCAGAAAAACTCGTTTTTCCGATCTCTCGACGTCTCTCCTGTGTACGAATTTTCTTAATAATATCGAAAGTAAACTTTTTTACGAGTCGTCCGAAGGAAAAAAAAACAAAGAACAAAAAAGAAAGAAAGAAAGGAAAAAAAAAAGCGAAACGAACAGATCGAAGACAAAGCGTCGATTCCGAAGGGTGGATATCGAAGATCGAATTAATTATTCGTGTATACGTAAGACAGGCTTACTCAACGATGTCGCCCAACCCTCTTTGTTGTACACCCTCGAGCGTCGATCCCTTCTCGTCGTCGTGTCATTGTTGTATAGCACGCACATACGTGAGGCACGCGTGGCTTATCGATCTCGCTCGTGGAAACGAGCCCTTCTCGTTCTCTTCCCTCTCCTCACCCTTCTCCCGCCCCCCTCTCTCTCTCTCTCTCTTTTGCTCTCACCTCAAAGAAAAGGGAAACGTGGGAAAGGGGAGAGAAGAGGGGAGAGGTCTCCTCGGCACGAGGTATTGACCTAACAGTGAATCATCCAAAGAGCATCGATCGTTGATTATTATATACGATATACCGTGCCCACTACGCTATTTATTCGTTTATTATAAAACATTCGAGCCCTTTCAACCGATCCTTATCTTTTTTCGTGAAATTTTCGAATCGACGGACGAACAACCCACCGAAAGAGAAAGAGAGAGAGAGAGAGAGAGAGAGAGAGCATAATATATAGCGTCGAGAAATATAGTAAACGCGAATCAAACAGTATTCCAATGTATGTATACACGCGAAGAACGTTCACCACGCAGTCGCGTATACGCGTAAGAGTTGAAAGTACATTGGTATTGGGTAGACGCTGTCTCTCTTCTCCAACGATATGACATCATACGATGCATCGTCGTAGAATACATTAAGAGAGGTCAATGAATCGAGAATATTTATCCGTTCGCGAGTAACAAAGTTTACTACCTTCGTTACGCGATGTGCATCGAGACTAGGTGAAATATCGATTATATCGAAAGCTACGATGACATTGGTAAAATTCGATTAGAGTATCGTTCGCGAAAGCGTGACTGTTATCTCGTCGACTATATTATCTATCTAAACGATCGTGGTAAAAGACGTATTTTATTGAAACAACTTAAATGCCGAGCGTCGTGCCAGATTCGCTCTGGAAAGTGCCTTCTCAAAAGGTACACGTAATGTAGAACACACGTACGTACACGTTCTTTGCGTGTTAATCGCAATACCGCGCGATTAGCGACAATCGGTCGTCGGCTCATCGACGATCAATAATTAATTGACGATTACGCGCGCGCGAGCGCACGATACGAAGAATCGCGAGTTCGATATATTGTACGCGAGAACTCCCGCTATCTACCGTACGATAAACGGTGACGCGGTGTTTTCATTGTTCTTCCATTCACTCCTTCCATTCTCCTACGTGCATATGTACGTATATGCACGACAGACCGTACGCGTGCATCTTATATACATACATATATACATATATTTGTTTGCTAAATTTTCGCGATTCCAAGAATCTCTTTTATATTCTAGAATTTTTATATCATTCTCCGATTCGATCGATAGAAATTGACAATGACGTAGTGGAAGACACTCTTCCGTTACTTACGTATGTACGTTCGTTGACGAGTCGATGAGAAATGACACTACCATTGGATAATTTCGAATTCCGTAGAACAAAAGGATAGGTCGAAAAAAGAAATGAAAGAAAGAAGGAGAAGAGGGCAGGTGCCCTATAAGCGCGATATACTCTCGACGCAGTACCAGGTCGGTTGCACGGGGTCACCGGAACGAAACTCGTAGATTTTCAACGAGGGCGTATCAACATTTGCACAGCTGTCGGTCGCGAGTTTTTTTGAAGAAGAGAGCTTTAAACTACTACGCGGAGGAGTCGTGTATACCGCTAACCTCGACATGCTCTGGGCCCGGAGGCTGCACTCCTTTTCTTTTTTTCTCCTACAGAATCCGGCACGATGAAGAGTGAGACCACTAGAGAAAGAGAGAGAGAGAGAGAGAGAGAGAGTGAGAAAGAGAATATGAGAGAGCTTTCTAGCTCTCTCTCTCTTTCTCTCTCTCTCTCAACCCCCTTTTGGAACGTGCGTACCGATCGATATTAGGTGGTGCATGCTGTTTTCGTGGCGTCCTGCCACACAACGTTGGCTTTGGAAAAGATTAGAAAAGAGCCAGCATCCACGCCAATGGTTTCCATGGGAACCTTCTTCAGGGACAGCAGCCGGCGTGTGTTTCGGGGTTCCGGACCTAAAGTCGTGCCATTTATTCCATTTCTCCAAAAGAATCGTTCGACCCGGAGAAGGACTACTGGTATATGGAAGAAACGAATTTCCCTGATCGAAGGGAGGGAGATCTAAGCACGAAGAGAGGAGAGGAACCCTCTCTCCCTCTCTTCTTTTCGTTCTAACCTACATAAACTTTACCGTCAATAGAGAAAGAACTTTTTGCTTCTGTATTCGTATTCCTATCCGTCTCTCGTAAATATGTACATCCGTCTCTCTACGTGCATTCGTGAAAATCGTTCGAGCGTTATTAAGTTCCACCATTGCAGATGTATATATCCATCGTCGCGTCGAAACTTTGCTCTTGTATCGCGGCCCTTTCGGGATTTTCTTTTTTCCTTTTTATTTTTTTTTAAGCATCGCTCGATGCTTCAATTTTTAAAAATCAATCAAATCAATCAAAATGAATTTTCATTCAAACGCACGATGTTATACCTATGCATTTCGCTTCTAAATATAACGTTCGTGAGTCTCGACCGGAAACGACAGTATTTCTTTGATTTATGCAAAATATATGTACGCACTTATTAAAGTGGTAAATCTTTTGTCAATGTTTCGCGTTAAAAGTAACGCGAACTAAAGAATATGTTACAGGAAGTTTTTCGAATAGAGGATAACATTTTCTCGAAGCGTCGAGCGGAAGCACCCTTCTCGTTCTCAAATATTTTTTCTATAGGTGTAACGGTAGCGAAGAAGGGGATGATCGAATACCTGAAAAAGGAGAGAGAGAGAGAGAGAGAGAGAGAGAGAGAGAGAGAGAGAGAGAGAGATCATGCTTCTTGTTCTTCTTGGGCCAAGATTTCCAAGGCTCGGTTCGACCAATTTTCGTTTGTCGACGGCGGCACAACGTGAAAGTATTTGTATTCTGGGGATTGTGTGGGCGGAAACGAATGCAAGAGAAAGAGAGAGAGAGAGAGAGAAAGAGAAAGATGAAAGGCAACGTAGAAGACGCTTGCGACAAAGAAGAGGAAGGAACAGACGGCTCGTGAAAATATAGGCCGAGCAAATCCTTCGGCTCGCGAGAAAACTTTACGTATGGTTCGTGCAAAAAGTGGTAAGTTTGTAAATTCGAGAAAAATAAAGGGATGAAGCGAACGAGAGAAGAAAGGAAGTAGAAGTAAAAAAAAAAAAAAAAAAGCTCGGGAGAAATTCTTCTCGAAGAAAAACTTTTTAAAGAGAGGATAAACGTCGAATTAAGTCCCTTCTTACGTTCTCCCCAAAACCGAACCCCGCGTACCTTTTAACGGTTCGAACGTGTATACCTGCATCGGGTATATCTACTTTTCCTTCGGAGAAAACGCAAGAGGGAAGAGGAAACGGAAAAATAATTCGTTCCGAATATTCCAAGGTTTTTTTCGACGGTAGAGACACAATGGGTAGAAAGAGAGAGAGAGAGAGAGAGAGAGAGAGAGAGAGAGAGAGAGAGAGAGAGAGAGAGCTTGGCGACCCGACCGGAAAGCGACGACTGCAACGACTCCGACAGCTGCAATAAACGGATGTTTTCAAGAGCCGCCATCATCGTTCGGGTTTCATTTCTTTTCCCTCGCACATCCACAATGCGTCGAAAATCATAAATCGACGACGTACATAAATGCAAAATTACGAATCCGACTCTCGTTCGGAACTTGCGAAAGGACGACGAGGCGCGAGAAAGAGATAGAAGGGGAACCACTCGACGCGTATTTCGAGAAACTTTATCGTCGAAAATTGTTTTACTCGCTTTTGAAGATAAATGTGGGCTACTTCGGTACGGGACGATCTCGGAGGGAGTAGACAAAGGAGACGGCCGAAGCCGACTGCAATATCGCGAAAGTGCACACGGTGGCGAGACGTCTTGCAGACGGAACCTTGAAGTACTTTGTCCTTGAATTCCTTGCGAAAGAGACCCAGTGAACCACGCGCGTGAAATTCAAAGACGTTACGCGTTTTTTTTCTCCATACGCTCGCTCGCTCGCTCACTTGCCCGGTCGGTCGGCCGATCGATCGATCGATCGAATCGATTAATTTTATGAAAAAAAAAAAAAAAAAAAAAAATATATATATATATATGTGTTAAAAATATATAAGCGCAAGGCGAATCTATGATCACGTATCGATTATACGAAAATATCTTTCGTGGAAACCCTTTAAGTGGGTACACTTTGTAAAATGGAAAGGCAAGACAAATGCAGATTTCCGCGAATAAGCTTCACGCGACGATATATATATATGTATATGTATATGTATATGTATATGTATTTTACGATCTACGAGCAAAACGATGGGTGCTCCTCTTTACGTTGACGCTATGTATTATCTCTATATTTACATTGCAACTATCGATTCTCGGCTTGCAACTCAAGCTAACCGTGCAGTCGCGTAAAGCCGATCGATAGTTTATCTATGACGAGATATACCACCCCGCAATACTACTCTATGTGTTTGCATGTAAATGCATACGGCATCGTCCCATATAGCTCTGTCTATTCCCACGCTGACGCGTGTATTGCGAATAGCCTGATTTCTCTAAGAAAAAAAAAAAAATAAAATAAAATAAAACTTTTATTAATTACGAGTCCTACGAGAATATACGTCGACAGGAGAGAGAGAGAGAGAGAGAGAGAGAGAGATTTATCTCTTGGCTTATCAAGAGATAAATTTATCTATGACCTATGACGATCGTATGTAATACCTTTTATCGGATATATAGCGTTTCTTTGATTTTTTTTTCCAAACCTATTTATTGGCCGAGGTCGTACAACACGGTCTTAACCCAATTTCACTTTCGTCTCTACCAAATGACATTTCTAAGCCGGAACGAGAGATCGATCCATTTCGGTTATCATCCGATCTTTTCTAGGTAGAATAAGATAGACATAGACAGATAAGAGAACAAAAGGAAAGTTTGTAAATTTTATCTGTTGGACCACCGGAGAGAATATTCCAACGAAATCTCCGTCTCCTGGGGAGGAAGACTCGGTTGAAGGACCAAGTGGAAGTAAATAGATCGTCCAAGAATACCAAGCGGGAGGAGGTGAGGGAGGGAGGGAGGAGGTGGGGGCGGGTGCGGGGGGAGGGAGCGTCGCGGCCTCCCGCAAAATTCGTCGCGAGATCTCGCCGAGCGATTCTCGTATGAGAGGGAAAAGAGTTTCGAGGGAGTTTCGAGAAGTAACTCGAATATACTCTCTCTCTCTCTCTCTCTCTCTCTCTCTCTCTCTCTCTCTCTGTCTCTGTCTCTCCCGATCGCTAAATTCGATTGCTATTTACGTTATTAACTCGATCTTGTCGGATTAATAAATAAGAAAAGTACGTCCTTAGAAAGTGTCGTAGAAACGTTCGAAAACAGAGTCGAATTTCTCGGGACTCGGAGTTACGAGTTTATTTGTACAAAGTCATACTTGCACGACGGTACGTTCTCGTTGCACGACGTTACACAATCCGATGCCGGGGCAGCGGCAGCAGCAGCAGCAGCCTGCCGGCGCCCATTTATGTGTCGCTGATCGGCCCACGTAACGATTACTAATATCCAACATCCGATTTCTAATTCCTAATCGCTTGCCCGCCGCCGCGAATCGATTTCTAAACGAACGGCTCCTTCCATTAAAGTTAATTCAAAACCGCTAACGAGAATTAACGTCGTTGTTTTGACCGAAGAGAGAGAGAGAGAGGGGAGGGGGGATGAAAACAAAGCATAGACAACGTTCAAGTATCCTCCTAGAGTCCTTCGAGAGCATTACCGTACATCAATGGCGGTTCTCTCCCACCCCCTCCCGCTCGGCCAATTTCTCTTCAAATTTTTTTTCGAAGATACGATGAAAAAGGAATTACTCTTAAGTTTAACTCGAACGGAAATTTCGTCGACGTTCCTTCGCAATTATCTCGCCTAACTAGTGTTTCCGCGAATACTCGAGTACCAATCTACTACGTACAAACATACACGCGTGTACGTAGGTACGAGCGTACGCCGTAACCAAGTACGTGGAAAAATCAACGACGCGTTATCTTATGAAAATAGAGAGGGTCTTGATTTCTTCGAATATAATATTATATACATACATATACATACATATACATAAATATATATATCTTATTTACGGATACGGTATTCCGATCTCGATGTGAAACTGTGTCGGCATGTTCTACGTCACCGGTCTTTACTTTGCGTTCATTCGTAAAAAGGATTACCTTTTACGGATTCTGCAAATATATATCTACGTATTTCTAAGAGGTCAAAGGTTATCGAACGCAGACGTTAAGTCGCCGGTTGTGGTGATGGTGGTGGTGGTGGTGGTGGTGGTGGCGGTGGTGCAGGTGCCATCGAGCCCGAGAGAATTCGCGAGGAATCCTCGAAGGACGGAGACACGATCGAAGTGAGGAGGAGGAGGTTGGAATAGAATGAGAAGGGACACGAGGAAAGAGAGAGAGAGAGAGAGAGAGAGAGAGAGAGAGGTCGCGTTCCGCGAAACACACGCATCCTTATTTCTCTTTCTCTGTCGTTCATTTCTCCTGCGTGATCCTGCCCACGGTGTAACACGGGTCAAAGATGCAACGACGATTCGCAAATTCGAGAAAGCGAAGAAAGGAACGGTCCGAGAGTGGAACGAGGAGAGAAAACAGCTTCTTCTTCTTCTTCTTCTTCTTCTTCTTCTTCTTCGTAGTCGTCGTCGTCTTCGTCGTCGTCGTCGTCGTTTGCTCGAACGAACGTCGAGAGGGTATGCTCCGCATTTTTGTCTCCCACACGAGCCAATCCGGGTTCTTCTTCTTCTTCTTCTTCTTCTTCGTCGTAGTTTGCCGTCTTGGTCTTGTTCTTCTTCGTCGTCGACTGCTCCCTCTCTTTCTCTTTCTCTCTTTGTATCTCTCTCTCTCTCTCTCTCTCTCTCTCTCTGTTCCACTGGCTCGAGAGACTACCAAAGGCTACGAAGAAGAAGAAGAAGAAGAGAACGACGAAAGGCGTGCGCGCTCTACGGGAGAGAGAGAAGATTCCAGTGGTAGAAGGGCCGTTCTGCCCTGCACATCCCACCCGTGGTTTCCGCCGGCCTTGGAGCCACTGAACCACTCCGTGGTTCAACGATTCGATGCAGCAGAGGTGCTCAACCAAATCTCAAAAACCACTTCTCTCTCTCTCTCTCTCTCTCTCTCTCACTCTTCCTGTGTATGTGTGTGAGAGGGAGAGTGGGACCCGCTTTGACGAAAGCACGAAAAAATAAAGGCGATACCCGCTCTCTTCCCCTACACCCTGTGATAACGGACCTCCTTATTTGACAGAGATAAGAACGCGAGACATAGCCCGTCTTTGGCTCCGTTTCTTGGTGCCCCCGAAGAGACTACGGCGACAAAGCGACGTACCAACGACAACTTTTGCTACCACCCACGTATCACGCGAGTAACCACGAAATAGCCGGGGTAAGGTGTAATATGTAAATCGTTCGGGAACAAAAAAAAAAAAAAAAAGAAAACAGAAAAAGAAGAAAAAGTTTAGACGTCGGTCGTCATATTTCCAGGTAGATGACGTCGCCGATAATAAAAGACAAATGACGCTTTCGAGCGAGTCGAAGGAAGTTTCTGAGAAAAATCGAGATGCGAAGGAATCGACACACGCTCGTGTATCGTAAGTCGAAAGAAGAAACGAACGAGTAATTAGGAATTCGAGACACGATCGGACACCTCTTCCGTTCCATCGTCGAAGAACGGGCAATGAACGACACTCTCTTAGCGAATACGCCACCCAATTTTTTCCCTTACTTTCTAAGCCTCTCGAGTCATCGGCAGGAAGTAGTATATAGTAGTCTCGACGTACACGACGCCGCGCCTCGACTCATCGCGGAGAGATCTTGGGCCGCGATATACGAGCGCGCGCGCGCGCGCAAACACTCGAGAACCAGGGGCCCGGACCTTCCTAAGACCCTTCTCTCTCTCTCTCTCTCTCTCTCTCTATCGTATGCTTTATGCATCCGAGAAAACTAGAAAAATATACGGGAAAACTGTGGGGGCAACCATCTTAAAGTAAACTCGTCGAGCCGTTGGACCGGTCGAAAGTTTTGCGTTTTTCTTTATTTTTATTTTCTTTTTTTTTTTCGATGTACGCTCCTCTCCTCTCGTCGTCGAATGAAGAAAATGGTAAAAACGTTTATATCCCATATATATATATATAAAAAAAAAAAAAAAAAAAAATAAAAGCATCGCGAGCAATCGTGCGACTTTGCGAATTTAATTTAACGTCGAATTATTCATAAAAACCCTCCCACCTTGGCGTTTTACCGTAAATTACACGGACCCTCCGTCTCTTTTCTCCACGTCCCGGCGCGTAATTGCCCGTACCTTCCCGTCCCGTCCACCGCTCTTCTCTCTCGATTATATATCGCTCGCTGCACCTCGATATAAAAAAAAAAAAAAAGAAAAAGAAAAACGACTACACCTTCCTCGTCGAACGAACCTTATAACCCGCGTTAAACCGAGCGCGAGAGAGAAACGAGAGAAATGGCCGCGAACGACGCGACCCACTTTATATATATAAATATATATATATATATGTATATATACATACAACGGGTTAGAAAATCTATCGAGAATTAACTTATTTCCTATGCGAGAGAACGAAGGGACCATCTATAAACGTATAGGGAAACAAGTCCGGAGAAAAATTGAAATATTGTTATCGAGCAGGGCCCCCTACCCCTCCCCCTCCCCCCACCACCGATTATCTTATATCGTCATCGCGGCGGCGTAAGAAAGGAACGGCAAGGTCGATCGCTTTCCCATGATAAGAGAGGAAGCAATTTAAGACAATTAATACTTTATGCCCTGTAAACGGGAGTAAAATCGCACCTGTTCGGTATAAAACGTTTTTAGCCGACTAAACTTTACGACGTACGGATTAAGTAACTTACGAGACAGCCAATAAATTCCACGGTACACCATTTTGTCTTCCATACGACTAAGGGAATCGTCGAGTTCTCCACGCAAAACCGATCTCTCTCTCTCTCTCTCTCTCTCTCTCTCTCTCTCTCTCTCTCTCTTTTCCGTCTACTATGAAAAATCGAGCCGGACGATTCCACCGTAGATTTTCTCTATCTCACTAAAGTACACTCTAAACATAAAATTATATTAAACGAAATACCCTCGACGCCGTAAATCTTGGAGGATGTCGAGGCTAATGGCCTAAAGGGACGAGGAAGAGAACGACGACGAGTCGTGGCAAATCTTTTGCGAGGCAACAGCGGGAGCCGTGAACGTTTCGCGTTTTACAGGGCTTCCTAATGGATCGATGATTCCCTCCTAGAGATAGAAAGATAGAAAAAGAGAGAGAGAGAGAGAGAGAGAGAGAGAGAGAGAGAGAATTTGCTATAGTAGGTAGATACTAGATGCAAGAGATGCCATTATCTTTAGACATAAGCGCTGCTCTCGTGGTACCAACGAAGAGTAAGACGAGAAAGTACGTTTGGTAAATCTTCGTGAAACGCAGGTATATACACTTAGGATCGGGGTCAAATCTATAAGGACAAGGGTCCATCCTGTAGACCCTTGTCAAGAAATGATCCTGTAAATTGCCGACCAGTCGAAAAAAAAAAAAAAGAGAAAAAAAAAAGGGAAGATCTCGTATTCAATGCGAAGAAGAACTCTATATAAAACTCCGATCGAATAGAGTCCTCTATCCTCCTTTTCTCTTTTACTTTCATACCTGAGGATAGGCCACCAGCCAGCGCTTTCTCTTTCGAATGACCGTCCACGCAAAATCATCGTTGCGAAGATAACAACGGAGAAACGATTAGAAAGTGAAAATGAAATAATACTACTGATAGACAGTGAATAATAACGGACGTATGGCACGTACCGCTGGATTTATAAAGATCTAGGTAATGAAACGAGAAGAGAGAGAGAGAGAGAGAGAGAGAGAGAGAGAGAGAGAGAACGAAAATATTCTAAATTACGGATCCGGTGAATCGTTGAAAAGGAGTAAACACGTGGCACGCGTCGATACCTACCGGATAAAACTGGAAGGACGAAATAAGAGAAGAGAAAAAAAAAAAAAAAAAAAGAGGAAAGAAAAAGAACCGAGAAGAGGATGGCAGTAGTAAAACGAAACTCGTTTAATTATAGACAAGCACCTGTCCCGCAGGACGCAGACGTCGTCTCCGGCCACCTTGCAAGCTCGTCGCCTTAACTCGCCCAATTAACTGCGAATACTTTTCCCCCCTCTTTCTCTCTCTCTCTCTCTCTCTCTCTCTCTCAAGACTCTTATCTTCGGCGTACTACTATTATGTCGACAACGTTCACGGCCAGCTCCCTTCTATCGGGCTTGTGGCGTGCGTGGTCCGATAGAAGACGCGAAGAAGCGCGTCCGTCGAGAGCGTTCTACTCGTGCGCAGGTGCGTGTCCCCGAAGGCGTTGGACCAAAGTCCGTGCGATGCACCTGCGATCGGCCTGTGAGGGAGGAGGGAGGTGGCGGAGGAGGAGGAGGAGGAGGCCGACGACTCTGTCCACGGCCCAGAGAAAGAGAAAGAGAGAGAGAGAGAGAGAGAGAGAGAGAGAGAGAGAGAGAGAGAGAGATGAGAAAAAGCGAAAAGATGCAGACACAAATAAATTGCAAAAACGTAATAATAGTGAGAAGGTGAAGGAGAAAAAGAGAGAAAAAGATAGATAGATAGATAGAGAGAGAGAGAGAGAGAGAGAGAGAGAGAGAGAGAGATGCCGAGGGTCTTTGGCTGAGGAAAGAGAAGCGCGCTTTGTCTCAAGGCGAGCTGCTCTCCTTCGAGGAGAGACGGCAGCGGCAGTGGCGGCGGCACCAACGGCGGCTCTTCAAAAGACCGAACAAAGGAACGGACACGCACGAGGCCCGCGAACCAGGCCCACGGACGAAAGAAAGAGAGAGAGAGAGAGAGAGAGAGAGAGAGAGAGAGAGAGAGAGAGAGACGACGTGGGACCTTTACGATCGAAGGTTGAGAACACTCTACGTGAGAGTCCGCTCGTCTCGCAAATTTCTCCTTCTTTCTCCTCTTCTTTCGCGTCTAGTCTTGTAGTCTCCTCCTCGGGTTGCATTGTTTGCTAATCGTCGCGTATCGACGAGATTCTTCTTTCGACGATACACATATACATCGAAGCGTAAACGTGCGAAAAAGAAGAAATGGCGAAGAGGAAGGCTTGTGAAAATTAGTTCGATCGAATACGATCGAATACGATCGACCACGGGGGAGGGTTGAGGGTAGAGAGAGAGAGAGAGAGAGAGAGAGAGAGAGAGAGAGAGAGAGAGAGAGAGAGAGAGCGATAACGTTTATCCTCGATTATTTCCCGTCATTCGTCCGATCCTTCTCCTTCTTCCCCCCCATTTTTCGCGTATTTCGACGACGGATATGTTCAATTATTTTCAATTATTTTCAAACGTTAAAAAATTCAATCGACCGTAGCGAAGAAAAGAGCTCCACACACGGTGGAAAGAGAGAGAGAGAGAGAGAGAGAGAGAGAGAGAGATCGATCATCCTCGCTAATCACGTTCGACCGGCGCCGGACTCCTTTGTTTACGAGAATCGCAAGGAAGAAGATGGCACGGCTCGCGGCATGCTAAGGCTCTGGCAATCACGTATCGGAATGCGAAGCATTGAACTATGAAAGACAGGAGAAGGAGGAGGAGCAGGAGGAGGAGGAGGAGGAGGAGGAGGAGGAGGAGGAGGAGAAGGAGAGATGGAGGAGGACACGTAGAAAGCAAAGTTCTCGCGTTCGTTTTCCACGCATACGAGGCATCTCGGGCTCGGCCCGATCAACTATTATCGCGAGATTAATCGATCGCGTACAACAATTACACCTTTCTTCCGAGTTTTCTTCTTTAGTACGATTTAAAGAAAAACTACGGAGAGAGAGAGAGAGCGCGCGTAGATACAATCGACGTCGAGAGAATAAGAGAGTCCGAGGTCTATCGATCGGCCTATATATATATATAAAAAAAAAAAAAAAAAAAAGAAATATATGAGATAGAAAAGGAAGAAAAAATAAGATTAATCATTTCCGGCGGGTTTTTTTTTTTTTTTTTTTTTTATTCACGGATCTTCTCTCCGTCATCGAGTAACGACGTCGCGTTGCTTCGAGTGAAATTCGATAGAGAAAGACCGAGACTACGACCTTCTTCTTTTTCTCGCGATATTCTATGGATCGTCACGTAATCGTCGCGATCCCTTCTACTTTCGGTCGGACAGACTTATTTGCGAGCATGTAGAAAAAGTCAAATCAATGGTGGATCGAAGATAGGACGGACGCACGGCGGTGGCGTAATCCGCAACGCGTCGTCGTCCTCTTAATGTCTCTCTTTCGACGTTACCACCACCACCACCACCACGACGACATCTCTTAGTGTCTCGCTAACGATTAGCGACGAATCGAGGTTAGCTCGCGCCTTCCTCCTTCGAGCCAGGCCAACTACACCTCCTCCTCCTCCTCCTCCTCCTCCCTCCTCCTCCTCATCCACCTCCTCTTCCTTCTTCTCTTTTTGACGAGATACATACCACCGCGTGCATTGCCGGTTCGTTAACGAGCAAGGCGAACGAGATTTCGTCTCGAGAGACCTCGAAATGCGAACAACGAGGAGCATGGAAAAAAGAAAGGAGAGAGAGAGAGAGAGAGAGAGAGAGAGAGAGAGAAGAAAAGCGTTTTGTTCGAGCCGAACGAGTACGGTAAGGTCGATTCTCTCGACGAAGCGCGCGCGCGTTTCTCGATCGCTATCCGTGCTTCCTCGTCTCGAAACGGCGCGGTAACTTCTTTAATTAAGTAAAAGAAGGGTAATCGGTGGTCGTGACAAAGGAAACTCGAGCGGGTGGGTCGGAGGGGTTTGGAAAAGGGTATCGGGAAAAAGCGAAAGAAATGGGTCATCGAAGAAGATTTAGCGTCGAAATTAACCCGCTCGAGAGCTCGTTAAAGAGAGAGAAAGAGAGAGAGAGGCAAGCGTAATAAGATGAGCGAAAGAGAGAGAGAGAGAGAGAGAGAGCAGGAGCAAGCAAGCAAGCAAGCAAGCAAGCAAGCAGTATGCCGTCATCGCTTTCCCTTTCCGCGGCTTTTGCGATTGTGTAATCTCCTCCTTCCCTTCTGTCTGCCCTCTCCTCCTCCTCCTCGTCCTCCTCCACCTCCACATCGAGCTCCTCCTTCGAGACTCTCTTCTCGGGAGCGGGCGCAACCTTCGAGAGCACGTGCCGCGCACGAGAGAAACAATTTCTTTTTTCTCACGGCGCTGCGCGGGTACACACCACACACCTTTCGGCGCGAAGGAGAACACACCACCAACCAACCTTGGCGATGGCTACTCCTCGCGCGTCCGGCTATCCGAAAAACGTGCCCCACGCGTTCCACGTTCCTTCGAACGGCACACACACCGTTCCTCTTAACGAGGATTAATCGACCAGATAAACCCTTCCGTTCGTTCCCCCGCTCGCTCTCTCTCTCTCTCTCTCTCTGTTCCTCCATTTTTATCCTCTTACTCCTTCTTCCTCGTTTTCTCTCCTTCCTCTTATCCTTGCGCGGTACCGGCCTTGCTCGGTTTTTCAATTACACGATGAGAGAAAGAGAAAGATAAAGAGAGATTAAGAGAGAGAAAGGGGGAGAGAGAGAGAGAAAAGAGATCGCTTTTTGTACATCGATTTACATACTACCTTGAAAATATACGTTGTTTCTTTCGAAAAAAAAAGGGGAATATATATCGGATAACGACGTGACTTCGATAACGATAATCTCTGTTATTCTTAAGAGATGGGAAAGAGGGGGGGAGAGAGAGAGAGAGAGAGATGGAAAGCACGTGTCCCTGATCGCAGCACGATTTCGATAAACCGGTACGGAGCAAAGGAGGTTCGTGACACGGTGTCCTTCTTCGAGATCGAGAGTGAATCGAAGCACGGCCAGAGCACTCGGAGAGGACGAGTGGCCCGAACTGGCTTTGTTTAATGCCCTGGAAACCCAAACCGCGCTTATATATATATATATATACATATATATATATATATACACATATACCCGCGTATATTTTCTATATACAACACCCATACGTGTACGCGTACGCATACGTAGCGTTCGTTCCTTTTTTCCAATTAATTATTTCTACCAAACAAATTTTATCCGAACGAAGGTTAGTGCGGTTTTTTATTTTTACAGAGGCCGATGACACTCTTTTTCATTTCTTTTCTTTCACGAACGAAACTAAAAGTTTTGTCAATATCGAGGGACATTAGAAAAAAAGAGAACAAAAAAGAAAAAAAAGGAAGGAATGTTTCGGGATAGGAATTCTCTCTCTATCTCTTTCTTTCTTTCTTTCTTTCTTTCTTTCTTTCTTTTTCCCCACCCACGTATACGCACGTACGTAGAGACACGGCTAGCGCCTTTGGTCGGGCTTGTGTGTGTCGACGAGAGCACGAAAGGCGCGCGCGTACACGGACATATAAACGAGAAGAAGAAGACCTAGCGAGCATTTTGTAGCTTCTCGAAGCCTATATGTATGCGTGAGCACACGCTACGAACCAGCGAAAGGACGACTCTCTCTCTCTCTCTCTCTCTCTTTCTTTTTCTCTCTTTATTTTTCTCTCCTTCTCTTTTTCTCATCCTCACAGAACCAGTAAAGTAGTAGTATTAGCATTAGTAGTAGTAATAGTATAGTATAGTGTAGTAGTAGTAGTAGTAGTAGTAGCAGCAGCAGTAATACGACGGTGGTGGTGGTAGTAGAAGCAGTAGTAATAGCAGGCAGTCTTGAATCTTGACCTAGGACACGCACCGCCGACTACGTCACAGTTCGACGTACTACGAAAGCACTATTACGTGCACTCCGCGTTCTTTACTGCGGATACAAAGGTCGAACAGGATCGAACCTTTCGAGCCCTTTGACTTTTTCTCACCGAACTGCCAATTCTCCCTCTCTCTCTCTCTCTTTTTTTTTAAATATCAAAGCGAAGATAGCTCATTACGATCAAATTCCATTATCGTTATTTATCTATTGTTATATTTAACATCATGATTAGGTTATTATTGGACGAACAGGTTTTGTCGGTTAAAAAGAATGTAAAAGAAAAGAAAAGGAAGAGGAGAAAAAAAAGAAGATGGAAAAGAAAGTTTGGAAGTTTGCGGTTTCTCGAAAAAAAAAAGAGAGAAAGAAGAGAGGAGAGAGGAGAGAGAGAGAGAGAGAGAGAGAGAGAGAAGCGAAGAAAAGCGAATAACTTCCTCCGGGGCTCCGGCGTGGACGGAAGTGCCACGTCGGGTGCATTGTTGCGAGTCGGAGCGCGCACGGAGCCGGCGCGGATCGGCCAAATGGAGCGAAAGAGAGTCACCGGTGGGAGAAAAAGCCCGCACACGAACTCTCCTCTTTTATACGCTTTATATATATAATATATATACACACATATATCCACATATATATATATATATATATATATATATATATATATATATACACACATTATATACATATATATATTACATCCACAAACGCATAAGCGTAGGTGCATACTCTACGTATCCAGCACTACTGGGCCGAACACGCTTCACACAACAACAACGTAGTTACGTGAGAGAGAGAGAGAGAGAGAGAGAGAGAGAGTGTGTAGGTGGTCGGTCTCGCGGACCACTTCCTCTCGGCTCGTGCGGTCTTCAAATAATCGGATACTCTCTTTCTCTCTCGCTTGGGAGAACCATCGATGAGAAAGCACACCCACCTACCCTCACCTTCTCCTTTCGATCGATTCAAAAAGAAAAAAGAAAAAAAAAAAGAAAAAGAAAATCGAACGTTTCCAAACGAGATCTCGTAATACACCGCATACTGCCGCTCGATAGAAAATAATGATCTGTAATTTTTAACGGCCGTTCCACCAATGCATTCGCGATTAATTATACTACGTTTCTCGAAAGTAATGCCTCTCGAGGGCACGTTTTCATCGGCTTGACTATTATCGAATAAGAAAGCGACTAGATTCGACACGTAGTATATGGATAAAACCGGTTCGAATGGAACTTTAACGGTCTCTTTTTGTTTTTTATTTTTTTATTTTTTTACTTTTTTTTTTTTTTTTTTTTTTTTTAAGAAAGCACCGGCTAAGAAAATTCACGCCTATCGCGCGAATCGTACGACTGAAAATCACCGTCGAGTCCCACCACAACCACCACCACCACCACCACCACCATAATCGACCAGCACCATCACCAGGAGTCCACGCGATCCATCGCCGGAAGTAATCGATTTTCATTCGATGAGGGATCATTTCTCTAACGAGTGCAGACTTTTACAAATGGAATAGATAGTCCTGTTTCCGAGGCTCGAAGGAAAGGAGAATAATCGATGCTTTTAACACACCTACTACGGCGGTTCCTCTCTCTCTCTCTCTCTCTCTCTCTCTCTCTCTCTCTCTCTCTCTCTCTCTCTCTCTCTCTCTCTTTCTCTCCACAATGTTGAGTATAATCTGCGTATGAATTTCGAGGACGAAAGAGCACGCGGTGGTATCGATCCGTTAATAAAAGTCGAGGACAAGCCGAGGGTATCTGGATTTCTACGATATACACATTTGAAGGAAATCGAGTAAGGACGGGACCTCGATAACGTTCCACGTTATCGACATTGTTTTCAATATGACGACAATTTTTCGAACGAACATACATACGTATAAACGTTTATAAACTCTTGGACGTTTTCGAATACATGTGACCAATTACGAAATTGTTATATCGGTCAGGAAGACAAACTCTCTCTCTCTCTCTCTCTCTTTCTCTCTCCGTATAGTGCCGGTATTATCGCGCAAAGATGCGTCCGAGTGAAGAGAGGAATAAAAAAGAAAAAAAAAAAAAGGGAAGAGAGGGTGGGAGAAAGAAGAGGACGGAGGTTCTGACAAAGGAAAGGAAGAGGAGGTGGAAAAGAGAAACAGAGCGAGAGAACGCGGAGGAAAGAAGAGGGAAGAGGGACGAGGAGGTTGATCGGACCCTTTGCACGCGTTCACCTACCTACAAACACAAACAAACAAACAAACACACACACACACACACACACACACGATACACACGTGCATACTCCACTTGGCTCGTTCTCGGTGCGTGAGTACTCGCGTTGTACTCTCTCCCTCCCAACCAACCTCCTTCCCTCTTGCTCTCTCTCTCTCTCTTTCTCTCGGATATTCGATATCCTCTCGCGTGTTTCGCAGAGAGAAAAAGAGAGAGAGAGAGAGAGAGAGAGAAAGGAGGGATACACACGGCAGCGATACACGCAAAAGTGGACGAGCACGCATATACGTATGTACGTACGTACGTAGGTAGGTAGGTAGGTAGTTAGGTAGGTAGGTAGGTAGGTAGGTAGGTAGGTACGCATGAAACACAACAAACAAAGACGTTTTCCACTTCCGATGGCCCCCTCGCGAGCAACTCGAGCGAGTCCCTATCCGGGCGAAATTCTATCTTATCCTGTCTCGTGTGATTTATCGAAGAATCACCACCACCACCACCACCCGTTGAATCACCCGTTGAACGACGCTACCCCGTACGCTCTCACCCCCGATAACTCGAGCCCCGTGAAAAGATTAAGAATGGCCTCCGCCTTCGACCCCCCACCCCCACCCCACCCCCTCTACCTCCCGCGGTGAACCAATGCCAAGATTCGCGACAGAATTTAATCTCCTCCCCTCCCCAACCCTCTCTGCGTTTGCCGGTTCTTCTTAATTATCTCTAATGTTGGAAGAGGAAAAAGAGGAAGAAGATGAAGAAAAAAAAGGGAGGAAGAGAGAGAGAGAGAGAGAGAGAGAGATCGCAGAGGGTTCTAAATAAGTTTCTCGGCTTCCTCTCTTTTTCATCGACTCAGATTTACTTTAGGGATTAAAAGCGAGATCGTTCGTGCTTAATAAGCAGGTCGGCCGGTAAGAAGAAAGGATACAAATCGTCGACGATTATTACGCTTCTACCCTTGTAAGGAGGGTGGATCACCGGTGACGAAGATCGCAGAGAAATCGCCCTCGTTCGCTGTTTTTTCTTTTACGTTTTTTTTTTTTTCTTTTTCACCACGAAGAAGCGACGATAGTG
This sequence comes from Dolichovespula saxonica, assembly GCA_911387935.1. Lineage (NCBI taxonomy): Eukaryota > Metazoa > Arthropoda > Insecta > Hymenoptera > Vespidae > Dolichovespula > Dolichovespula saxonica. The sequence goes on along the minus strand of OU426993.1, from coordinate 22,945,820 downwards.
GGTGAAGATCGATCGATCGCTTTTTCTCTCTCGCATCTCCGATGCCGACATCTTCCTTTTGCTGCTTAATCGAAGAAGACGAGTATTATTATTAATAAACGCGCTCGCCTGACCTACGTCGAAGTTTAACGGCCGGTATCACGGCGGATGTCATTTGAATGAGAATGTATTAAAATTCGCGTGCAGCATAATTTTGATTCAAGGTCGTCGCGCGCTCTGCCTGCAAGCAAGCAAGCAAGCAAGCAAGCAAGCAAATGCAAAAGCAAGAGCGCGACCGATATAACGTCATTTATTTGGTTTCCATAGATCCCGCGTACGACGTTTACACCCATACATACACACACGCACGCACGCACACACACACACACGAACACACGTTCGTCGTTATTTATCCAGAAACGAGAGAATATCGAACGGATCTTGATTCTAAATCTCGATATACCCTTTTGATCTGAAAGCCGTCGTCGGACTTGAAACTTTTGATCGATCAAATTTTCGAATGCACCGAACGGACGTCACACCGATGACGTCAACGAGCATGCAGACGTGGAAAAAAAACAATGCGGCGGAGAGGAACGACTAAGGAGAGAGAGAGAGAGAGAGAGAGAGAGAGAGAGGGAAGAGTAAGACGAATAAGGAGAGATACCTTCAAAAGGATCCCACGATTCGCGTCTCGTAGTCGAAAGGATTTTTCGAGCGCTCGCCGGTGGAGCCCTCGAGAAAAAGGCGGCTTATCGCGATCTCGAAGGAAAGGGCGGTTCGAGAGGCGAGCGACCTCCTCGCTCTCTCTCTCTCTCTCTCTCTCTCTCTCTCTCTCTCTCTCTCTCTCTCTCTCTCTCTCTCTCTCTCGAGGGTAGTCCCGTGCACATGGCAGACAGAATAAATAAAAAAGAAGAAAAACCGCTCGTTTCGAGCAACGCGCGCTGTAAACATCTGCTAGGCGGGGGGCTCTCGTTCGCCTTTCGACAGTGTTTCTCATTCGAATTTACGAGAGAAGATATATTCTCGGTACGTTTCGCTCTCTGAACCTCGGTGGTGGTTTTATCATCGACGGTCTTTCTCTCTCTCTCTGTCTTTCTGTCTCTTTCTCTCTTTATTCGACGCGTACGCGTACGACGTCGTCGTCGTCGTCGTCGTCGTAGTATCTTCTTTCTACCTTACTCCACTTTATTTTTTCTCGTTTTTTTTTCTCGCTCCTCCTCGGAGCGGAGGGTCGGGTCGGGCGTTGATCGAGTTTCGAGCATGAGAACGGAAAGAGAGGCCCGGTGTGGGTAGGCAGCTGCTTCGGAGGCCAACAAAGGCATCGGCAACCACCGCACTACCGTCGCTGCCAGCAATTTCTCGACCTCCCCCCTCCCCCCTTCCCTCCCTCTCTCTCTTCCACCACCTCTTATTCGATCTCTCTCTCTCATTTCCTTGTCGAAAAATACAGTAGTAGTAGTCGAAATCGTTCCTATTCAAAAACCGACGGAGAGATTACCTTGGCCAACGAGGGGGAGCAGCCTTTTAACCGATTTACGATACACTTTTACGATCGGGAAAGGAAAAAAAAAAAAAATCGATACATCGATGAGTCACGAGACGGCGCGCGTCGTCTAACGAGCGGACGACGTTTCTATCGCGGGATCCTGATCGAGATTAATCCGGAGAGAAGCGATCGCACGCGGGATCCTCTCTCTATATCTCTCTCTCTCTCTCTCTCTCTCTCTCTCGCGCGCGTCGAGAGAAAGCGCGCCAAGTTTCGACATCGTCGTCCGCAAAATCGAAGGCTCCCGTCGTAAACGACGTGTACGAAACCCGTACGTAGGTACGTATATAGAAAACAACAAGGCTCGTACGTACGAGCGACGCCGCCTCTTTTGCCGGGCTTTCCAACGTACTCTCTCTCTCTCTCTCTCTCTCTCTCTTTCTCTCTCGACAGCCGACAAAAGGAGGCCCGTTTCCACGACACCGGAAGTTCTTCGTTTCGTGGTCGATCTTGCGGTCGACGAGAAGCGACGACCGTTCGAAACTACACAACACAATGGGCAAGGAGAGTAGAGTCCACCATCCAGAAACGTCTCCTTGCATTCGTTTGTACGTACGTACGTACGAGTTCGATCTAATAGCCGCGACGAGACCACGGCTATAGTAGAGGAATCGCTATAAATGCGCGCACGGGGAGGAAGAAGAGGAGGAGGAGGAGGAGGAGGGGAGGAAGCAAAGGGTCGGTCGATCGTAGTCCATCTGTCGAGCAAATGCCAGGTGATCGAGGTACATACGAGCAAGAACTCTCCGGCGTTCCAATTAAATACTATTTTTACCGCTTTATCGCGTCTTTACTCGATTATTCCACGTTCGAGAATCGTATCGAGACGTCGACAGACAGATAGAGATAGAGAGAGAGAGAGAGAGAGAGAGAGAGAGAAAGAAAAATTCGTAACGTCGGCATTATGCCGCGATTCGTCGCAATTTTCGACGAAAATAGAAAAAAAAAAAATGTAGCCGCTCTCGGGAGGAGTTTCAATTTTCTTCGATGAAAGATACCACCACCGAGCGCGGGGGTTCGGGGGAGGCAAAAAAAGAAAAAAGGAAAAAAAAAGGAAGCTACGGAAAAAAGTTTCATAGGGCGCTCGACGAAGGCCGAACGCCTTGACCTCGTATACGCTAGTCGTAAAAGATCCGTAATGGAAGAGGAGCAGGAGGAGGAGGAGTAGAACGGTCTCTCTTTTCTTTTCTTTTCTTTTCTTCTCTTTTCTGCTTTTCACGAAGTCACGTTAACGACGACGAAGGGTCGCGCGGTGGGTCCGTTGACACGCTCTCTTTCGCTCTTTCTCTTCTATAGAGAAGAGAAACGACATACATCCTTCGTTTCTACGCTGGAAATAGAACGGTCAACCTTACCAAGAGATACGACTACGATGCAAATATACTCTCTGGTTCCTCTTTTACCACGCTCTCTTTCTCTCTCTCTCTCTCTCTCTCTCTCTCTCTCTCTCTCTCTCTCTCTCTCTCTGTCCGTCCGTCTTTTCCGACGAAATCGTTCGCGTCGATCTCGATCGTACCCTCGAATCGAATAGCAACCGTAATAAGATCGTAATTCGTCCAAGTTGTGATTACCAGGCAATTATTTTTATTCCCCCGCCCACGCCCACCACCCTCCCCCTCCCCCTCCCCCACTCCCCTCTCCGTCGCTAATCTGTTCCCATCGAAGAGTCACGCGGTGCACGAGCTAACGACCTGGATAACCAGCCGTGATGTTTCCAAAGTAACGTCATCGCGTCGGGCACGACGCGACGAACGCGCGAGGCGACGAGAGTCCGTCGACGGAGGCGTTCATTACAGCTTCCGGTCCACGAGACCGAGAGAGATAGATAGATAGAGAGAGAGAGAGAGAGAGAGAGAGAGAGAGAGAGAGAGCGAACGCGTCGTTCTCTCTCTCTCTCTCTCGCTCCGCTGGATACTACTATACGAGATACGAGTCGGAGCGAGCAAGACAGAGAGAACGATCGAGCGAAAATGCTTAACAAATAGCTACATCCTCATAATGGAACGGCGTATCAAACTCATTAGACGTCGTTATTGGATCGACGCGGTCGCGTTCAAGAGAAAATTGTCATCTTCTCGCGCTCGATCGAACTTCCGAGAGAAACAAGGACCGACAGATATACAAAAGCAGAGATAGAGATAGATAGAGAGAGAGAGAGAGAGAGAGAGAGAGAGAGAGAGAGAGAGACTCGACTATATCCCAACATATAGGAGTATAGATTCGAGCCGCTATTCGGCCACGCGAGTCCATGGACTCTCTCGAGTTATGGGAATGATTCATGGCTAGGTATGTTAAACTGGTTTCGAGGCGGCCAGAATGCGCGCGCTCGCGCGCGACTCAATGAGAAAAAAGCTCGCGGCGTCCCGATCTACGAGACACAATACGCCGCGGCGTATAGAAAGATAGAGAGAGAGAGAAGTAGAGGTAGAGAGAGAGAGAGAGAGAGAGAAAACGGGCTTCGGTGCGCGTTGCGCATGCAAATGCGCAACCCCGGTTTCCTCTCCCGGCGCTGACGCGAGAAGGGTGCTCTCTCTGTTGCGCGCGCGCGCGCGCTCGCGCTCTCGCGCATACGCCGCTCTCGCCTCTACGGCCAGCTGAGAAAGTTCGTTCTTTCCGGAAGGTACGTTAACCGGTTGTTAGAAAAAGAATGAGAAGCAGAAAGCGAGCGCGGCTTGTGCGATACGAAGGAGAGAATGAAGAATCTTTAAACGTACGAATGCGCGTTTCGAAACGTCCGGAAAGAATATAATATATATATTTTATCAATCGATTGAAATTTTTCGAATCAATTCTTAATCGATTATCACATCAAGGGCGTCGGGGTATCGACGAATTTTTACAGTTTTTACGGTTAGAGGTGAGACAACGTCCGATAATAATTTCGTACGAGAGGAGAATCCGCTCGGTCCTCGTACGGACGAATCTCTCGAGAGCCGTGCCACGGTGCATCTTCGTGACGCGTAATCGTCCCGAAATAAAAGGAAGACGCGGTAAGAGGGAGAGGGAGAGTGTGTGAGAGAGAAAGAGAGAGAGAGAGAGAGAGAGAGAGAGACGGAGACGATCTTCGCGTTCCACACTCTCGCTACGAAGCGTCGTAAGCAGCAGCCCCCTTCTTTCCCTCCGTCTCGCTCGCGTGATTCGGTCGCACGACCGTGGCAGTGACTCTCAACTTGCGGTACCGAAGGAAAGAGAGAGAGTGAGAGAGGGGGGGGGGTACAAAGAGCCAAGGGAGAACGGAAGGGACGATAAGCACGTACGCGAATCGCAACGCGAGGCCTGAATTTAAAGCGCGATCGGCATGACACCGTTCCTACTGCCTGCTACGACGATCTACGACGATGTTATTGTACGCTCGCGATATTAGCACTCCCCGCGTGTAACCTACGCCGCTTCCTCCTACGTTCGAGCGAGCGAGCGAGCGAGCGAGCTTTCGCATCGTCCGTTTGCTTTTTCATCCTCGATTATCGTTCTTCTCGGCGATTGATAATTTCAACGATACGTCTATCGCGTTGATCGATCGAAACACGAGTCACCTCGTACGTACACTTGCGTACTTACTTACGTACGTACGTCGGGTAGATAAATTTGTCTTTTTCTTTTCATTTTCTTTCCTTTCTTTCTTTCTCTTTTTCTTTTTTAAACATTCGTTAAAAAAAAAAAAAAAAAAAAAAAAAACATGAAATAAAATAAAGAAAATCAAAGACGCGGCGCAGCGGCACGAACTCCGCGATAAACGCATCGCGTCGAGCGATACGATTTAAATCGTCCGTGACGACGGCTCTCGAAACGATTTCTTCTTCTTCTTCTTCTTCTTCTTCTTCTTCCCCTCCTCCTCCTCTCTTCTATCGTCGTAACCCGCGTACGTCGTAGTCGATCGATCGTCGGCACGCGCGATCGGCTTCGGGCTCTCTGGTAGAACCAGACACCCGTCTGTTCTAATCGGCTAGTATGTACACGCGAGTCGTATAAATCGCGTTACGCTCTCTTCTCGTCCCTTCTCCCGTTTCCTTTTCCGTCCTAGAACGATAGGACGGAACGAGATGTCTCTCTTCTCTCGGTGTATACGGAATCGATTTGATCGATCGATCGTACAAACTAGCGTGTATCGACGTTAAACCAAGAAAATTTCAAAGGTCGAAAAGTTTGTACCGTAGTCGTGGTCGTAGTCGTTTCAAAGTTTTCACGAGTCGACAACATTAATTCGTCCTCGAGGATCCGTCGAAAGGACAAACAACACCACGGCGCACGCGCGCTTAACGAACGTAGTAAGATCGAATAATTTCAAACTCGAGCTCGAACGCGATATCTTCTTGCCGTCTACCCCCGCGATCGGCCACCCTCTCCCGTCGTCGTTGTCGCGCGCGCTTACTCTCTCTCTCTCTCTTTCTCTCTCTCGTTCCAACATATCCTCGAGGAGGCAGGAGGATCTCTCTCTTTCTCTCTGTCTCTCTTCGACGCATTTTGCCCACGATGTCTTTTTATCGCTTTTTCCTTTTTCTTTAAGCAAAACGCTCCGTCGAGTACGTCGAACGTGTTTCGCAAAATATCGCAAGATCGTAAATTCACAGCGAGTGAGAGCGAGCGAGCGAGCGAGAGAGAGAGAGAGAGAGAGAGAGCCATTGCTTCGATTCTATCGATACTTCCGCTTCGTTTGCGCCTACGCGTCGTAAGAGAGAGAGAGAGAGAGAGAGAGAGAAAAAAAGTATGATAAAAACCTACGGAGAGACGATCGTAGGCAGTCGATATTTTCGGTATAAATGACGAAGAGAGAGAGAGAGAGAGGGGGGGAGAGGGGAGGGAGGGAGGGAGGGAGGGAGAAAGAGAAACGATCCGATAAAGATGCTTTAAATCGTCTCGCCAAAGTACATACGTATGTAGTCACGTAGTATCTATGTATAAAACGGTTATGTACGATCCGAACAAAGCGCACCTACACCTGGCACCTTTCTCGGAAGCGGCCTTGGGGAAAGACCGTAGGGTAGAGACAGGACACCACCGGTCGATGAACGAAGGATAAAGAGAGAGAGAGAGAGAGAGAGAGAGAGAGAGAGAGAGAGAGAGAGAGAGAGAGAGAGAGAGAGAGAGAGAGAGAGAGAGAGAGTCGTGGCAGAGAGCTGTTCGCGAACCTGAAATATCCTGAAACGGATCGGAGAAGAAGAGAGGTAAAGTCGGCAACGCCGGCAAAAGCATTGCCACCGAGCTGCGTCAAGGCTACTGCCTGAAACTCTCTCTCTCTCACTCTCTCTGTCTCTCTCTCTCTCCGTTTCGGACGCGTCGTCGGACGTCGCGGACGCAGAACACGAGACTTCTTTATTTATGAGACGCGCGAGCAATGTGTATCGTTCGAGGCTACGATCGAGACGTAAAAGCGAGATAAACGATAAAGAATAAAGAGGAACGATAGTGCACTGAGAGAGAAAGAGAGAGGGAGAGAGAGAGAGGTAGGGGAAGGGAGGGGAGGGGAGGGAGGGAAGAAAGACATATGCACGATCGACAAAGAGAAAGAATCGAAACGAAAGGATCGACGATTCCGTCGTTTCGTTCGAAGGTCGAGAGAGAGAGAGAGAGAGAGAGAGAGAGAGAGAGAGAGAGAGAGAGAGAGAGAGACGATCCGCGACCTACGACAGGGCGAAGCGAGTGAAGGTTGTACGCGAACGCGCGCGCGTGCGCGTGCACCTCCGCCGTGCACGTACGGGGTGGATGATATGAAATCTATTCATTTTTTCTAAAAATATCATCATCATCATCATCGTCATCGTCATCGTCATCGTCATCGTCATCGTCATTTTTACTCCCCCATATGATATTCCCCATAGACTAGGGCGGGGAAATTTTTCGTAGCTCGCACGGAGCCTCGAGTTTAAAACTGGCGCTAGAGAAAGATAGATATATAGACGGAGAGAGGAACATGACCTAGGACAAAGTTAAAGAGAAGTTGAGAAGCTCTCTTTCTCCCTATCTATATCTATATCTATATCTATCTTTCTCTTTTTCTCTTTTTCTCTCGAAGAGAAATTGAGAGAGAGAGAGAGAGATAGAAAGAGAACGAGGGAATTTCGCTCGTTCGAACGTAAATTGGCTTTAATCGGCGACGTTTACTCGGTATCGAGTTTCCCGCGGTGCGTTGCGTTCTCGCGCGCGTACCACGCTACGCGGCGGACTCTCCTCCACCACCACCTCCACCACCTCCTCCACCACCACCTCCTCCTCCTCGTGGCCAATGAACCGTCCGTGGCGCATCGCGTCGCGTATATCGACGTTCGGCCACTTTTTCCTTCCCCGCCCCACCCCCTCCCCCTCCCACTCCCACTCCCGGCCACCCGCCCGCTCGCGCCGTCGTTTTTCTCATCATCTCCCGACTACGTTCCTCCGATCCCTAAGCCGACACGCGCGTACTTCTCGACTACGGGATTTCGGACCGTCCAATTTTTTTTTTTCTATCTTCTCTTCCCTTCTCTTCTCCCCCAATTTACTTTCGTTCGAGTTCTTTACTCTTAAATTTCTCTTCTCGACCTTGGATCGATTATTATTTTTCATCGGTCACGAAAAACTCGACGTATCTCGAACGTCGCGCTTCGAAAGGAGGAATCGTGACAAAAAAAAAAAAAAAGGAAATATAAAAAATAAAAAACTGAAACGACCGGTTATAAAAATAGTATCGAGCAATATTGTTTCTCACGCTTTAGTTTTTATCGTCGTTTAGACGGCGCAAAATAAAAGGAAGGAAAGATAGCGATAAGGGACGTTCGTTCGTTCGTTCGTTCGTTCGACCAACTTCGAACGCAAACTCGCTAAGCGCTTTTACCGTGCAAAGTTTTTTAATATAGTATACATAATTAACATACGATAATCATTTTTCAAACAGTTTTTACTCGCTTTCAAGGAGTAATTTCGAGCGGGACGGAGGGAAATAAAAGGGCGGATTATGGACTCTCGCGGACACGCTGGAGAGAGCGCGAGAGAGAGAGAGAGAGAGAGAGAGAGAGAAGGGAATAACATCGAATCGAGCGTTCGCTTTCGTTGTTCGACAGACGAAGCTCTGTTCTCGGTTATCGTCGATACGGAACGTATATGGAATATTGCGGATATGCGGAGAGGGGGTTCTCGATCGGTTAGAGTAAAAGGAAGGAAGGAAGGAAGGAAGGAAGGAAGAAATAAATACAAGAGAAAAAGAAAAAGAAAAAGAAAAAAGAAAAAAGAAGGGAACGTGTTGGAATCGAAAAAGAAAAACATGAAGAGTACGCTGCTCACCTTGTCGGCCGACGATCTCGGCCACGTGCTCGCTACTGGGCACCGGCACGCACTCGGTCATGTTCTGGCTCTTTTTCGAACGGGCCTCCTCGAAGACGCTGCTCGGTGCCGTTTGCAAAGGATCGGTATCGGCATTGGTACCGGGTACGGTGGTAGTTCCGCTACCGGGACATCCGGGCGTGCCCTCGAGCCCTAACATCGACAGCTCGAAGGCCAGCTGAAGGGCTCGTTGTTCCTCGATCGAGCCGGCTCCGCCGCCGTTCGTACACCGTTCCATCTCGCTGAACAGACTCGTCGGCATTTTTATATCTTTCCTTTTCCTCTTATATTATATCCCTTATTATATTATATATTAATTATTTTCTTATGCGTCTCTCCCCGAGCCCCTTCAAGTGCGACGTTGCCCTTATATATTCTCTTTCTCTCTCCGTTCTTCACGTCCGTAGTCGCGCACCAACACACCACTTGTCTTATTTTTCTTTTCTTTCTTTTTAATTGGAAATTTGGAAACAACGGCTCCCCTTAGGTCCCCGGTCCCTCCGATCGAAACGTTCGTCGTTCGTCGTTCGTTCGCGTTCACTCGACGCGAGATTTGAAAACGGTTTCGCGCGCGTCTACTCGGTCAGAGAGGAAGAAGCAGCGGCAAATGGAAAAGCAGCGATGCACCGTATAAAAATAACGAGCGTCGTAAATGTAGTATAGCCGTACCCGTGGTAGTAGTAGTCGGTTCTTCCCCTCTCTTCTTTTTCCTTGCCTTTCCACTCTTCTCTTCCGTTCGCTCGCTATCACTGCGCTCTATCCGACTCTCCTTCCTCTGTCGCTCCGCGTTCGTCTCTCTCGTTCGTTCGTTCGAAACGAGAGGTTACTTTCTTCCTCTGATCGACGCACTAAAAACAGTAATACGGACTGGTAGGAATTAGCTCGTGATACTCGAACGATAAACCGTGCGGCCGTTCGAAAAGATAGAGAAAAAATGTTCGTTCGCGTTCTCGGCTGCAACTACCGGTCGTCGTCCTCCTCGTCGTCGTAGTCGTCGTAGTCGTGTGCGCAGCGCGCCTTCGAAATTCGTTCGTTCGTTTGTCCTTCCTTCCTTCCTTCCTCTTCCTTACGACTTCTCGTAACGTCTTCCTCGAATTCTTCTTTCTCTTAGTCGCATCGAAATCGTTCGTACGTCGTCGTATGACGATGAGATGATTATCGGGGCGCGTAGCTCACGTTCCTCGCAAAGCGTGCGGCGCGAAAGCGTTCCTCCTCTCTACGATATCTCTCTCTTTTCTTCCTCCTCTGGACGATCGCGAAACAGAGAAGCCGACTACTCGAATCGTCCGAAAGCGTCGTCGCGCGACCGAAGCACACTACTGACAAACAAGAGCCGAGAGACGCGATCTCTGTCTCTCTCTCTCTCTCTCTCTCTCTCTCTCTCTCCCTCCGTCCTCACACGCACGCCTTTCTTCTTTCTCCTTCTTTCCGACGAAGCCGGCCGTGCTTCTTTCTCCTTCCTTCTATCGGCCCACCAAGCAGCAGCAGCAGCAGCACTCTCGTACTCTTCTCTCTCTCTCCCTCTCCCTCTCTCTCTATCTATCTATCTTTCCCTCGCTCGCTCGCTCGCTCGCTCTTTCGCTCTCGATCTCGATCTCGATCTCGCTCCGCGGTCTTTCCTCTCGAAGGCAGGCGCGTGCAACTACCCTCTCGCTCGTGTTAGCACTGCGACTGACTGCGACGAACTGCGACTGCGGATGCCGAAGCCGGCGCGTCGCCATGTGCCGGACGCCGGTTTTCAACGCAGCCGATTGGCTGGGAGGGTCACGTGGCCCCGACGCCGTTCCCCTCCGAGCTCTCGCCCGTAGCCTCGCCGGCAACCTCGCCGCCAACCTCGCCGCCAACCTCGCCGCCGGCCGGCCCCGTTCGGCTACCTTCGCGCTCATTCGTGTCTCCTCGTCGACCTCCGCCGGCCGCGTGCGCCGACGGCGCGCTGTGCTGCCTCCTATGTTCCTCTCTTTCTTCTTTCTCCTCCTCCTCCTCCTCCTCTTAGTTTTCGTCTTCTTCGTCTTCGTCTTCGTCTTCGTCTTCTTCTTCTTCTTCTTCTTCTTCTTCTTGTTCTTCTTCTTCTACCTCTTCCTCCCTCCGACACTCCCTTCGCCGAACGACGTTCGCGAACTTTCCCTACTCTCGTCGGCAAACACCCCCGCCCCACCCGGCACTACCACCTCGTCGATGTCTCGTCGCGACACGCCGGCTATTCTCTTCCGGAGCGACGAACCCCCGCGACTCGTCGCGATAATACACTTCGATCGCGCGACCAACAAAAATATCGTTTACCAACGATCCGATCGTTGACCAACCCGAAACTCGACCAAATTAGGCGAACCCCTTTGCCCTTTCTTTCTTTCTTTCTTTCTTTTTTTTTGCTTTTTTCGTTTTTTTTTTTTTTTTTTTTTTTTCATTTTATCTTTGCGCGAATGCTCCCTTTCGCCAACCCTCTTTCGCGAGCATCGCGAATATCAAACTCTCGCGTGCTATCGTCGACGAGGAGGGAAATGCAACAGGAAAGGAAATTTACGACTCCGTAGGAATAATAGCGATGCATCGGTTGAGGTCGTAAAGCTTGCTCGCATCGTTCGTGCCTCCTATCAAGCCATAAATTAAACGCAACGTCGAGCGTACCCCAAAGGAAAGCTCTGCCGGATATCAATAGGAGCGCGAGCGAGCTCTCGCCCCCCACGACCCCTTCCACCCCACACTACCCCGTTAATTATTTCTTTCTCTCTCTCTCTCTCTCTCTCTCTCTCTCTCTCTCTTTCCAACGGGAGTAGTAACGCTACCGATCCTTTGTCTCTGGCGTCCTCTTTCTCGTTAAGAGGTAAAAAACAAAAAAAAAAAAAAAGGAAAGAAAGGAGGGTTGTAACAATGATTCGATAAGTCGACGACGAGTATTCAGCGTCGTGTAAAGCGTTAACAAATGTTGCGGTGCGGAGTGCGCTCCCTCCATCGAAATGGAGGACTAGCCCTAACTTCGATCAAAGCTAATGGAATTACTTCTATTTGTGGTTAACGGATGAACGAGTAAATCGAGAACTCAAAATCGTTCGACGATTCAGCCAAGAGTTAGGTTTCGTTCGATCTATCGTCGTGTTTTATTTGACGTCGGTATCTTCTTTCTCGTGAAAATAAAAAAAAAAAAAAAAAAAAAAAAAAGAAAAAAGTCAGAATAGTTTTGGTGAGATAATTCGATTAGAAACCAATACGTACGTTTTCGTGTTATTTTTAGAAACTTATAAAGCGTGGAAGAATACGCAAACCCGTATACCTGCGATCCAGTCTTCATCTCGAATCGTTAGTAAGATTGGTCAACACCCGTTCGAGTAGCGGTTTTGTTAAGTAAGAGAAAGCAGAGAATTTTGGCTAAAACGATGCGAAAAGGACGAAAAAAAAAAAATGACGACGAACCTTGAACCAAAGTGCAAGCCGTGTTTCATTGTTCCCTGAATGCCGACGACCCTTCGTTTTATCTTCTATTCTCTTTTCTCTTCGAACGGTCGCTCGCTCGCTCGTTCGTTCGTTCGTTCGTTCGTTCGTTCAGCCTTCGACTTTTCCGGGAAACCAACGGCTTTTATCTCGTAGGTAGAACCGTTCCTTTTCTCCCCCGGCTAAAAGACTCTCATTGCGATGAGAAACGTATTTTACATCGGGTCGAGATAAAAATCGATAACTCGACGCTCGAACGCGACGGTTAAGCTCGAACGTCGGACGAGAGTGTCCTATCGTAAACGGAATTATTATTTCGCGAATAAACAGTTTCGCGGTTGATCGTTGAAAATTCGATGAAATTAATTACAACAACGTTCTCGGTACCGACGACAAACGCATTATGGTGGGGGGAGGGGCAACGTTCGAAAATTGGAACGGGCATCGGATTCGTTGCTTCGCGCCTTTTCTATTTCTCGAAAACGCGTAATGGTAACGGAACGAACGCTAATATGGACCGATTCATCGCGCCAGATATTTATCGGAGAGATATTCGATTGCTTATACGTATCCGCGTCGATACATTGGATTTATAGTTTTAGCATCGGTTTACATAAATTTCATCGAAGCATCCGATATTTATGATACCGTCGCGTTGGCGTCGAGGCAACTACGTTTATACGATGAGCAAACTTCCCCCCCCCCCCGTACCCCCTCGTCATCCTATATTTCGCGAATCTTTTTTTAACTTTCCATTATTTTTTAACGACTCTTGTTCGATCCATTGAAAATGGAACGTAGCGGTAGGTAATCTAACGTGTACGAGATGAAACGAATTATGGCAAAAGTGTTATAGAATGAGAAGCATGGATTATCGACACCTAATTAACCGAGCGATAAGAAATAATAGGTACATAAAAAATAAGATAAGATAGAGATAATGAAAGGAGTGGGAGAGAGAGAGAGAGAGAGAGAGAGAGAGATTCATTGAATTTCACGATCGGATTCGGTCGAGCGAGCAAAGGCACGATCCGAGAGCGACTAGCCGAGAGACTAGTCGACCGAACGATTTTGTTTCTCCTCGTTCGTCCGATCCAACGACCCGTGGCGCGTCTCTCTTTCTCTCTGCTTCTCTCAGCTTCTCTCTGCTTCTCTCAGCTTCTCTCAGCTTCTCTCAGCTTCTCTCAGTTTCTCTCGTTCTCTCTCAAGGCTGTCTCGGGACGCCACCTTTTGCCCAGGGGAGCACCTGCCGAGCGTTCTCGCGCTCTCCTACCTCCTCGCCCGCTCGTAAATACCCCCGAGTTATCGTGTTTTCGAAGCTCGTTACGAGCCGTACCGATGTTTCCCTGGCTTCCTCCTCCTCCTCCTCCTCCTCTCCACGTCGTTGCCTCCTCCTCGAGAGCTCTCATCTCGAAACTAACCACGAGCGGAGAGTCGCGGGAAATAAGAGGAGCTTCGCAGTTCAGGAATCATCAGCCCCGGAGCAGCACCACTCGGCGATCCTATAAAAGCCCTTTTGTTCACGGCCGATGTCGATCTCCTTCGACTATCTCTTCTCATCGGCTAAAATCGATAGAAAACAAAGGAACGTTATCGCGTTTAACGATACGATTTGAATTTCGTCGTAAGATAAGATACGTACGTACGTACGTACATATGTATACACATACACACACACACACACACACACGAGTTCGATGTAAGACGTACGGAGATCGTGACGATCGAAAAGGACTTTATTCCTCATAACGGTACAGACTTTTGAAAGGCTGCCATACACGGTGTATTAATAATTGTTATTGAATCTTGTCGACTCGGGACAGATCATAAATCTCAACGAGAAATAGGTAAATGTTATTAGTCAAAGTTAAGCTCGAAAGGTAACAAGAGTTATATCGAGACTATATATACTAGTAAGTCGTCAACAAAACAAATGAATCATTCCGTTCCCCTGTCATTATATTTCACCGTTTTCCAACTAGATTGTTTATTCGATAACGTCGAATCCGTTGTCGCTTATGGTACGGAGTGTGAAAAATAAGCGCGATCGGTATACGAATAAGAGGAAGGAGGGATTAAAGGGACTCTGAACCTTTGTATAATAGTCGTTGACTATCCGCGACGGAGCGCCGACGATCTGGCTCCTCTCTTCGGCGTTCCGCGTCGTCGTCCCAGCGTATTTTTAGCGCGTGCAACCGGTTGCCTCTGCCTTCCACGGCGATCATTGTCGTTGTTGCATCGCGAAAGCCTCTCTCCCAAGAGAGACCGGGGCCCTCCCGTCCTCGGCAAGGTGTGCAAGGCCCGAGATGTAGCGCGCTGCAGCGCCGCTGAATCGCTTTCGCGCGACCGTGCGAGAGAGAGAGAGAGAGAGAGAGAGAGAGAGAGAGAGAGGGAGAGAGAGAGAAAGAACGTTTCTTTCGATTTCGATCGAGCGGGGGGTGTGTAACAACAACGCAGGAGAACCGCATTGCTGGCCTCTGAGTCGGCGGCCGCCGTCCGACAATCGGTTGCTTCTAGTCGCACCGACGAAGACGACCGACTGGAAGAGAAAGCCCCTCTCTCTCTCTCTCTCTCTCTCTCTTTATCTTTCTCTCTCTCTATCTATCTCCCCTCTCGATGACGAGGAACGATCACATCCTTTCGTTCCCTTGCCACGCAAGATTATTACTATTTAATCTCTCATCGACGAGCATGTACCGAACGTGCATTCTATTTTTATAACGAACGTTCAGATCCGATCGAAACTAACGTTGCCAATATATATCAACGACTTGATCCCGGTGATCAAGATTTTTTTTTTTTTTTTTTTTTGATAATTAATAATATTCGATCGTTCGTTGCTTCGAACGATCACCGACAAACGCGCGCTCCGATGCACCTATTCGCGTTTTCATAGCTCGCGGGACTGCCCTTTCATAGAAGAGAGAGAGAGAGAGAGAGAGAGAGAGATAGGGGGGGGAGAGAGGAAGGGTGGGAGGGAAAGGGACAGACAGACAAACCACTGAGAAGAGGGTTTCGGTCAGAGACGCTCTCGGCCATGCTCTCCGGTGCGGGAGGCCACACGATTTTGCGGGTAACCGGATATTAAGCGATAGTCGATCGATATCTCGATAATTCGCTCTCCCGGATAGATGCATCGTTGCGTTCGCAATCTCTAGGACGTCCTCGACCTTGTCCCCTTACTCCTTTGATGCTTTATATTTCAACGACGATCGGACGACGTTTTTTCAATGATAGATATCATCGTCCCCCTTTTTCGTCTTTAATAAAGCGAGATCAAAAGGAATCGCTAGAGTTTTAATAAAACATTATTCCCCTTTGTTTCTGAAAGCTATTTTCCATTGAAAATGGCTTTGCGATCATTCCACGTTATCTCAACTTTATAGATTTTTATAATGCACCACGAGACGAGTGCATAAAAAGCAAGTAAATTTTTCTTACGTTCGGAAGGTTTCTTGCGACACCCTTCTTGGTGTCTGGAGTCTGTGGCACGAGAAGGGGAAGAAAAGAGAGAGAGAGAGAGAGAGAGAGAGAGAGAGAGAGAGAGAGAGAGGGAATGAAGCAGGGAGAAAGGGAGAGAGTAGTCTTCGATCGAAAGAAGAACTTGGTTGTAGGAGAAGCGAAGGGCGGAGGGTCGAATGGAGACGCGACGAAGAAACGTAGAAAAGGGAGCGCGCGAGCGAACGAACGAACGAACGAACGTCGAGAGAAGAGGGCCGCTTTTCAGACGGTTCAATAGATTTCGATCTTTTTTTCTGCGCTCGAAACGGAACGGGACAACAATGGAGCCAGACGGAAAGCGAGAGCGGTCTTTAAGCTTTCCTATATACGCTCGATAAATAAAAACGTCCTGGGTTATATAAAATATCTGGATACATACATATGTAGGTAGTAGTGATATACGTGCATATATATATATATATATATATATATATATATATATATATATATAATATCGAGTCTGTAAAAAGAAATTTTATCTTTGAAGAATATTAATATCGTTATAGCTATATCGAAAATCGTTAGGCGTTTTCCTATGTAAAGGACGCTATATATATATGTATATATATATATGGTGGTTTCGTTGTGTGGGCCTGTAAAACGGAGGGAAAAAGGAAAACAACGAATGGAAGGAAGGTAGAGAAAAGATTTCGCGATAGGTCCCAAGAGCGCGGAGGCTGCGGAAACCGTGGCGTTCCGTGTTCGAGCGAAAACCCATGGCTATGCGTGCGTGCATTCTCTCTTCTTTCTCTTCTCTTCCTTTCCCGTCCCTTCCCTTTCCTACCCTACCCTACCCTACCCTACCCAACTCCCCTCTTGCCTCTGGACCCCTCTCTCCCTCTCCTCTCTCGCGCAGCCTACGAGAGAGAAAGTCAGTCGACATCGATTACGTGTTGCCAGTTGGGAGTCGAAGGTCCCCCAGCTGTTCTTCCGTCGAGAGACCGATGGACCAACGCCTCCTTTAGAGAACGTCGATTTTTCACGTCTCTCGGGTACGTCGGCTGCGAGAGAAAGAGAGAGAAAGAGTCCACTCTACGAGAGATGACATTCGCCAAACAATGAACTCTTCTAGGAAGAATGAAATAAACGGTAAAAGGATCGATAAAATAAAATTTAACGATCCCGAGAGAACGGTGTCGATGCCGTTGCTTATTACCCGTACCATCTACTCCAAAATCGTTTACATCTAATTTTCGTTCTTGATAACGCACGAGACGTCTCGAACGTTATCAAAGATCGATTACGTCGCGTAATGAGAAAATAATGAGAAAAAAATGTGCGTTGCTGCACGCATTTAACGATTCGTTTTCGATCGACTTCCTTCCTTCCTTCCTTCCTTCCCTTTCGCATTTGTTGCAGGTATATCAGCTTCGTCGGTATTATTTTCGTGCCGTTACGAACGAACGGTGTTAACCGCGTCGACTGCCGTTCCCCAAGAGACAGATGTTTCGTGAAAAATCGTCCTCGTCGTTTCCGGTAAGACTCGAGACATCGAAGCGAACGCCTATGTACTCGCTGGTCAACTCGGTCAGCTCGCTCGACTTCCGTCGGTCGAACGCCTCCTCGAAAGATCGATAAAGCTTCGCTCTACAGTTCGCTCTATTTATATTCTGGTATCGCACGAGACGGATTATATTCTCCATTAACTTCGTTTCCTCTTTCTGTGTGAAAGAGAGAGAGAGAGAGAGAGAGAGAGAGAGAGAGAGAGGGGAAAAAAGTTGCGTCTAATCAGGCACAGAATTTTCATCATTTAATCATTTT
The DNA here is from genome assembly GCA_911387935.1 of Dolichovespula saxonica. Lineage (NCBI taxonomy): Eukaryota > Metazoa > Arthropoda > Insecta > Hymenoptera > Vespidae > Dolichovespula > Dolichovespula saxonica. The sequence continues at coordinate 22,928,314 of OU426993.1, read as the reverse complement.
TTCCTCTCCCTCCCACCCACAGCTACGATCTCGTACTTGATTAAGCCTACGTCTTGGAATATTTGTCTTCCTTAAAAAAAAAAAAAAAAATATATATATAAAAGAACAATAAATCAATTCCGGCTAACGAACCATTTGTACGTACATATTATTGCTATCAAGAAAAACACGATGTTCCTCGAAATTGTGCACCCCCCCCCCCAACGTCTATTTCTTCTCTTGCTCATCAGACTCGAGCTAATCCATTCGATCCTACCGAGGAGAGGAAACTACTCTGGAAGGGTAAGTGGAATGAGAACGAATCGCGTCGGACCGCGTAGGGTGTCGCGTGCGTCACTAAGATGCGGGTTTTCCGCCATTATAGAGCCAATAGAGCTCTCTACAATTTAGTCTCCTCCTTTTTTTTTCTTTTTTTTTTTTCTCTCTTTTTGCTCCCGACATTAATATTTCTACGTACTCGTACGGACGCGAGCGTAAGAAGGTAGATCGAAACGAGTAATAAAATGAAACGACTAGTCGCAAAGATTTAAAAATGGTGCACAGGCAGAGGGCAAGGAACGATCTCGTTCGATCGGTACGGCTTTGGGGAGGAAAAAGGGCGAGCCTTTTGGCGAAACGCACGGGGGAAGAAACAGCTGTTGGACGACGATGGTGAGAAAAGGACGGTGAGGTTGAAGGCCTCGAAGAGTACGAAGTGGGGAGAGAGGGAGGGAAAAAAAAAGAAGGTTACCACCTGGCTTACCTGGGCTGTTCGTTCTGGCTTACCTGAAAAGCCGGCGATACGCCATTGTACGTACTATATACCTATTATATACCTGGGGGCCTCGGGTATTTCTTTTGTTGACGAGTCGAGCTCCGAACGAAGGCACCTCTCTCGTCTACCCGTTCCCAGACGATGGCACGAGTCCTATCCTTCTCTCTCACTTTCTTTTTCATTTTATTCTCTCTCTCTCTCTCTCTCTCTCTCTCGCTACTAAAGCACAACAACGACGCATCGAGTCCATTCTTTTTCTCTTATTCTTATTCGTCGTCTTCCCTGCGTACGCGAAGTAGTTTTTTTGTTTCATATTTTTTTTCTCTCTCAAACGATTCGAAAAAATGTCGTCCTCTTTTCTTTTCGCGCTTCTTCTGTCTCTCTCTCTTCTGTCTCCGTCTAGCCGTGAGAGACCTTCTTGCGGATCGTCGTTGCTCGAGCGTAACGTTGTTTGCAAGAAAAAAAAAAAAAAAAAGAGCTTTATTGACCCGGGCTCGTTCGCCCTGATCGTCGAGTACCAACGATTTCACTCTAAGTACACTCTTTCTCTCTCTGCGAGGCTGTCCAGGGCTCTTCTCTTCTCTCTCCTTTCCGTCACTCGACGAGAATTGCGAAGAAAGATCGAATCGCTGCCAAACAAGCCAAGCCCTAAAGCGTAATAATAAATATGCCCTTCCATTCCACACCCCATTCAGTTCTTTTTCTTATTCCATCTTTTCCTCCGCTCAAATTATATATGTAATTGCAACGAGATTTTAATGGGATTCTGTCTACGTTTTATTTCCGATTTACCTTAGGGTCGAGTTACTTATTGCTCGCATCTAAAAAACCGTACTCGAACGAATCGTTTAGTTTCTATCGCATGCTAAGTCTTGAAATATTTAGAGTAGTTTGATCGATTTTAAACGCTGTCTAACTCTCTCTCTCTCTCTCTCTCTCTTTCTCTCTCGGCAATAACGTCTAACCTCTTCTCCTTTCTTTCGCTTTATTTCCTTCAATCTCCCTTATATCTTCTTTCTTTTTCTTGGTTTTGTACCAGAGAACAAGATCGAATTTCCTTACTACACGCTCGATCGTTTACGACAATATCGTATTACGAGTGGTTGTCCTTAGCGCTTTCCAACATGAACGATTTCAATCTGATTAATTTGATCTTTCCTTCGTGCAACTCAGCTGAAGGAAGTTTAATGACCTAGAATCCGATTGCGTGTGCATCTTTCTTCGAATGTTGCGTCTCTCGTATTTGCGAGACATTACGTTGCGCTGCCTGCCCGGTAATGCCAGACGAGAAAGTTGCTGGATGGAATATTAAATGTTGCGATAGAGACCAGTTAACGAAAGTAAGGACGCATTAATCAGAATGTTTTAACGTAATGGATTACAAATCGTGGGTTGTTTTCTTTCTTCTTTTCTCTCTCTCTTTTTTTTTTTTTTTTTTACAGTGGAGATAGTGTTTGTACGAAAGGAATCGACTTAAGACTAAAATTAAGCACACAAAAACGTTTTCGCCTTGATCGCACGTCCATTTCTTTTCGATCTCTCTCAATGTTTGTTCTCTTTTTGTTTTGTTTTTTTTTCCCCTCTATCTCTCTTTTCTTTTTCTTTTTTTTTCTTTTTTTTTTTACATATATAAAACGTTTATTATAAAAACTGATGCGTGATATAAATTAAAACGAACTTAACGCTAAAGAATGTATTATCGACAATATCAGCTATCAGACTTTTTACGTAGGCATCCCTCGTAGCGCATCTTGTAATTTCTTTCTTGCTAGTGCTACGCGATCTTCTTGTCGTTTAATGTCTTCGTCAGCTATGGAAACAGCCTTTAAAGATACATCATTTTGACAATTAGATTTAACATTTCTTAGAACGTTCGACTGCGAGTACGATTCACGTTTAATAATCATTTATAACCTTAAGGATTATTAATTTTTAATGTTACGAGAGATTAGTAATCTCTCCTACCTGTACGAGGGGTTGATCGGGATTAAGAAATACCCCGGGATTCTTTTCCAGTGCCGTCTTAGATCCGGTTTGACCCGTAACAGGTTGGGAGGATACGTGAAGGGCCGTTGCCACGCTTTGCAACAATGTTTCCTCGGTTATGTATGGCCCGACGGGCCTCAACGACTTAGGTAGATCCATCGCATCGAATTCGTATCCGTCTGGGTCGCAAGCTCTCAGACCCTCTAAACGTTTTTCCCAAAATAGCTGCAAAATTACGGTCGTGGTTAACGATAAGATAGCGAGGTTACCAATGTCAAGGACTTATATTACGTCGGAAGTAACTAACGTATCAAATAAAAGTATATAATTACCATCGACGCTACAACAAAAGGTTACTTCACAAAATAAATATTTAACGTCAAACTATATACCTTGCAAGGTGAGTATTACTTGGGAAAGTAAAGTAGGAGAAAATTTAAAAGCTAATAGAAACGAAATTAATTTTCTAACGTACCAACAAATCCATCGCATCGACTTTCTAAGAGAAGCATTTGCATCATCATATATCATGGTATGCGTAAGTACAATGCATTAAAATAAGGATTCGATGCAAAGTTTTTACAAAAAGTAGGATACAGTAACGTAAAAATCATACGAACGTTTTGACTAGCGCGTTAAATAGAATTACCTGCTTAGGCTTATCTTGGGAGCCGTATTTGCCATCAGCTTTATCGGCTCCTTCCTAAGGGAACGATTGGATGTTTGTAACGTGAGAATCGAAAGGGAAGGCACACAAAATGGTTTCAAATGTTTCCTATATTAGAGCGATCCCTTCATAGAACTTTTTCTCTGATGTACATAAATCTTTGGAAAAAGCATGCCATATCTTTAAGTATCATAAGTATGGATGAAGTACGGAGAGAACGATTCACTGCGATAGGGTGTATCGAAATCGTAGTATCTTGTCTCATATAGATTACTTAATGTGAAATAAAAGTAGGTGCTAGCGGATTCCATATAAAAGATACATTATCAATATGAAAAACCATTTCTTATAAGGTCAATACCAAAGGAACCAGTTTTACGTCCCATTAGTACGTCTACTAACCTGTTTTGGTTTCTCTTGATTACCATGCTTTAAATCCTTTACTTTTCCCTCTTGTGTTTTGTATATGGTAACCGGTTGTTTAAATATGGAAGCCGTTTGCCTTATAGGTGGTACCAATGATGCGTCGTTTCTTACACCACGACTGAAACGATTATAACCGATAGAACGAACATAACCGTTATACATAACCAACAAATCGAATCATTTTCGTACAATTAATCCCACCGGTGATATTTTTAATCGAGATTTCGTTACAACGTTCGATACGTTCTATAAATAATACCGGGATTATCGTTAAATACGTACCTGTAATAATAAACATCAACCTTTCCCGTGGACGTTAATTGATTTTGACTTTTTCTAGCCGTTTCGTCCCTCGTCGACCAATTCGTTGGTAACGCCGAAGGATATTTCTTTTTCTCTACGGACATATTCATCTTGCCGACTATATTTATTACACCAAATAACAGATAATCGTGGTAAAATATAGGATCAAAATGTAATCCAACGTGCTCTACCAACTGCCATACAGTAACTCATCGTACCGGTGAGCGTTTGGCAAACTTCTGTTGGACAGGTGGCAGCACGATCGCTTCGATACGTAGTTATCGCCAAATGGCGCTACGATCGACGATTCCAATTTTACGAAAGTCGAACAACGTGCGATTACTTTTCTTCGTTAAAAAAAAATATATATATATATATATATAAAAAAATAAGAACCGAAACGAGGGTAGAAGGATAAACAACGAGTCGAAATGTATATATAGATATAGATGATTTAATTGCCGAAAAAAACAAATCTCGCATAGTTATAGGAACGATATGAAAAAGTGATGAAAGAAAACATTAATAGTCGGCTGTCTTTTTCTCCGGTTATAAAATGACCGTTCTTTCGATTGGCGCGCAATCGGAGCGCGAAGCACGAGTAGTTTGGAGGTATAATAATTCTCGATGAACGCGGGATAGGAATAAAAGGAAAAAAAAAAAAAAGAAAGATTGTAATCGTCGCAGGCATCGAATTTGCGATTACTTTTGTCCGCGTTTGTGTGGTGTATGCATGTTCTCTCTTCTTCTTCTTCTTCTTCTTCTTTTTTTTTTTTTTTTTTAATATTACCGTAAAAGAATATCGATTCTGTACACATTGATCCGTTAAAGATAATAAACTATTGAGTTTTCTTGAGGTATCGTTGTTTCTATTGGTCTATATCATCGTCGCGACTGTGATCGTCGTCAACAAATCGTGCCATTTAACCTCTCTGTTTTAGAAACGTTAAGAAAAACAAAAAAAAAAAAAAAAAAAAAAACAGGAAAAAAAACGATCTCGTTGGAGTTTCGCGACGATCACAGCGTTTCGAATATGCGCGTTTAGTGTACGCGTACGTAGTTATCTGTCCTGCGGTATTTTTTTTTTCTTTTTTCTTTTTTTTTTTTGCGTTTGTGTGTCATCCTGTAACAAAATATAAATCTCCGTATGCATTAAGCTGCTTCCGCCGTTCGGCTTGGGAGAAGGGATAGTGTGGTGGTGGTGGTTGTTAATAATGGCGTCAACTAGTATCCTACTTTAGGAGGCTTCTCTTTCGACATCTTTTTAATTAGCGCAGAGAGGGATGGATATAAAGAGGGATAGGGAAAGGGGAGAAAGGGGAAGAAGGAATGAGAGAGAGAGAGAGAGAGAGAAGTAGAAGAGATAGAGACAGAGTGAGATACGAGCAAATCGCTATCGTTGGCTTCGCGCGAAAGTCTCTATGATATCCCGTCGATGATACACGGATGCAAAAGCTCGTACGCCGAGCGAATCTGCCGATGCGCGATGGCCTAAATCTAAGTTTACGGTCATAAAAATAATTTGTCAAATATTTTTCTTCTAAAATACGTATGTATGTACGTATCAACGAAGGCGCGCTGGGGGCGCATTTTATTTTCGATCGATGGTTTGCGTCACAGAGTTAGAGAAATATGCCTACCTAATATATATCTCTATAGGTAGACGACGTACGCATGGACAAAATTATTTTCTTTTATCGATACAAACGAAAGAACGAGCCTCGCACGCGAGTCGACTCGCATTTGCAGTAAACCGCTCTCGTCGTCGAACTAACTTATCTTACATACATACATACATACATACGCGATCTGTAAAATAACATACTGTACTCGTAGTACACACACGTCGAACGCACGTTCAAGCTGCACGCACGCGATCGATCCCCCCCCCCCCCCCCTATGAACACATTCGCACGTAGTAAGAGACTGGCAGTTTGTAAAAGGACTAACGAGAGAGTTCAGTAGTGTGATACGCTCGAGACAATCCTTACTGCAGAGGATAATAACGGGGTTCCGCGTACGAGCTCGTCGATTTATCGGACGTTATATCCACGTTAAAGCATTTCGAGTACGCGCGCTCGTTAACATAAAATAAAATGGAAATGGATTTAACAAACGATTCGATGTCCCCCTCCCCCCCCCCACCGAGTATCGAACGACGACGCGACCGATTGACGATGTTACGCTGAACGTGAAGTAGCAATCGAATGAAATATTTTATAAATCAAATTACGTACTCTTCGTAATAGAAATACGAACCCAGAGTCATCGTGCTTCTCACATTCTCGGCCCTTTTTTTGAACATCACAGCGCGATCGACAAATGATTTCATTCATAAATGTTACACACTCGCATTGTTTTGGCATAAACGCTCTTTTCTATACGCGTGTTCAATATATTTTGTGTTGCTGTGTTGTTGTTCTTGTTGTTGTTGTTGTTGCTGTTGTTGTGTTTCTTACATATAATTCTGTATCACGACACACATTCCTACTTTCGACGAGTCGACGCGCAAGATCGGCCTTGAACGCGTCGACTAGCACCCTTGCCGATTTTACGATCGACGAGGATCAAGCGTGAAAATGGAGAACGACGCGTACGACGAAGTGCACGATTATCGATCGACCGATCGATTCTCTCGCAATCACACGTAAAAGATATACTTATATAGCATCGAGTCTTCTATATTACATTAGCGACATATTACACGCACTTCCGTCGGACTTTTATCCTCTCATCGTTTGGAGAGAATTTCGTACAAGAATCATTACGCCTTTTCATCATCGTTCTTACCTACTTATTACCAATTTTTCCTATACAATCTTAAATAACTAAGCGTTTCTCGTCTGTATCTCCGTCTACTTATATATATATATATATATGTATATATATATATATATATTTTTTTTTTACGTGTCCTGTGTGTGTTCGTGTTTGTTCGTGTGTGTCGTGTGTGTATACTCATGACGCAACTTTAGTCCAATATACGAGCGACGCAATTTTCACTTTTCACTTTTGTCATCACCGTGAAAACGTTGGTACTTGTTTAATTCGGGTTTTAGCGTCCGTCTTGTATCAGACTTAAGAGGGCAACGACGTTTCTTCAACCTCGTTCGTACCGTGGATCAGACGATCGCGATTCTCTTCGACCAGTCGGCGAACAAACTCGTTGTCACTCTCGAGAAACGTAGACCGTTTCAAAACTTTGACGGCGCGACCTGCGCGTTGAGATTCTCACGTTTTTAATGTACTTCGAACGTCGAAGCGTTATCGAAAGAACGACTCAATAAATCACTTCGTAGACGGTGGCTTTTTTGTCGCCTGATCCTGTCACTATGTACTTGTCGTCATTGGAGATGTCGCAGCTGAGGACCGACGACGATTCCTTTGACTGAAAATGAGAATGAAAAGATAAGGATAAATTCACGTCATTGAATGGTTCGTCGTTTGATATATCGTATATTTTGATAAAACGCGAGGATTACCTGGAATATCGATGCTCCGTAGGGGGTGCGCCAAGCGTTCAACAAATTATCTTTACCGGTCGAAACGAACCACTTGCCGCAGGAGGCAAAACGTAACGACAGTACGCAAGATTCGTGCAAATGCAGTTGGAATTTGTCCGGTTTGGTCGCGTGAAGGACCTCGACGTTAGAATTTTCCATTCCTACGGCGAGCCATTCGTCGTTCGGACAATAACCGAGCGAAAATATTTGCGACGTGAAGTCGTGTTGCTGCAGTTGTCGGCCCTCCCGAAGATCCCAGGAACGTACCGTGTTGTCGAGGCCGCCCGTCCAGAGTTTCGAGCCGTTCGCGGATATGTCGATGCAGGAGGCACCGTCCGTGTGACCTTGAAATTGTCTGACCAACGTTTGATTCTGTAGATCCCAGACGGCGATATTTCCGTCGCTGCAGCAACTGAAGCAGACCTTCGAGTCCGGAGATATCGCTAAGGCGTAACAGGCGGGCGCGGAAGATGTTAATTCCGCTTTGATTCTCGGCGTTGGACTCGCGAGATCCCAGATGCTCAGGTTGCTCGCTTCGCCACCAACGATGAGCGTTCTACCGTCCGGCAACAGTTTGACCGATCTGTACGAGTCGAGACGGAAAACAATACGAATAGAATAATACGAATGAGGGAGAAGAATATATAATCGTAGAGCTCTTAGATAATCGTTCGAACCTGATATAATTGTCCCGCTGGAGGCAATCCAGTTGGGAAACCGGCTTCGCGCTGCCGCTCCCGCCTTGACTGATGTCCCAGACCTTGACGCACCCTTTGCCACCGGTGTAAACGTACTTCGTAGGATTCGAGATCGTCACCGCGCAGACCACTTCGCCGTGAGTGAGAGTATTTATTTGCCGCGCGTGTCTCGGTATTCCCGGAGCTGCGAGAGCGTCGGGTGGAAACGGTACAGGTTGCATTTGTCCGTCGCTCAATACGTGGAAGCTGTAGGCTCTGAGAACGAACGATTCACGTATATTATTACGCGTACCGTCTCCCCCCTCTTTTTTACTCGAGGAAACGTTAAGGTCGAAGGAAGGACTTACGGTTTTCCACCGGGTACACCGAGTGGTCCGAGAGGTGCTCTCATACTGCCGTGAGGATCATAAAGCTGTTGAAGTGGCGGTCTAGCGGGATATCCGTTCAAAGCGGCAGGAGGATAACCGAGCATATCCACGTGAGGACCTGCGGGCGGATGATGGGGCGGAGGATAATGAGGCGGATAGGGGCCTACCGCCGAAGCGGAGACCAAAGGCTTACTAGAACTCGATGGTTTTAGGCCACCCGAACCCGAACTACTGCCACCTGTGTCGAGTAAACATATCGCTTTTATCTATATTCCTTAGCTAAATTTGTCTCTATATCGAACTGATGGAATAACGATAGGTCACAACTTACCTGCCGAAGTAGGCGTAACTGGTTTAGAAATGGGAGTGGTAGCTTTTTCTCGTTCCTCCATTTTCTTTGCGGACGGGGTACTGGCGTTGCTACTGGTACCGCTTCTAGGCGATGGAGGTGGCACTTCCTTTTTGACCTGTCCGCTCAACGGCACCGAGGAAGGTCCTAGCTTGTCAAGGCCGTTCTCCCTAGGCGAGGTAGTGCCATTCGCGGCCGGACTCGTCGGTCCTTCGCTCGCGTCGTCGACCACCAAGTCCTGGTCGCTCTTTTCACCATCGCTTTGCTGTTTGCCAGAGAGAAACGTTCACGGTTATATCGAGAGACCAATCGATATCGTCTTACGACGTGTCGTTTAACGCGCGCGGGCTACCTACATGTCCTATATCCTTGTCTTGTTCCTTCTTCATCTTCTTCAAGTGCAGGTGCTCGTGATGCTGAGGATCCGGCGTGCTGCGGGGCCTGCTGTACTTTTCGCGTTCCGCCGGCGATATCGAGCTTCTCTGAAACGTTAAAAACTTCGTTACTTGCTTTTATTGCGCGTATACGATTGACTTAAATTAATACATACATATATACATATATATATATATATCGACGATATAAATCAACGTACTTTAATGTTATATGGAAAAACCGGTTACGACTCTTCCGGCAAATCTCCAAAATTATTTTCGCGTTATAATACGGGATATACGTTCGATCGAATATCCTCGCGGACATAACCGAGAGAGAGAGAGAGACGATTTTCGTAAGCGTTAAGCGGTCTCGCACCGCTGAAAATAATCGTCGCGACTGGCCGATTATGTGGGTGTCATCGAGAGCGAGCTCGGTGTAGATAATCGTTTACACGTAGAGGAGAGGGATAGGAGGGAGAGAGGGAGGGAGAGTATCGGATGTGGGGTGTTGCGGAGGAGGCGATAGAGCGAGTGGAACGAGGAGAAAGTATCGAGATCGAGGGTGGCCTGTAAAACGAGGACGGTGTTAGAGTATATCACGTTGAATCTCTCGCATCGGCGATACGAGCCGCTCTTTCGCGTACGGTTAATGCGATTTCGCCGATTTCATCGCTGCTTTTTACGGCCTACAATTTCGCTCCTCGTTGGATTTTCACGGAAGAGTCGTGATAGAGAGGAAGCCAGCCAGCCAGCAAGCCAACCAGTCAAAGGATTGCTCGCAATGAGGCCTTATACTTCGGATCGGACGATTTTCAAAACAATTTTTCGGATCAAATAAAAAGGATACGTCTTTACGAAAATATCTTTTGCGAGATCACGCTTCACATTCACCATTAAAATCTCGAAAGGGATTTTTCGTAAAATTCAATGTCACACTACTCGGCTAAGTATCTTTCTTTGTTGTCGAGGATCGTATCGTCGAACCGATAATTCACTCCTCTTCCCTCAACGCGCAACAACGATATTCGAACAGGGTCGTAAAAATTCTGGAATCGTATTTCGAGGGAAAACTAGATAGATAGATGTGTACGATGGAAGTGATATTAAGGATATAAATCGATGCCACATCGTTATCCCGTTTATTCGTATAACAAGAAGAGACATCTCGGATACGTTTCAATCCTTCCTTACTTCCTTCCTTCCTTCCTTCCTTCCTTCTTGCTCTTTATCCTTTATCGACGAAACTTTAGCGAATTATCATCTATACGTCACATAGAGCGATGACAATGAATAATTTAAATAAAAAGAAAATCAAACGTTTTATGGGTTTAGAGAGGTACGATATTAATATATCTATCTATCCTTTCGAAAGGACACTTATCGACATATAGCGACATCCACCGACAGTGGAAGATATTATCGAAAGGGAAGTTTTACGAGCGACAGTTTTGTCGTCGATACAGGATAGCATTCTCTCTCTCTCTCTATCTCTCTCTCTCTCTCTCTCTCTCTCTATTTTTCTTTTTCTCTCAATCTTTCTTCCGTCTGTTTCCCTCACTCTGTCGATTAGATATCGGTACCCTTTCCTAGCCCCGATAACAGCGTACCATCTTGCAGAGCACCGTAAACCATCCCCCTTTTGCCTCGACCATCCTCCGGCACTTCCGAAGTAAATCTCCTCTTCTCAATTACCCCGTCCCTGTTGCCACCACCCCGGTACTTCATCCACCAATGGCAACGGCAACGGTGGTGGCAGTGGAGGCGCCACCTTTAGCTCGGTCCATTACCTCGACACCTCGCTATCCTCTTCTCCTTTTCCTCACTCCTCCTCCTCCTCCTCCTCCTCCTCCGCTTCCATGACCCTAGCAAGCTCATCGAGTGGAAGGAAAATAAAAAAGAAAAAAGAAGGCGGCTTTCGAGTCAGGATCGCGTAGCTAAAAGGACGATCCTTCTCTATCGACGAGGAGAGAAGAGAAAGAAGAGGAGAGAGAGAGAGAGAGAGAGAGAGGGATGATTCGCGATTAAATCGACGCTCGGCCGAAAACGATTTTTAGATTTGCAGAGGGATGATAAAGCGTCGGGTCTAATGGCGAATGAAAGGTGCTCCGGCGCGTGGAGAAAGAAAGCGGCTCCCGCTCGATCGAGAGTAACGAACGCTTTTAGTCGACTATTTTCGCAGCCGTCGTTCGTTTAACTGGCCGTGAGCGATAAAAAGTCAAGCGAGATTGAATTTATGGAGGAAGATTCGAGCTCCCATCGGTATTCGATACGAGTGATCGACTTCAAAGCGGGAATGTTCTCTTCGTAAGGTATACGGGGGGGGCTTTCGTAGTTTAACCTGTTAAGGGATTTCTGCGCTACTTCTTGCTCTTCTTCATCTTTGTAATCTTCTCGTTCATAACAAGAATCTATGAGGAGAGGATAAGATGGAATTAGATGATGCGCATTTTTTGAAAGAGAAAGAGAGAAAATCTTGTAGAAGATACTACAACAACGATCTCTTGAAGTTAATAAAATCGATGAGAAACAACGTTTTATTTACACTCGCTCGAGTTTTTCATCCGAAGAAGGTAGTCTCGGGGAAAAAGCAGAAAAGAGCGGGTGGAAAGAGAACGAGTAAGAGAGAGAGAGAGAGAGAGGGAGGGAGAGAGAGGGAGAGGGAGAGAGGGAAAGAGAAAGAGAGCAGTGGCTGGAAACACGCGCGCAAACACGTACGCTCGCACGACGAGTATTTCACGTAGGGAGGAATCCCCCAAGGAACCATATTACGTGCTTCCATCGAGTTTCCTCGCGTAAAGACCTCCGGAGAGATCCTTTTCCTTCTCACCGAAGCTGCTGGAAGAGAGGACCGTCTTCTCGTTATCCGGTAATGGCAAGCCACTATTTATCCGGACGAGGGCAGCCCGAAGAAGCAGATGGTATACCGCTTGTATTCCTCAAATGGAAAAGCCAAAGAAAGAGAGATATATAGATAGAGAGAGAGAGAGAGAGAGAGAGAGAGAGAGAGAGAGAGAGAGAGAGAGAGAGAGGATGTCTTCGTTGTCCTTTTCCTAGCTCGACGCGACGTGCCGAGGGAAAACGAGGATGTGATATAAGGAAGAGAGAGAGAGAGAGAAAGAGAGAGAGAGAGAGAGAGAGAGAGAGAGAGAGAGCAAACTACAAAGTATACATCTCGGAAAACCGCATTCTCCTGGTAAACTCTCAGAGACATTAATAATCGAATAATTCGATCAAAGACGAGAAAAATCTGGCACGGTAGGTTCTTCCCTTCCGTATCTCTTCTTTCCTTTCAAAGTACATAACAGAAAAGATGGAGACGTTCCAAAAGTACACCCGTATTCCATGCCACGAAGACGGACAATCTATATAAACTGATCGTAACTCAAAGGTCTACGAGGAAAGAAGAAAACGTCTCTCTCTCTCTCTCTCTCTCTCTCTCTCTCTCTCTCTCTCTCTCTTCGAGCATTCGCGTTACAAGCGACCTGCGAAGCGACTCGCGTCCTCCTTCCCTTCAACTATTCTAGCTGCTATCGAACCGTCGAAGAAGAAGAAGAAGAAGAAGAAGACCTCTTTCCGCTCTCGTTACGTGTCGTCTTCGAGAACACACCGATATACCGTAGGTAAGACCGAACTCGAGAGAAAGAGAAAGAGAAGAGATGGAGGTCGGTGGTGGGATGGGGGTGGGGAGAGGAGGGGGAGCAGAGAGTAGACGGGCCTCCATTCACGTAAGTTTACTTACAGCAACCCCACCCCCCACCCCCACCCCTACCCCTACCCACTACCACCCTACCCCCACCTCCACCGGGTGGATATACCCACACCAATCTTTCCGGCAAAGAGGGTTCGTGTCTCGATCAATATGGGGGTTGGTAGCCTCCGAAGAAGAGGCGGTGGCGTGGGTGGAAACGAAGGAAGCGTCGTGGGTGCACCATAGATATATAGACTTTGTAGTGTTAGGGACGACTTGGTCCGCAAGCAAGCAAGCAAGCAAGCAAGCAAGCAAGTAAGCAAGCAAGCAAGGAAGCAAGCAAGCAAGCAGCCAAGCAGGCAGGCAACTTGGCAAGCAGCAGGCACCAAAGTATGGGTCGGGGGATGAATGTCGAGCTTGGAAGGAGGTCTGCGGCGGCAGCCGTGGTGGTACTGGTGGTGCTGGCGGTGGTGCTGGTGTGCGCGGCATTGGGGTTGGTGGTCGGAGCCATGAGGGTGGTAAGTGAGTGAGCGACTCCTTCACCACGGCGCTTCGTCTCGACCCGACTCATACCACCGAAACCACCCTAACTTTACGGATATATTCCGAGCCATCCTTCTCTCTCTCTCTCTCTCTCTCTCTCTCTCTCTCTCTCTCTATCTCTATCTCTATCTCTCTTCCTCCACGACACGCTGCTCTCCTCGATCTTCTCTCTTCCTCTTCTGTCTCTCCTTATTCTTACTCCTTCTCTCTCTCTCTCTCTCACTCTCTCTGCTTTTCTCCTTTCCCTTCAAGACACGTCCCTATCTCGTTCAACCCCCAATAGTGCCTGTTTCTCTATTCCTCCCTCCGCATTCTCTCTCTCTCTCTCTCTCTCTCTCTTGCTCTCGTCGTAGCCAAGACCCCGAGAGATGAGGTTACGAGCCAGAGTAGCGTCTCCCAAGACCCCACAAAACCCCAGCTGGTACAAGATTGCACTCAGTGGTTCTCAACCAAAGGTTGTAAGATTTTCGACACGTAGGTAATTGACTTCCTTGAAATTTCAATCATCGTGCCATTTAGTATCATGCCTTCGTAACTCACTCGCTCGTAGATTTAAACGCGATCGATGGACTTAAACGTTTGTTAAAGCGAATCAAACGAGGAAGAAAGAAATCGATGATTTTTCATCGGGCACGTTCGAGCGATCGTTCGTTCGTATAATAATCGATACGATTACGATAATCGGAGGAACTCCGTATATTAAGCAAATTTCGTCGCTCGATTACAATTTTGGTTTCTATCTCGTGGCGATTAATTTAATTAGCAAAATCACGGTTTTGGTATATACGAGAATACGTATAGGAGAAGATGCATGGCAACCGGTTGACGGGCAGCAAGTGTAATTATTTCGACGGTGGTCGTGGTTGCGAGTAAGCGAGGGGTTGGGGCGAGCCAGAGGAGGACGATACCCGGACGGACGTTCCACTCGGGGATGCATGGAATTTTTAATGACCGCGACGCGAGCTCTCTCTCTCTCTCTCTCTCTCTCTCTCTATCTATCTCTCTCTATCTATCTATCTATCTCCCTCTGCTAACCGGTTCCCGAAATCGCCCACGTGTCACTAGGTCACCACGTGCATCCATCACCCTGGCAATTAGTGAACGTGAATTTTTATTTCCGCTTTACGCCCAGGTATCCGACGTTCTCTCGCTTCGGCTCGTGCTCTCCATTTTTTTTCCTCCTGTCCGACTCGGCGCGCGCCTCGTAATTATGCAGCCGATATAACAGGGAAATGAGAATCGGGTTCGAGCGTGCTCGCCGTTTTTTTTCTTCTCCCTCTCTCTCTCTCTCTCTCTCTCCCTTCCCTTTTTCTTTTTGTTCGAGACAGTCGCGCACCAAGAGATTTATGTTTCGGGTGGGACTTTAATACGCGAGCCCTTTTGCTCGCTCGATAAATGCGCTCAATGTCTCGAGTTTCAACGACTTTCCAAGACTTCTTTCCAAAAAATTTCAAAGCTACGAGCTCGCTCTTTCTCTCTCTCTCTCTCTCTCTCTTTTTGTCTCTCTTTCTCTTTTCTCTGTTTTATTCGCAACGAGACAACAAGATATACAGTGTCGGTGAATCGCTTCGCGACAACGACGGACGCCGGTGCAAATCGGACAAAAATTCACAGCTACCTAATTTATAGATACGTCATAAATCCAGAGAGAGAGAGAAGACTGCAGTCAGCCATTGCCAACGCCATCGTCGTTCACCGTCGTTTCTCCACGTCGTTCAGATGTCCTATCGGTAGAGCCACCTTCCCTACTTTTTATTTTTATTTTTTTTGTTATCTCCCCACCTCCTCACCCGTTTCTCCTTTTTCCTCTATCCTCGGGCGAGCAGCATCCTTTTCCCTGCATCCCTTCGTAACACTCGCCCCCCTTCTCCTCCTCTCCCCCGCTCCACCCCATTCTCTCTCACACCTCGAGTTTCGTTCTATATCTCGACGCGTCTAACTCTCGTATCGTCGCAGCTCTCCGGGCTCTTCCCCTCTTTTCTCTCTTTCTTCACGAGGCAGAAACCCTGCAGGAGAATTTGCATTTTTAAATTAACTCGCCTCTGTTTGCAGCTATCTCGGCACGGCGCCGCTGCTACCACCGAGTAGTAGGGCTTTACAATTTTATGCAACAACGCGCGCCGAGTGGGCCCCCCTCCCTCTCCCTCTCTCTATCCCTCTCTCTCTCTCTCTCTCTCCTCTTTCACCCTCGACGCAACTCCCTAGTCTCTAGCTTTGCCTCCTCTCATCCTTGTGTTCTCGTCCTCCCTCTCTCTCTCTCTCTCTCTCTCTCTCTCTCTCCATCGAATACGTGTGTATATCGTTCCCCGGTCTCTCGTATGCATCCCACCTACGCATGATCGATATTACCGCTCCTCGTGTCGCGGTGCTCGGCCTACCGTCGATGCACCGCGATGTCGTTGATGTTATCGTTGCGGCCAATTAACACCTAACCGCAAGACTGACCTTTACGTAGTACTGGCACGCGCGCGCGCGCGCACATAACCGTTCACCATCGTACCCACTTAAGTAACTATACCTGTCGACGGTCCACAGAGGGAGGTCTCTCTCTCTCTCTCTCTCTCTCTCTCTCTTTCTCTCTCGTAGTTCTTGTCAAAAACAACAAAAAAAAAAAAAATTTTCTTACTCCGATCGATCGATCGATCGATTAGTTATTATCGTCGCAACGTATTAACTCGGACCATTTACGTTTGAAAAAGCCGTGCGACCACCCATAGCGCGAGAATATTTTTTCTTTCTTTTTTCTTTCTTTTCCTTTTCTTTTCCTTTTTCTTTTCTTTTCTTTCTTACCTCGGCGACTTCTCGCCGCCGCCGTTCTTATCGAGGCGCAAAGTTCTTTCTCGGAGGTGGAGCCCTAAAATGCTTGGCGCACGAAAGACTTCGACGTGCATTGCCAGGAGGAAAAGAAAGCGGAAAGAGTAAAAAAGGAAAGGAAAAGAAAAAAAAAAGAAGAGAGAGAGAGAGAGAGAGAGAGAGAGAGAGAGAGAGGAAGAGAGATACACCTTAGAGAGTACTCTTTTACGAGGCGGCCGCTTCTTAAAGATACGCCCGTCGTACCTACTCTGGGAGCAAAGAGCGTCCGTTGAAAAGAAGGAGGACGAAATAAATAAAAAGGAAAAAGGCAGGGCCTTCCAAGAGAAAAATAAGGAGCAAACAGAATAGCCTGCCGTAAAGTGCCTCCGCGTTATCCAGGAGGAAGGAAGGGAGGAAGGAAGGAAGGAAGGAGGAAACATTTTTATCGCTCTGACGGAGAGGAGTTGCAAGATGTTCGTGACGATGGGTATGGTCCTTGGTGTTGGTGATGGTGATGGTGATTGTGGTGGTGGTGGTGGTGGTGAAGGAAAGAGTAGATGTGTCAGGAAATGCCAAGAGTCAAGGAAGGAAAGGAAGAAAGAGAGAATGAAGGAATGAAGGAAGGAAGGAAGGAAGGAAGGAAGGAAGGAAGGAAAGGGGAGGAGCCGCGGTAATTGAAAAGCCCGCGGTGGATCCCGATCGTCGCTTTATTTCGCGTGCTCGACGGTGTCGGCCCTCTCGGCTATTATCTCGCCCGTTTCTGCGTCCCTCCTTCTTCTCCGGGAACTCCTACTCCATCCCTTTCGACGAGTCCCTTGAAAGAGGAAAAAGGAGAAAGAAAAAGCGAAGGAGAAGGATAGGGCGAGGGACGTCGAACGAACGCGAAACGAGTCTAGAACGAAGGAGGGTGGAGGGCGGAGGGCGGAGGGCGGAGGGGAGGGTAGGGCGGAGTAAGAGGACGAAGAGGGTAAAAAAGACAACAATGCCCGCGGAGGTGCATTCTCGCGCGATTACCAACGCGAGCGGTGGACTTAACGAATGGCTTCGTAAACCGTGGCCGCTTTAAGGTCATTACACGTCGCAAAAAGGGAGTTAATGGCCATCCACCGTCGCGTTGAGACTCGCCTCGGCGAGAACGAGGAGTGGGAGGGTAGAAGGAGAGAAAGAGAGAGATAGATTGGCGTGGAATTCCAAGTGTCGTCGATCGACCGACTGATTTATCGCTCTCCCCTTGCGTCCTACGTCCGTCGAAAGGATGTGGATAAAGAGTAAAGTATGTAGGAGAGGAGTGAGCTCGTTGAAAATTGCGCATCAAAGGCGTTCTCGACGAACTAACTCCTCGAATAAAAAAGAGGAGTAGACTCGCGGGAGTCTATCGATTTTCGAGGGAATCGTTAACGCGAGAAGCTCGTTTAAAAAAAAAAAAGAAAAAAAAGGAAAGAAAAAAAGATAAAAAGAAAAACGAATCGGTACCCTTCAACTATTTCAAAGGATTTAGCTTACAAGTAGAAATTCGCGTATAATGAAAAGTTATCCTATATATGTAAAAAGTGATTTATATTCGATGCCTCCCTCGTAACGAGCGCATGTCCAACATTTTCCAGTTAACTCCATATCTCCACTCTTGCCCCCCTCCTCCCGTATTCTTTTTCCTTTTTCTTTCTTTTTTTTTTTTTTTTTTTTTTTTTTTAATACTACCTCTTCGTCTTCCTTTTTAACATTCTCCTTCTCGCTCGCTCTGCCGTAGCGATTATATTGTGAAATATATACGGAGCCGTAATTACGGGGCGGTCGAGTCTCGTCGAGGGACTACCGGGCGTCGTTTTATGGCCGCCTCATTAAATTACGGACTAATTACCGGTCGGCGAATTATTAAAAAGGTTAGTCGACCGTTAAACGCGCCGCTCCTCGTAAAAGCGTAGCTTCGTCGACTTCGCGTGGCCCGAAACGAGATGAATAAAGAGGGACCGAGGAGAACGAAAGAGAAAGGACACGCGTGGGTGCGCGCGCGCGCGCGCGTTTCCCGCGTCCTACGGTGGGCCGTTATTAAAAAAAAAAAAAAAAAAAAAAAACACACACACACACCGCGTTCCGCGTAATACTTTATTCAGTTAAAAAAAATCCGATCGTTCTTGGCTTTTTTACTCGGGCGATCTGATTTACGTCGGGCCGCTTCGTTTCGCTAACCTACGTTTCTCGAGTTAAATTTCTTTTTTTCTTTTCTTTTCTCTCCTTTTCTTTTTTCGTTTCCTTTCCCTCTGTTTCCTTAATAAATTACTTCGAGGACGATCTCGAGCGTGCTGCGAAACGAGTGCATCGGGAGGAACGAAAGAAAGAAAGAAAGAAGGAAGGAAGGAAGGAAGGAAGGAAGAAATCAAGCATATTATAAGCGGAACGAGAGGAATTCCACGACGAGAGAAGGGAACGCGATTCGTTCTTCTCGAGTCGGACTCGTACCTAACCGGTTTTTCTCTCGACGAGCGAGTAGACAAGAGAGACGGAGAAAAGGAGGAAATCGAGCGTTAACCGTGCCGGATACGCGCAGAAATCCCAGGGCGCTTGACGTTCGTTCCTTGGATATCGTCGTCGTCGTCGTCGTCGTCATTTCGTTTGTCGTCGTTGTACGTACACAGCTCGTCGAGCTATTCTGCGAAATGAAATCAGGTTTCATCGAAGGTAGTACCTACGTTTACGCGAGGCTACGAAGAGCGATCCGCAACGAATCGCCTTGCCACGGTCTTTTACGATCGGTTCCCATCCTATCCCTCGTGGACGACGTTACGTCGAAACATTTGTAAAAAAAAAAACTCGAGTTAAACGGGTTACGATCGGTCACGTATCCTAATCGGCGATAATGTAAATTGAAAATTTCAGATACGTACAAAAACACGGAGATAATCGTAGTTCTTTCTTTTTTCCTTGTTTTTTTTTTTTTTTTTTTTTTTTTTTTTTTTTCCATCCTACCTTTCTTTTCTTCGTGGACGAAAGGAGAAAGCTTTTTGTTTCGCGTCGTAATACGAGCGACGGCGAGTCGAGGCGCAATGAAACGCCATGGAAAAGCGTGACGTTAATTCCCATAGAAATTTTTCCATAGCGATTTTACGATTACGTGGAATAAGACGAGAGTAAGAGATATATTACGTGCCGGAAAGTAAGAGTAACGCGTCTGGGGATAGAAAATGAAGGAGGATAAGTAAACGAAGGATTAAAATAGAGAGAGTGAGGAGTCTCGCTAAATATTACGGAAGGCAGCACGGTACTTTTAATTAATTAATGCCAGAAAGAGTATAACGTTTTTAGGTGAGATCCACTCTCTCAACCGGGGTAAGGGAGGGGGGAGGGCAAAGAAAGCGAAGTCTCCCTTTACAAGGAGTCAAATGTAAGACGAAGGAACGGGGTGGAGATAGAAAGATGGAAGAACAAAAAAAAAAAAAAAAACATAAAAAGAAGAAGAAAAAGAACTGGGATAAAGAAAAAATAAAGAAAATAAGGAGACTACTCCTCGAGGGTAAGTATTTAAAAACGCAAAGTGTCGGAAGAGAGATCGTGGCGAAGATTGAAATCCGAAGGAAAAAGGGGGGTGAGAGGTAAAGAAGCGGAAAAGAGGAGACGAAGATGCTGTATATTATCACGACGCAGAAAAGATGGTACAAGAAGAGGAAAGTCTACGCGCTGCTAGGACGACGTTTCAATTAGTAATTAAAACGTAACAGGCTGCTGCTGCTACTCTCTCTCTCTCTCTCTCTCTCTCTCTCTCTCTCTCTCTCTCTCTCTCTCTCTCTCTCTATCTATCTATCTATCTCTCTTACTCTTCAACGCTACTCTCGTGTAAGGTGGCTCTTGGCTCCTTTATACTATCCCCGTCAGCCGCCATCGCCATCTTGTAAATTAATTAATGCGTCCGTAACGAGATCAGAGGTGTCGGTAACGCAAGGGAGATCGGTACTTTCCAGGCGTGCTCGTCGAGCGAGAGAACCTACGCTACGGATCTTAGTCTCTCTCTCTCTCTCTCTCTCTCTCTCCTTCCCTTTCACTATACGTATTATATACGTATTATACACGCACCTATACATATCGCATATCTCTTTGTCCTCTACTCTCAACCCTTAGAATTAATGAAAACGCTTACAAAGGTGTTTACTAATTCATCGATACATTCAACATAAACTCGTCCTCGTAAATATAATGACGTTCAACGGAGAATTATTACGAGTCCCCTTTGGCACGATGATAGCCAAACCAGGTTGAGGCAACCTTGGCCAAGAGCGAATTAGTTCATTCGAGGAAGTTCACGGATAAAGCGAAACGACGAGAGGAGGAGAAGGGAAGGAGGAGAAGGGAAGGAGGAGGAGGAGGAGGAGGAGGAGGAGGAGTTACTCCTTCCTCCGCTCGTAGCTCGGTGTCAGGATCTCTCGACCCTTTCAAACCCTTTCATCGGTGCTTCGCCCGCTTACATAATGCAGCCACTCTAATTAAAATAAATTACACCCTCGGTTCCCCTGGCCCTCTCTCTCTCTCTCTCTCTCTCTCTCTCTCTCTCTCTCGCTCTTTAGCTCTTCCTGTCTTTCCACACGCCACACGACCCTCCTCTCTCTTTCACGAGTCTTTTTTTCTACGCCCTCCCTAACGTTTTTTTGTACCGCACTTTCGACCACCCTCGTTCTCTCCTCGACCAATCCCCCCCACCCACCCACCCTCTCTCTCTCTCTCTCTCTCTCTCTCTCTCTCTCTCTCTCTCTTTTCTACAGCTTCTAGCAGAGCGCGTCCTTGTCTCTCGCGCGCGCTCGTTTATTTGCACTTTATTCGAGATTTAATTTACCGACCTCCGGACGACAGACTCGTTGGTGAGCGCTCGACTCTGTGATGGGATTAAAAAGGGGGGAAAAGGGAAAGGGAGGCGCGTCGATGGGTTAAGAGGAGAGGATGAGGAGGGCCAGGAGGTGGAGAGAAAAGTTGGAAAAAGTGTACCTCCATCGCGAGGCTCGCGACCAATGGCAGACGAACCGCCGGAAAAATGGCCGAATCAAGGAAAGAGCGAGGTAACCGACGACGAGATAGGGCGCGACGATCGATATGACGCCTCTGCTACTACCTCCACCTTCTCTATCCTCCCGCGATTTATGCCATCTTCCTCCATTTTCCCCATTTTCTCTTCGTAGTCTCTCTCTCTCTCTCTCTCTCTTCTTCTTCTTCTTCTTCTCTTTTCTCCTCGTAACCTCGCCACCGAACAGAAAAGAAATTAAACGGACAAGGATAGTTCGCAAACGGGTCCTGCGTTGATTCGAATACGATCACCGAACGGACGGTTCTCGTTAAAAGTATTCGGATAACTCGCTTCGTCGCCAAGGGAACACGATTCGATCGTACATTTTCGTTCTCATAAAAACCGATGTAAATTATCGAGCCTCGTATGTACGTACGTACGTCGTATTCCTTGAGCCACCAACGTAATTCAACGCCATCCATCGATTTATTTTTGGCGTCGATCGTGTCGAACGAACGATTCGAAACGAGAGAGAGAGAGAGAGAGAGAGAGAGAGAGAGAGAGAGAGAGAGAGAGAGAGAGTAGAAGAGGGAGAGGGAGAGGTAGAGTTAGCGAGCGAAAACGACGAGGGTGATTTCAATTACAGCAAAACACGGCACTAATTACACTCGTTGGAGTCGCACGATGGAGAGCTTAAAACAGAAAATCGCGTCCTCTTCGTCGTCGCCCTCCTCCTCCTCCTCTTCCTCTTCCTCTTCCTCCTCCTCCTCCTCCTACTCTTCTCGTCCCTTCCTCCCATTACCCTCCGCGTTCCACTCTCGTATTCGAGCGAACGAATTAATGCGGCGCCTCGCCTCGAGGACTTTCCTCTCGCTTGGCATCGAGGGGCCACTACCATCACCCGCTTTCGCGACAATTTACCGCGAGCCTCACGGATCGGGCGTAAGTATCGTGAAATTCAATTAAGTTCTAGGGGGCAACGTTCGGAGGGGAGGGCGAGGAGATGGTAAAAAAGGAGAGATGGAGAGAGTGAGAGAAAAAAAAGATCGGCATTGGATTCGTTTCGATAAATAAATCTTCCACCTCCTCTCTCTCTCTCTCTCTCTCTCTCTCTCTCTCTCTCTCTGTCTCTGTCTGTCTCTCTCATCCCCCCTGTGTTGTTTCCGTCCCACTTCGTCTCTCTCTCTCTCTCTCTTTCTTCTCTCGCTTTTACTTCTATATCTTCCGTTTCACACTCAAGGCCCGGTCGTACTCACCTCCATGAATTCGTTACGAGCTGGCGCGATCTCGCTAAGAGACGACGACTTTTTCATTCTGATATTTTGCCCTCCTATCTATTTTTATTATCTTCGACGAGAAAAACGAGTACTAAACTTTTGTTCTTTGGTTCGAGAAATCGCGGAGTAATAGTATGGATGGATAAGACGTAGGAGGATGAGGGTCGGGGGTGGGGTGGGGTGGTGGTGGTGGTAGGATAGATACAAGCGGTACAGTAGAGAGAAAGAAAAAGTTTCCCCTTGAGAAGAAACGGGCGTACGAATAATAACGTAGTAGTAGCATTTTACCCCGTCGACGGTTTTCCATTTAAGATACGAGAAAGCTCCTTTTCTTTTCCTTCGAAAATCGAAGAGATAACAAGAGAATGGGGGGAGGGGGGAGGGAGAGGAAGGAAAGATAGAGAACGAGAAAACGAGAGAACGAGAGAGACAGACAGAGTGTGTGTGTGTGTGTGTGAGAGAGAGAGAGAGAGAGAGACGACGACGACGGGGACGACGTCGACGATGAATGGATGAGAGGAGGAGGGTAACGTCGGAATAGGAGGGTTGGAGGGTGGAGAAGGACGGAAGGAAGGTCAATATCGATGGAAACCTATTATCATCTATCTCCATGCCGATGTAATGGACGCACAGGTCCGATTATCAATCCTTAATAATTGTGCATATTAACCGCGCGCTAATTATCGACCACCAACCGCGCACCACCAGCGCCGCTGGCAAATCGCACGAATTATACCAAGTGTATTCGTTGCTAAAATGCCAACCGACCGACCGACCGACCGACCGACCGACCGACCGACCGACCGACCGACCGACCGACCGACCGACCGAAACGAAACGAAACGATCGACCGACCGTCACCACTGGTCGATTCCAATTGCGAACGGAGTTTCGTATTTCGAAAAAGGTAATTACGCGCAAAGTCTCTCTTTTTACGTTTTTTTTACTCTGTTTTTTTTTTCTATTTTTCTTTTTTTACGCTCGGAATAACTCGCCGAGAGTAATCGAAAAATCGCGATCCGACGCGACTCCTCCTCCCCCCTCCCCGCCCCCGTTTCGACGACTGCTAGTTAACGTTCGACGCGTCGCGGCCAACCTTGATTTATGCGACTCCCATTATCTTTTATTTTATTCGCGCAAAATAGTTTATCGTATCGGCGATAACGGGAAATGGGTTCGGGGGCTTGCTGTAATCTCGTTTCGGATTCATTTCGCAGGATTACCGTGCCCCCCGCCGCCCCTACCCCTCCCCACCCCCTCCACCCCCGTTCGCGACATCTCCTTCCTCCTTTTACCGATTTTACTCAGCAAAATTAATTGCAAACGATCGGCGATCTATCCAATAATTATCGCAGAAGGCCAGTTCCATTTAATTTCTTACGAAGCAAAGTTACTTAGAGTACAGGGGGGGAGGAGGAGGAGGAGGAGGAGGAGGACTGTTAGCTCCGATAAAAAATATAAAAGAAGGACGAAATAAGCTTTATCGGAGTATTTGTATTGACGAAAGTGGAACGGCCAAATAATATGGATTACCGTCGCTTCTCGTATTTCGCATTAAACGCGATTATTCGAACGTATATCGTATCATGTGGAAAGGAAGGATTGGTGACGAGGGGACGAAGAAAAGGGAAGAGGATATGGTAGTGCGAGAGAGAGAGAGAGAGAGAGAGAGAGAGAGAGAGGGAGGGGGAGAGTGCAAATATAAACCTGGCAAACAATGGGCCAACATCGAACCGCCTCGTTCGTTTAGTGCTAAATATGAAGCGTGAAGACGAATAAATATTTGTAGGCGCATAATGTGATTTTCCTCGTTAATTCGCACTCCGATCCGATATACTTTATCGTATTAGCCGCTCGGAACCGTAGTCGAAGCTTTTTCGATGTTCGGATGGAAATTATTTGGACGACGACGAGGGGAAGCACGAAGGATAGGCGGGAGGGAAAAAAAAAAAAAAGAAAGAAAAAAGAAAAAAGAACGAACAAAAGGAAAAAGCAAAGAAATAATAAACCCAGAGAGAACGAAAGAAAAGGGAGAAGTTGGGTATCGCAAAGGAAAAGGCCGATTCCCGAGGAAAAATGGCTTTTTCGAACGAGATCTTTCATTTAATTCGACGATACTCGCGCCGGAGTAAAATTTCGATCTATCGATCGATCGATCGATCGATCGATATACGGGGGACTATCCTCGAGAGTTGGTCTCGAGAAACGGAAGCATGGCACGAGTAACTCGTCCTAGAGCGCTCTCCACCAGTCTTTTTTGCCTCCCTGGAGCGCTTTTAATAAACGAGCGCCGGGCCCAGCGGGTGCTTTATACCACCGACGGTTAGAACGGAGGGATGGGTACGTTCGAAGCGGAAGGGGATGCTTTTGACGACGAGTTTTTTACGGCCCTGTGTTCCGGTGGCCGGGCTTTTACGTCCATTCCGGTCTCCTCCTCCTCCTCCTCCTCCTCGGTCCCTCTCGCCGCCCTACCACCTTTCCGTCCTCGCCGATACGTAAGCGGCGGTCTAATCACTTTTACGAGGTGAAATTTTACGCGACCGAAGTCGTTTTCCCCGCTGTACGCGTCTTCTCTCCTCGTCCGCTAAACGAAAGAGCGAGGGGCGGGGCGGGGGGCGGGTGGGTGGGTACGAAATTACATTGCCAGATTTCGTTAAGCACTCTCGCGGTCAAAGCCAATTAACCCTCGAACAAGTACAACTTTTTTATATGCTCTTCTACGAGTTTCCTTCCCTTCGTGCGCTCCCCGGTCTTTTTTTCTTTCTCTGTCGTAAAGTGCAACGAAAAAAGAAAAAAAAAAAAAAAAAAAAGAAAAGAGAAACGAAAAAGGATAGGGAAAAAAAAAATTACAAGAAAGAAAGAAAAAAGAGAAGAACAAGTTAAAACAAACGTTCTCCGTGCGGTAAACTTTTAAATCAATTTAACGTTGTGAAAAAGGGAAGGACAAGGGCTTATGTAGTACTTCGATAGATTTACGAAGATAATCTTCTACGTGATTTCAAATTGCTCGTATATTAAAGTGTACCCCCCGTAACGGTATATATATATCTCGTCGTAAATTTAATTAAAATAGGAATCGGCTAGCTCGTGTCGAGACACGCGGACGATTATCGCGATCGATCTTTTTACCGATGTTCGAGTAAAATATATGCATAAGCCACCCCCCGCCCCCGCCACCGACCCCGCTCGATGATGGAATAAGAGAGACGAATGAATTTATTCTCTGGGGCTAAAGTGAGGGGAGGGAGAGGGGGAGAGGGGAAATAATAAGGCAGGATAATCGGTAACTCGATCGAGACTAATGGAATATCTATTGGGAGCGGAAGTAACATTTCAATAATCGTCTTCAGTGCTTTGGCCCATTAACCGACGGAAGAAATTTCCATTTGGTAATGTTCGACGCGCTTACGCCATTATGCCTGCAAAAGAATTATGAGATCGAGAATCATCGTAAAGGATACTTTGCAGCGTGTTTTCCTATTCTCCTTCCTTATCCGAACGTTCGCATCTATCTATCTATGTATGTATGTACATAAATTAGAAATCAAAAAAAAAAAAAAAAAAAAAAAGAAGAAAAGAAAAGGAAAGGAGAAAGCGCGCGCGCGCGCGCGCAGGTAAAATTTGCGCTATGTCGCTTGGCCGATCATAAAATTGATATTAAATTCCGTTAACGCGCGTTACGTTCGCGTTATAGAATATATCCGAGATATCTTATCGACGCACGTTATTAAAGTACATAATCTACGTATCTCCCTACGTATATACTTATAAATATAACCAACCAACCAACCAACCAACCAACCAACCATCCTTCCATCCATCCGTACGTTCGTTCGTTCGTTCGTCCCGTCTCCACGTATACGCGCGTATATATCTCTAAATGCGAACAGCTCGTTGGTACGTCGAAAGCGATTTGCGAAGTCTCTTGAGATCAAGAGGTGGGATTAAGGCGAGGACGTAAAGTCGAATTGGAACTCGCAAGATAATGACGGCGTCTTAAATGGCATCCAAGCGTGCGCTTACTCCTACTTACACGTATTCCCAGGCCCCTCTTCTCTTTCTTTCACTTCCCCTCTAGATTGATCGCGAGTGGAATTTCCTGAATTCTACGGATTCCACCGACAAATTCTACTCTCTCTCTCTCTCTCTCTCTCTCTTTCATATACATACACACACACACACACACACACTCATCCTCCTATACGTTCTTTTCCCTTCCAATCGGCAGATTCTTTGAACGAAGAACGTTGGCGGGCCGACCGATGAGATCGTCGTTTACTCGCGATATCTTGGCACAAGTTCAGAAAACGTATTTGTATGAAAGGTTTGGCATCGCTCCGATATCGAAGATCACTGTCCTACGCCAATAGCGAGATTGCCAAGGACGTCGTACTGCAGTTATTACGTTTCGATAAATCGATAAAATGAATGTGGATATTAAGCGTGATCCCGAGATGGAAAGTACACGCCGAGATGGGAAAAAGAATTAGAAGTATATTTTCTACGAAAATGCATGATCGCATGTTAAGCATACTTACATGCCTCTCCTCGGCTGGATTAAGGCCTGAAACAGAAAATAAGAAGAAGAAAATCAATTCTCGCGATACGGTCAACAAATGATATTTACGTTAATAGCGCTACGTGCTGTTTTATTTTCTCTATTATTCGAGAACCGAATCGAATAGAATAGAATAGAATCGAATCGAATCGAATCGAGTCGAGTCGAGTCGAGTCGAGTCGGCGGTACACCTACAGGATTCTTTTCTGTGAAAGGAGGGAGACAAAAAGGTGAAGGAAGGGAGAGAAAAAAGGAAAGAGGGGGGAATCAGACTCCTTGAGAATTTCCGAGAAGAAAGTGGACGAGTTGGAGGAGCGAGAATGTGAAAAGAATAAAAAGAGACAACGAGAGAGAGAGAGAGAGAGAGAAAGAGTGAAAGATAGAGAAGAGGGATGGGAGAGATAGGAGAAAGGGAGAAGAGCCCGAAGGAGGAAGCTTTGTGTCCTCGAGAAACCGAGTTCGTAGTTTGCTCTCGCTCGATTTCCCCGACCATCTCATCCACCAGATAGGTACACTTTGTCTCCCAGGAAATATCCTCTAACGATATCTTTTCTCTCGGTCGTAGTTCGTCCCCACATAGCCAGCCGCATACGATCGTTTGTACTCTTTTCTTCGGCGAATTATTTTTCCACGGATTATAGATTAAATACGTTAAATGGCTTAACGTAGTCGTCGTCCTTGCGCAAGAGAGCGAGAGCGAGAGCGAGAGAGAGGAAAGGAAGGAAGAAAGGAAGGAAGAAGAAGGTCGCCCCGATCCTTTTTGCTCGCTTTACGGTTCACCAAATTACGGTAGGGCGATGCGGTCGACCGGAAGAATTTCCTCATATTTCCCGGCTATTACATAGGAAGAGGGAAGAAGTAGATATCGGAGGGAGGGAGAAGGGAACGGGGTAAACTCGTATACGAGCGTTCCAACGTCTACTACGGATGCTGCATTCCGGAAAAGGGATGAACGAGGGGTTAGGCTGGAAGAAGCCTGCCCAGATAATACACGTTGACTTCTCCTCTAAAGGAAAGAGAGAGAGAGAGAGAGAGAGAGAGAGAGAGAGAGAGAGAGAGAGTAGTTACTGGCAAGCGTGTCCCCCACGTAAACCTGGCTAATGTTCGTCTCATCTCTTCTCTCTCCGTTGTCCTTTCCAAGGGAACTCCCTTTTCTCTCCCTCGAGATCTCTCCTTGAAGCTCCCTATCCTCGTAGGTTGGCCTCTCTAACTCGTAAACGGACGCGGAAGAGCGCGCATAATTTCGCACTAAAACCGGTAAGGGTGTCGTTCACCAACCAAGGAAAACGACTCGACCGGCATTTGTCCGAGTACTTTCCGTAGAGCCATTCGATGGATGATGGCTTCTTACGAATTATTGGATGGAAGATAGTAGTCACGTTTGAATTCGACGAATCGAAGAACCGGTGACTGGGAATCGACCGCAACGTAGAAAAACTATTGCCTTGTCGCTGATACAAGTAGGTACTTTTCCTTGAGGATGAGGTTTACGTTAAGTACAAGGGGGAGAGGAATGAAGGAAGGGGGGAGGGAAGGGGTATCGAAGAAAACGGATAGCTTGGTAGCTCGTTTACGAAGGTTCCCGCGTAAACCTAGAGTATATATATGCTTAAAGGGTGATAAGAAAAACGGAAAGAAATTATCGAACGAGTTCTTTTCCACGATACATCGAATTTTCCTCGCGTCTTTGTCTCCGTCATACTTTTCTCTCGTTGAAATGGTGACAAAAGAAAAAGAAAAAGAAAAAGAAAAAAAAAATAAATCCAACAAAACCCGATCTCCAGCGTTCCTCGTCCACGTCTCTCGCTCGTCTCACCCTCGTCTCATCCATCTTAAAAAGCCGTTCGTTTCCGTGAACGGAGTCGGCGATAAAACGGTAATACGAGTGCGACGCTACTGGTTTCTAATCGCCCGTAAAAAAAAAAAAAAAAAACAAAGAAAAGAAAAAGAAGAAGAGTCCGGCGTTCCTACGGTCTGCGATCTGCCACGAAATCGTCGTTGCGCCGCGAGCGATCGAGTAAAAAAAAAAAAAAAAAAAAAAAAAAACAAGAAAAGAAAAGAAAAGAGGAAAAAAAACGAATCGGACGACGACCTGCTCGTGACGGATATTATGTCGACGATGGGAAGAAAAAGCCCCCCGACCAGAGAGCGGTAAGGACGATAACAACCTTGGGAAGAAACAATTCGCCCGAGGCAATGTCCCGGAAAGGAGTGGGAAGAGAGAGAGAGAGAGAGAGAGAAATAGAGAAAGAGAGAAAGAGAGAGAAGTTCCGCTACGCAGTCAGGATAAAAATTGCTAGCCATTTAATGTTCTAGGCTCACGTACCGTGTTGCATCTTCGAGAAAGGCCATCGAAAGGCTTCGGGATTGCCTTTGACGAGCCCTTATACTTGATCCACGTCGACGTGAGAAACATAATGCTTGAACAGTTTCAATCGATATGACATTTTTAACGAGGTCTCGTCATAATATACGAAAAAAAAAAAAAAAAAGAAAGAAAGCAAAAGGAAAGACGTGTAATGATACGTGACAACGTGAAATTAATAAAATGAGAGTAAATAAAAAGGACTTCTTGGAAGACTTGGAGATTCTTTCGTCCAAAAGAGTTCTTCTTATTCTTCTTCTTCTTCTTCTTCTTCTTCTTCTTCTTCTTCACATTCGGTCATTCGTACATACATACATACATACATACGTACGTACGTACATACGTATATGAGGCGTCGACGTAGTTGGAAAGACGCGAAACAACGTGTAACAACTGTTCTGAGGTTACATCGGGTAAAGGAGTATAACACGGTTAGACGAGTGTGGGTCGAGGTGGATGGAGTGTGGCCAAAAAGAACGTAGAGACATACGTAAGTATAGATACGTGTACGTTGTGTACGAGAGAGAGAGACAGAGAGAGAGAGAGAGAGAGAGAGAAAGAGATATATATATATATATATATAGAAGGCAGAGCAAGGAAGGAGGGATCAAGCGGCTTAGGGGCGTGAAGGTTTTAGACGAGAACGTAGCTAGAGTCGGAAGGAACGAGGGGAGGAGTCGGAAGTACTCTCGTGTTGAGAGGAGATTCTAAGTGCTCTCTTGAGAGACGACGACGGAAAGAGAGATAGCTGAAGAGGCGAAAGAAAGGCTCTGTCTGTCTGTGTGTGTGTGTGTGTGTATGTGTATATGTATGGGGGGGAGGTGGATGGGTGTATTGAGTGGGTTGGTGTGTGTATTTGTGTGTGTGTGTGTGTGTGTTTGTGTTTGTGTGTTTGAGAGCGGAAGGAAAGAAAGAGGAGATGGGCGAGGCTGAACAAGACGACATCGAGCGGACGAAGGAGAGAACTGAAGCGCGCGAGAGAAGAAGATGGGTGGTACAACTCGTTCCCTCTTTCTCACTCACCACGATTATGTCAGTGTGAACCGTTCTAGCGTATGGTACGTACGATATATATATATATATATGTACGTATATATGTATATATATATATATATATATATATATATATATATATATATATATATATATATATACAGGGTGAGGAGAACCGTCAACGCCGAGTACCGGAGCGAGGTCAAGATCGAGACTTAAGCACGATCGTTTGCGTCATCCTTGGCTTTCCAGTCACGGAGTAGACATATATTATATATTTCGTTCCACTAAAGAGTAATTTTGCCGAACCGTCGATGACTTTTAGATTTTTCGATCGAGCGATCGTAAGGCGTTGATCTTCGAGCTACGTAACGGAAAGTCGATGATCCAAGAAAGACGACGAAAAAACTTTTCGTTTTTTGCTCGTAATAATTAATTAACCATCCGGCGATAAGAACTTGCATAAAACGAGCGGTCCGAGAGCGAAACGATATCGGCAAAAACACGATGAGCAACCATTCCTCGAAGTGGACGCGACCGTCTCGTTCTTTCTCGTGTCATATCCGATCGTATTCGCGCTAGTTAAAAGATACCCCAGAAGGAGGGGAAGGGGTGAAGGGGGGTGAGGGCGGTGAAGGGGGGCGGGAGAAGCAGGAAACGCGCGAGACACGGGGCCAGCAATTTTTGTAAGTCGAGAAGACCTCGAAGTTTATCTACGACGAAGTTTGTAACGAGAGTATCTCTTGGAATCGGAATCTCTCTCTTAGCGAAACGAATCTGAAGATAATGCGATACCACGATTCACGCGACTTGCAACGAAATGAGTTTATTTTCCTTTTTTTTTATTTTTTTTTTATCTTTTTATTTCTTTTTTCGTTTTTTTTTTTTTTTTTTTTTTTTTTCGTTACATACCATCGGTCTTATTACATTATAAAGTCCCTACCTCCGTTAGGTTTGAGATCGTCTGGTTGACCTCGATGAAGGTCAGGCTTGGTCAACATGGAAAGTGGATGAGCCGCGGAACCTCCGGGAGTCGCTGCGGCACCTGGGGGCAAACCCAGGCCCAAAAGGGCCGCGGACGCCGAGGTGGGTACCGGCAAACCAGCGCCAGGTCCCAATCCCGGTAGCCCGGGAATCCCTGGATGAGGTCCCATCGCGGCACCCGGTGGCAATTGTTGGGCGTGCATCTGTTGTAAAAGCCTCGGTAAATCGGGCCTCTGTTGCTGAAAAAAAGAGAAAATGTTAATGACGATATCAAAGCGAGAGATTTCTTTTTCTTCCTTTCTTTTTTTTCTTTTTTTTTTTTTTTTTCGGTGGGATAGAAAAATTCTAGAAACGCGGGAGACGGAACGGAATCGTTCGGATGATTATGAGCTCTCGGTCGGGAGAGGGGAGGGGGAGGACGAAAAAAAAAGGAAGAGAGAAATTTTCAAAGGCAACTCGTAGCTCGCGAGTACTCGCCTTCGTTAGGAGTCTCTGTTTGAGAAACGTAAACTAATCTAGCTAGTTGCATAAGCAAATAAATTCCCACGGCGAATAGTGGCTCGACGAGAGGTACGGTATTAAAAAGGAGGTACGAGAAGCTCGTTTTTGCTCATTTACGCGTTAAAAATCGATCAAACGAATTCATTTGTTCCTTTTCTTTCTTTTTTTTTTTTCTTCTGCGAGAAGCAAAATGCACGAAGTTGGGTAATTTGTTCGTTGAAAAAAAAAAGTTGTGGGAGACCGCTTCGACCGTAGACGGTGGTCGGTGGTTATTTTCCTTGGTACGGTCGAGTAATCGTTACCGAACCCTTTGCCTTTTCTCTATCCGGTTTAGGCCAGTATTTTTCTTTTTTTTTTTTTTTCGTTTTCTACAATTCCGGCATTGGTTCAAAATGGCGCGGTGCTCGCGATATATATATATATATATATATATATATATATATATGTGTGTGTGTGTGTGTGTGTGTGTGTGTGTATAAAACGACTTGTCGCACAAACTCGCGAGAAACTTTAAATAACCGAGCGTTCCGGCACGGAAAACGGGGCACAAGACTGCGAAATAAGGGAAAGAAGGGATGGCAAGTGAGACGGAGCATGAGATTTATGCGGTCACTTGCAAGCTAACGTCACCAAAAACTTTGTCCGAAAGCGCGAAGGGTACTTTTGCCGGTAGTTGCCTCGTTAGTTCGCTCGCTCGTTCTCTTCCTCCTCCTCCTTTCTCGGTGTCGAGTAATTTTTACCCCAACAGACAAGTTGTAAAGCTGTTCAGTGGTGTTTTAACGGTTCGCGAATCTCGCCGTAGAGAAAAGCGGAGGGGAAAGGAAGGAGAAACGGTAAAGTAGAAAACGGTAGCGGAGGTGCCGAGGGTTAAAACGCTTCTCGTACAATCCTTGGAGAATCTTTTGTCTCTCTCTCTCTCTTTCTCTCTCTCTATATATATGTATATCTACCTCTATCTATCTATCTATCTCTCTCTCTCTCTCTCTCTCTCTCTCTCTCTCTCTCTCTCTCTCTCTCTCTCTCTCTCTGTTTCTATGGTATACACGCGTTAAGGCAGACCCCGGCGAATATTCCTGAGAGTAGTTTGCCGAGATAATTAAATGGCTTAACGATATAATAACCTCGCGTCGAGCGGCTGTCTGAGCAGAGCCACCCACAAAACATACAAACAGAGAAGAGAGAGAGAGAGAGAGAGAGACATGTATGCACGGGACCGCGTCGTGTCGAGACGAAAGGGATGGTAACTCTCGGCGGAGTGCGAGAGAGATAAAGAGAAATGGGGCGGGTAGGGGAGGGGGGCTGAGGGTGGGGAACACCACTTCGAGTTGCTGCGAGAGAAGACGCTGCTCTCGCAAACGTTGCTGGAGATTTGGGAAAGCCGGAAGCCCCGAGGAAACGTTCGTTGAGTTTCTACTCTCTGCAGCGATAATAATACCGAGAACCTGAAGCTGCCACACCTAGGGCCTGCCACTTCTCTCTCTCTCTCTCTCTCTCTCTCTCTCTCTCTCTCTCTCTCTGTTTTGCCTCTCTTGCTCGAGAAGAGAAAGAGAGAGAGAGAGAGGAAATAATCGCCGCCTTGCCTTTGCACGAGGATTATCCTTACGACTGCGATTAAATTCCATCGAGCGTCGACTTCCGTCAAAGATTCTCTCGTCGTCTTCGAACGATATACTACACCGGTATACTGATAAGTCAGCCGCTTTAAAAAGAAAAAAAAAATTGTTAGTGATCGCGAAGCACGTGACTCTTTTCTCTCTCTCTCTCTCTCTCTCTATCTCTTTTCCTTTGAACAAGAGAAGCAGTCACCACATAGACGCGAAGAGGCTCGAAATTCCTCGTGCACCTGCATCCATTGCCAGTCTCGTCCTCAGCACTTTTCATCAGAGTCGCCACTTGCTGACTCGGCTAACCGTGAAGATAGTGCTGGAGGAGATCGTCTTAACCTTCTTCCATATCACGCGTCGTTGCCGCCTGAAAAGCATCCTCAGCCGTGCGACTTGTCGACGACCGAGCCGAGAATGGCTCTTGGTGACGCTCGTCATTTCTCTCTCTCTCTCTCTCTCTCTCTCTCTCTCTATTTTTTTTCCCCTCCCTTTTGTGAGTCATCCGGTAAAAAGTCGAAAGAAGGTTAAAAAAGTTGACATTATTTCCTATAACGATCGTTGCTCGTCGTCGGTACAAACGAATCGCTCACCCCCCGATCGCTTTACTACTCTCCGAATATAAATTTACTTTGACGTCTTTAGACCGTACAAAAGGATAATACATCTATTTTTGGACAAAGAGAGAGAAAGAGAGAGAGAGAGAGAGAGAGAGAGAGAGTATTTCGTAGATCGATTCGACGAGCATACCGAAATAAGGCAATCATTTGCACAGTATCAATTAAAAGGGGTGGAGAGGGTTGGAGCCTCGAGCGAAGCCGTTCGACTTTTCCGTTCGATCTGTTTGCGGCCGATTGAGAGAGATAGAGAGAGAGAGAGAGAGAGAGAGAGAGAAACGGGGGAGGCAAACGGAACGAGTTAGGGGATGGAGCGAGTTAAGGCGCAGAGAATCCTGGGATCCTGCTAAGGATTTGCCGCACGTACCCCGACAACGCCGCGGATCCATGGTAGTTTCGAGAGGTTGAGGAGGCGGGGGAGGGAGGGAGGGAGGGAGGGAGGGGGCGAGAAGGGAGTAGGTAGGTAGGAATGCTGATTAGTCGGTGCTCGTGCGCCATAACACTATAACCTATCCGGTCTGGAAACCGGCAGGAAGACTCTCTCGCAGTAAGATTCGAGTTGGAGTTGGCTGAGAAAGAGGAAGAGGAAGAGGATGAGGTGGAGAAGTCGAAGAAGGAACAGGGAATGGAGGTGGAGGTGATGCTGCTGGCGATGCCGGTGGTGGTGGTGATGGTGGTGGTGGTGGTGGTGGTGGTGATGGTAGTGGTGGTACTTGTGGAAAGAGAAGGTGGAGACGGAGGCGGAGAAGAGGAGGAAGAGAGTCGAGAGAAGCCGGCGGCTTAATAGGGAGGAAATTGAGTGCTCGAGCAATATTGAGGAGGATTTCGGATTCGCCAGGATCGTATCCATCCGTCCGCTTTCGGATTCCTCGAGCGTGCATCGGCTTCCTCTTACCATCGTACAGTGATTCTCATTCGATTCCTACATCGACGAATTTTCTAACGTTTCTATTTATATATATATATATATATATATATATATATATATATATATATATATAATACATAGGTATACATTTTTTACGTTAATTCCTACGTCCGCACTTGTTCCGTTCCGTCTTGCGCGATAACATAATGATCGTAAGTAAACATAAAATTGTATCGGCAATTAGAGTAATTTAATCGGCCGGCATCTAAATATCTCAAATTACGCGTTTATTTATTGACGATAATGCGATCCTTGCATTGATTCGCGTTTACCTTGGACTATTCTCTATACATTGCCAATGCGAAATACGATCCACACGAGCGAGCCGCAATTAACGTTTCACTCGTATGTACGAGCATGCCGCGCTTTACGTCGGATATACGCTTTAATATCGTTTCAACGACGCTCGGCAGTAGATGCAATCATAATCAATAATATCATGCTGAGTGGCACACGTTGCGCAGATTAATTTATCCGCCATTGGCGCGTACTCACCCCGATAATAGCATTCAGCTCGGTCATGGTTACTTGCTTGGCTCTGTCAACAGCAGTGGCGACTTGCTGTTGATGTTCCTGAGAGAGGAAGGGTAGAATCTGTGCGATTATGGCGTTCAACCTCTTCGCTATCTCCGTCTGAAAAAGAAAAAGAAAATGAACGGAACGGCGTTATTTTTTTTTTTCCTTAGATTTTCATTTAGAAAGTAACGAAAACGTTTCAAGATTTTATACGAATATGGCGGGGGTGGGGTGGGGAGGCAGAGATAGAGAGAGAGAGAGAGAGAGAGAGAGAGAAAGCGCGCGAATGAGATCACGTGCGACCCCTCTAGAAAATCTAGACGAGCTTGTAGGATCCTAAAAGCGCTTTAACCGTGATCGTTAAGGAGGAGCGAGGACTCGTCTTAACGTTTCCTTACGAGGAAAAGGAGTGCAGGTGGCGATGGCCCGACGATCGTATTTTAGGTTACCCTCAGGCTTCGAACGAACCCGAACGAGAATTAAATTGAACTCGTGCGAGATGGGCAACAATTCGAAAATTACGCCGGAGCATACCGATTCGTTCGAGGAGAGGAAAAATAGCTGATCGTTGTTAGTCCGCTCTCTCTCTCTCTCTCTCTCTCTCTCTCTCTCTCTCTCTCTCTCTCTCTCTCTCTCTGTGTATATACGCGCGGAAATGAAAATCGACCAGCGGAGTACACTTTTGGCGCCAGTGCGCGATTGTTTATCTATGCGGGGCCATCGTCGATGATTTATAAAACGAATCGTTCGTTTTACATATCTCTACACGTACATGTGTACACGCAGGTACGCGGACTTGTACTTTTGAAACGCTCTTCAAATAAAATGATTACGAGCGAGCGTACGTGATATTTATTTACTCGCACGCTTCATCCCGGACGCGATAATACGAACAAATATACTCGGAGCCCGTAGACGAAACGTAATGACAAAATTTCTCTTTCATTGAAAATGAAAATCACCGGGTCGATGAAAACTGCTAGGTGCGATGTTACCGATCGAGCCGTCGAGAGTTTGAAAAATTTAACGGAAGCCGAGCGCAATTAGCGTGCGTGCGGCCAAGAGTATGCTCGATATACATTTTCTCTCTTTTTTTCTCTTTTTCCTTTTTATTTCTCTCTCTCTCTCTCTCTCTCTCTCTCTCTCTCATTCTCTCTCTCGTTTTG
Organism: Dolichovespula saxonica; assembly: GCA_911387935.1. Classification (NCBI taxonomy): domain Eukaryota; kingdom Metazoa; phylum Arthropoda; class Insecta; order Hymenoptera; family Vespidae; genus Dolichovespula; species Dolichovespula saxonica. The sequence continues at coordinate 22,891,369 of OU426993.1, read as the reverse complement.
TCTCACTTTAGCGAGATAATTTATAAAATTTAATAATCTCTTAAAAAGACAAAAGCGTTTGCGTCGGACAATTTTTGATCGTTATATCGTTTTGAAAACTTTCGTTTAACGTTTGCACGAAAATTTACATTTCTCTCTCTCTCTCTCTCTCTCTCTCTCTCTCTCTTTCTCTTTTTGTCTCTGTCTCTCTTTCTCTCTCGTGCTATTTCATAATTAGCAGGAAATTGCGAAGGATCGCTTGTGAAACAGGAAGAGGAAACGAAGAAGCTAGTTGTCCAACGTTAAAAACGGCTCGATTAGACGGTTATGTACGGTGCTTAATGCGACTCGTAAAAGAGAAAAAGAGAGAGAGAGAGAGAGAGAGAGAGAGAGAGAGAGAGAGAGAGAGAGAGAGAAGGG
>OU426993.1:22822554-22890470 GCA_911387935.1 Dolichovespula saxonica | reverse complement strand
AAAATAATGAATGGGGGTGGATGCTTTACCGCGCGCGCGGCAAGGGTGAGAGAGAGAGAGAGAGAGAGAGAGAGAGTGCCAGAGTAAGAGGGAAAGATAAAGAGGGAGACGGGGTTGGGAAGGAGATAGAAAAGACAAAAAGATGGAGGGTAAGTTTGGGTTCTGCGGGTTCTCATTGTCCTGGATTTCACACCGGAGATATGAAAATCCCTTCTTACGGAATGAATTTTTCTCTTCCATGCCAAATTGGACCACGAAGATTGCCGGGTCCGAGCCCCGGCCTTTTCCTGCGGGGTAAAGGCTCTTTGTTTGAAGTAATACCTACGACCGACGGAATTACTCGTTAAAATGTTCGGAGTTATACGTGAGATATCTTTTTTCTTTCTTTTTTTTTTTCTTTTTTTTTCTTTGCGACGGGGGGAACACAAATTTTCACGCGAAACTTGTCGAATCTTATCGTCGAACTCGTTCGCGTAATCGTTTCGATATCTCTCGTTTTTTTTTTCTTTTTTCTTTTCTATCTCTCTTTCTCTCTGTCCGCAATTCTAACGCAAAACGAAACAAAAAAAAAAAAAAAAGAACAAAGGAATTTAATTTCAACGAAAATAAGAATATAACGGCGCGATAAAATGTCGGACACGATTATTTCGCTATAGATTCGCGAAAATCGACGTCGACGAATCGATAAAAAGGGGAAAATCCGACATGCAAATGGGAGAAGCTTAAGCTCGGCTTTTACACATATTATCTTTTCTCTGGCTGTTTCGTTCTTTCCGGAATTGAAGGAGCGTGGGAGGGGTCGTGACACGTCGAGACGGAAGCATGGGTGCCCGAGCTCGTAATATCGCGAAAGCCGCAAGAAGCTCTTGCAAAGTGCTCTCTCTCTCTCTCTCGCTCGCTCGCTCTCTTTCTCGAGTATGCTCATGTACTCAGCACCCACCATCATACTGGCTCCATCGCGATCTCGCCCCCTTAGTGGCAACGGCAGCTACGCGAGAGGAAAAGAGAGGAAAAGAGAGGAAAAGAGAGAGAGAGAGAGAGAGAGAGAGAGAGAGAGAGAGAGAGAGAGAGAGAGAGAGAGTCGATGCGATACAAGCGTGTTTCTGTATGTGTGTATGCGAGTGAACGAACGAACGAGCGAGCGAGCGCGCGCGCGCGCCCACGTACAAGCACTCTCGGGTGCCTTTCGTATGTATTATAGACATATATATATATATATACCTGAAAGCTGGCAGCAACACTCCTCGCATAAAAATGCAAAGCGACGAAGTGCCGCCGATAAAATTCTTCGCCTGTAAAACGGTGACGTGCATCGAATGCTCTTTCAGCACCTCGCTCTCCCGTCCGTTCCCCCTCTTTCTTCCTTCTCTCTTTTCTTTTTTCTGTTTTTTTTTTTCTTCTTTTTTTTTTTTCTCTTTCCGTGCCTTCCTTCGTGGCACGATCTTCATCGTAACCTCGATGTTCCAATACGCGTCGAGAAACTTGACGAATACCACGAATTGTCGTCGTTCTTTCGAAATTGATAGAAAGAGAAAGAGAATGGAAACGGATAAACGCGACACAGAGGATAAATATATAAATCGCGTATCGAACTATAGATATAGAACTACGATATTTCCGAATCGTGATACCCTAAATATCGAGTTTATAACGAAACAGACATTGGTACGGGGAGGGGGGGGCTCATCCATAAAAGTCCTTAATTCGTTGGGCAACCACGGTATAATAACGGAGAAGTACGCTCTAGAGTGTATCTGGAAACATTTAATTGAAGGGTCAGCGGCGAGTGTTCCGACGGAGCGAAAGTTTGCGGCAACAAAGCCACGCTCTGCTTCTCTCTCTCTCTCTCTCTCTCTCTCTCTCTCTCTCTCTCTCTCTCTCTCTCTCTCTCTCTCTCTCTCTCTCTCTCTCTCTCTCTCTCTCTCTCTCTCTCTCTCTTACAACTACCACCACGTCCTTCGTCGTCGTTGGCGGTGGTGGCAACACCGTTGCATCGAGAATAGGAAGGAGAGCGAACGATTCTATGTGTGTTTATTTATCTGTGTACGTGTGTGCGCGCGCGCGCGCGCGCGCGTGAGAAAGAGAGATAAAGCAACGCCTGCGCGCCCGTAAAACGGCACGTTACTCGCTCTAACGAGTAAACCAACGACCACCACTGGCTCCATCACCGCCTCCACCACCACCACCACCACCACCACCACCACCACCACCACCACCATCACCACCACCACACCACCACCATCGACACTACTACCACCGCTGCCGTCGCCAACGCCTCCACCGCCAACGTTCGTCGGACTTTCCTGGTATTATGCTGTACGAGCAAATAAACCGACGTGTTCGGCTAACTCCCTGGTTTCTGGTAAGCCCCTATACACTGGCTGCACTCGCTGTAAAGCCCGGCTAACGTCCGCGTGATTGCAATATTTCGCGGGTTGCGGAGAATACCGGATGTACGGCGTAGCTTATTCTCCTGCGTGTGTGTATACGTGTGTGTGCGCGCGCGCGAGGGAGCTCACACGTGTATGCGTTAAGGTACCTCCTCGCGCACACGCGTCCACGTTTACTCCCATATGTGGGCTCTATCGATGAAATACTCCATACCCTGGTGCTCGCTGAAAGCTCTACGTCGAGCATTGTCCATCGTAACGCGGCTGGCGCTCGCATCAGAAGTTAGATTTAATCAATTTGCCTGCTTCCCTAACGAGAACGACCAGTTTATCTATTCCGAAAAGCTTGGAAACTTCTGTGATCGCGCCCGTCCCATTAATCCTTGACGTTGATACTTTCTCTCTCTCTCTCTCTCTCTCTCTCTCTCTCTCTATTTTTTTTTGTTTTTTTTTTTCCGGTTGACCCGATAAAAGAAAAACGAATATACGTGACAATCCTAATAACATTAATATCTATGTCGGTATATATCGGCGTACCTAAAGAAACGTAAAAATGGATGGAAATACTTTTGGCCGAACGAGTAAAAATTTGAACGTGTCGCTGGTTCAGACGATATTCCCCATGCATGACGTACGTATATAGGTGGATACGATTTATGGGACAGCGAGAGGAGAGGAGTCGTGCGATCCCACGGAGATGACTCGTAGCGATGGTATAGTAGAGAGCAGGCTGCCAGGCAACCGCGTCGAAAATTGCTCGTATAAATATTAGAACTCGCTATTGTCATTCGGTTAATTTTCCGCGGTGCTGCTTGTCGGAAGAGAGACAGATAGATCGTAGGAGAGAGAGAAAGAGAGAGAGAGAGAGAGTGAGAGGGAGGAAGAGGGGGAGGCGATGCGACGGACTAGCCTGAGGGATGGGGGTGGGAAAGGTGGTCGGGACAAACTACCCCTCGATGGAATTTTATGCGCTTGGTGCTTTCGATGCTGCAAACCGTGCTCCACTCGCGTCACATTTCGTTTCAGTGTGGACATTGTTCGGTCAGTCTCTCTCTCTCTCTCTCTCTCTCTCTCTCTCTCTTCCTCTCTCGTCTCGTCCGTTCGCCTCCGGGCTTTTCGTCCGCAACGGGGGAAAAATGACGAAGCTCCCGTCGACTCGCTAAATGTCGACTTGCTAACGAATTATTTTAACCGAGGGAAAATCGGAAATATCGCTCCATCGAATATGAGTTTCGATCTATGGATATGCATGAACGAGTCATCGTCCCTTCGTTTGCAAATTGAAAATCAAAAACGTATCGACGATATGAGAGTGGATTGTGGGAACAAAAAAAAAAAAAAAAGAAGAAAAAAAAGAGAAAACGAATGACACGATTTCGCGATTTATTTTTATTTTTTATTTTATCCGTTTTCTACGATGATACATACATACATACGTACGTACGTACTGCTACCGATCGGTAACTTATGCCAAAGCTCGTTCCTAATTCCGAGCGTGGCTATGCCGGTTATTGGAACGAAAGGCGCGAACGATGGTGGTGGTTTCACCGCGAATTTGCGCTATGGAGGGCAATGGTTGGCAAAGTGGGCTGCGAACGCGAGGGCGAGAGCAGAGAATTAAAAAGAGAGAGAGAGAGAGAGAGAGAGAGAGAGAGAGAGACAGAAGGGGAACGTGTAATTGCGAACTGAACGATGACACGTTCGGCAACGCGTTTTTCCGTCAACGTGAGATTTTCTACTCTTCGTTTTTTTCATCGATCCCTTCGTTCCCTTTCTCTCCCATTTTCGTTAGAGAGAGAGAGAGGAGAGAGAGAGAGAGAGAGAGAGAGGGAGAAAGAAAAAGAGAGACTCACGCGTTCGCTCAGTCCACTTAATTATTTTAACATTTAAATAACGGGCAATCAGTCCCGTTCGTTCATTCGTTCGTCTACTGGCTCTCGTGTAATTAAATTATAATTACAGGATCGTCGGAACGAGCGCGCGAAAATCATTAACGTCGACCCTCTGCGTGCCCGGAAAAACTGGTCGACTAACAACCGACCAACGTAATATCCGTTTTGTGTGTTCGCGCATCGATCGATGTTACAGAATGAAAGAGAGATAGATAGAGAGAGAGAGAGAGAGAGAGAGAGAGAGAGAGAGAGCACCGGGTGTTCGCAAATAATTTCCTATATCCTTTCCCAACCTGATATTTATTAAGAAAAGCTCGGCTAACTCGTTCGAGATATGAAAGCGGCATATTTGTCCGCAAAGCATCTCGCAACGTATAAGCGATACCGCCTATAAAGTAAGTACCGTATACGGCGGCGAAATGCTCGAGGGCGTATAAATTTCAGCCACGACTAAACGCCCGCAGTTTCCGAAAGTTAAACAGCTGCGACGAGAAATCTTGCCGCCCACCGATATGGTTATGTACGGAGAGACTTACATACATACCTAGATACACCTACCTACCTACATACATACATACATACATACATACATACATACATACATATATATGTATATACCCTGCGAGCGTGGAAATTAAGATATCATGCCGAGATTACAAATCTCATGCAAAACGCGAGCGTAACTCGATTAGTTTGATTAAATCGCAACCTCGATCTTTCCTCTATTCGTTAACGATTCCTCTCCCTCTCTCTCTCTCCCTCTCTCTCTCTCTCTCTCTCTCTCCCCATTTCTCCTCCGGAAAATTTCAAGAAGACTGGGATAGATAGAGAAAAATAAGGATGAAAGAAAATTGATGAAAAATAGTATTCAAAGAGCCGATCACGAAAAGGCAGCCGCCGTTTGCATAGAAGAAAACGAACGAATAGTAATCGAAATGTGGAACGAGGAGGTAGTGAAAAAACAGATTCGATTGCATCTGGATCAAACGATCTCTATCGTGGAAGGCTGCAGTAACGGCGGCAGCGGCTCGGATCGATGACGAACGAATTGCAAAGGACGAAGAGAAGCTTACACGAAAGAGAGAGAGAGAGAGAGAGAGAGAGAGAGAGAGAGAGAGAGAGAGAGAGAGAGAGAGCACACATAGATCGAGTGTTGGTGCGGTGTTAGCAATACTGCCAGTAGTATGTAGTAGTAGTAGTATGTAGTAGTGTAGGTCTTTGGGGGTTCGTGCCGAGGCAGCCACCGAAGACGAAGAGCAATCGACAATGCGGAGGAGGGCCGGCCATTATGTGCGAACGTTCGAGGGTAAACAGGCTGCAATCAATTCCGGGGGTTCATCGTGGTTGCTGCTTCGTGGAGTGGGCTGACTTGAAGTGGTCGCCGTTTAGAGAACGTAGACACCCCTCCTCTCGCGTACGTGTGTGCACCCACCAACGTCTATACCCACCACCCTCTCTTCTGCTTTCGACGGAGAAAGATGGGATGAGAGAGAGAGAGAGAGAGAGAGAGAGAGAGGAGGGAGAAGAGTATAGATATAGGAAGACGACTCGAATACACGGACGAACGCCTACGTAGAAACGTTACCCACATCTGGAAACTTTGCCATCAACGAGTTGCACTACAATCGCGAATACGAGACGACGAGCGGCTAAAGGTAGAATGCAGAGAGTGATAGGTAGATAGAAAGAAAGGGAGAGAGAGAGAGAGAGAGAGGGAGAGGGAGAGGGAGAGGAGAGAAGATGGGAAGTGAAGTGGGCCTACTACGAGGTTGGGAATGAAGACGGAAGAAGGAGCGATGGAGGAGGATAAGTGGCCACTCGAGCTTCACGGCCGAGAGGAGGCAAAGGAGGTAAGAGAAAAGGGTAGGGGAAGCAGGAGGATGAGGAGGAGGAGGAGGAGGAGGAGGAAGAGGTGGAGGATCCAACAGACGGCGAAAGATCAGGATGTTTGGATGTTTGAACGTCGGAGTGCTGTCTCAGCACTCGAGTATTTCTCCCTCTCCCTCTCTCTTTCTCTATCTCTCCCTCTCACTCAGTCTCTACTCTTCTCTACTCGAGTGGCTCGACCCCCCGTGATACTTCGATACACCGGGTGTCCGCCGACGTATCGGCCTTCGGGTTGACCGAAACAAATCGATGCCGCTGGAAGAGAAGTGAATTTATAGCCACTTGTAATTTTCTTTTCTCTCTCTCTCTCTCTCTCTCTCTCTCTCTCTCTCTCTCTCTCTCCATTCTTCGAGGAATAAAAAAATATCGGTACGTAGGGCGTTAAAATGAAGATAGATCGAAAATTCGACTTGATATGCACGGAAGGATTTCGATCGTACGGTAGAATTTGTGGTAACAAATGATTATCGTTGGAGCGTTAAACGATCGAGTAAAATCAATCGACGTTAATAAGGCTTACACGATTTACACAGAATCCCTGGCTCTTGTAAGGACAAGCCGGCCGAGCTCGCCAGCGTAGGCGGTTACTCGAGAACGTCGATTACCTTCGAGTATCTAATTACCCGTCGGGCTCCCTTTCCAACTCTCTCACTCACTCTCTCTCACTCTCTCTCTCTCTCTCTCACTCTCTCGATTCAACTCTTACCGCACACGAGTCTCCAGAAGTCGTCTTCCTAGTAATCTTCCCCTTCGTCGTCCTTCCGAAAGAGAACGAGAGAACGATCGATCAACGTGTTAGTGGGTTACGGCCGGCAAATAAGCGCCACTCAGGATATTAGACGAGGGAGTGAGAGGAGGAGGAGAAAGAGGAGAGAGAGAGAGAGAGAGAGAGAGAGATAGAAATATAGTGAGAGAGAAAGAGAAAGGTGCTATCGCGAGAGGTTCTCCCGTTGCCAGCAGCCAATAACAACGGGTTGGCTTCGCCCGGCTATTAGGAGGGATGTACCGGTAGGTGTTAGGAGGGAAGCTTGCTAAGGCTGCCAAGAGATTGCCGAGTTACGAAGACGCTCCCGAGCGTTACGAGCTCGTATCGCTGTTACGGCATTCCTAATTGGTCGTTTATATACGGCTGCTCGTTTACCAGGAGACTGTGTCGTGCCGTTCCACCGGCTTCCCATCCACGGCAAAGGTTCCATCCTCTTCTAACGTTTCCATCTTGTCGGCTCGAAACTCCATTAAAGGAGTACTGCCGTCTAGTAACGGGAAAATTCACAAAATCCAAATTTCTGTCTGCGAATCTACAACGGGTACTTTAAGTTTGTTACCTCGAGAGACAGACGGAGAGAGAGAGAGAGAGAGAGAGAGAGAGAGAGAGAGAGAGAGAGAGAGAGAGAGAATATCTGAACCATCACCCTTGATCTTTGACTTTGAACAAACATTTTCATGAAATTCGTGTAAAGATTCTCCATCCCCTCCCTACGTGCGCACGTACAAACACACACACACACACACACACACATAGACAGACACACAACCTAACCAAACAATCACGCGGCAATAGAGGTGTATAGCCGTATAGAGAACTGATGGACGAGTAGGAGAGTTCGCGGCGTTTTCACCGCAAGCGAGCGAGTAGCTTCGATCGGCTAAAGAGAAAGGGAAGATATATAGAGAGAGTGAGAGAGTGAGAGAGAGAGTGAGAGAGAGTGAGAGAGAGTGAGAGAGAGAGACAGTCCGGTCTGTTGGCGATCCTAGCCGCAAACACGAACAACGATACATTCGCGTGTAGAGGTACGGTGGGCACTCTCTGGTCGAGACGATGCGAGGCCAGCAGAGACCACTAAGCCCACCTGATATATCCTACCCTCTTACCGTCTCTCTCTCTCTCTCTCTCTCTCTCTCTCTCTCTCTATCCCGTGCACACTCCAATGCACTCACCCTCACACGCCAAGCCCTTTCCTTTGCACCGTGGGCCAGGCGGCCGCTTTCGAACCACAAGCCGCAACGGACTACTGCCTTGATTAAACGCGCCATAGACCGCCATTATCGCTGATTGCGCTAAACATTAACGGACTAGCCGCCAGAGCCGACCTCTATCTCCTCGCCCTACACTTTGGCCTCTCGATTTCGAGTTCGAGTACGCTATCCCTTCGCTCGTGTTACAGATTATTGACGATTAAATCGATTTCAAGTGTTCCAATATGAATCGTAGAGCTTGAGGATTCGCTGATTAAATGTCTTTCGAAGTGTACGCGCGCTTGCTTGCGTTCGCGCGTACACGCGCGGGTGGGTGGGGAGGGGGCGTTCGTTAAATTTAAAAATAACTTCTCTGCGTTTCGGTAGATCGAAAAAAAAAAAAAAAGAAGAAGAAGGAAACGTAAAAGGGGGAACTACTACTCATCGGGTGAAGTCATTGAAACGTCGTTCGAAAGAAAAGAAAAAAAAAAAAAAAGAGGAAGATAAAAAAAAAAAGAAAGAAAAAAATAAAGCAGGGAGAAGTAGGAGTTGTCGACGATTGTATAAGACTCGTTTCCATCTTAGTCGACGCAAATACGACCGCGGTAATTAACGCGGAGGCGCTGAAAACACGCCGGAATGATATCCGCTGTGCCACGAAGCGAGCAAATTAGTGCCGTGACTCCGAGCAAGAGGAACACCCTTTCCCTGGCGCCCTCGTTAAGTTTTCTATCTCTCCCTCTCCCTCCCTCTCTCTCTCTCTCTCTCTCTCCCTCTCTCGCGCGTTCCTCTCGCGCACCTACCTCTTGTTCTCATCCGACAGCCGGTCGCCTCGGGCTCGTTTGCACGACGCGACAAGGAAGAGAAGGACGTCGACTACTACGACGACGCAGAGTCGACGAGACGAGAGAATTCACATTGTGAACGGGACTTTACGAGCAATAGCAGTAGCAGCAGCACACCACCGCACGCCCAACAACCGAAATACCTAAGGAATTATAGTCGACGAGCGCGACCCCTCGTAATTCCACGATGAACATAGAGGAAAACAAGACCGTCGTCGTCGTCATCGTCGTCGTCGTCGTCGTCGTCGTCGTTGTCCTGGAAGGTCAGCCCACACAGGATATAATTAACTTAGCGCGAGTGAAGATAAAGCCCTACACCACCTGAAAAGGGACGTCTCGATTAATTGGAAGAGTCACGGCCGATTTTGGCGGTACGATTAAATTCTCTTTGATTAATCGCGACGCGACGAAGATAACGCGTTTAAGAAGCCACGCTTCTCGACGATTAATTGTCGAACGATCTATCGTTCTCTATTATCATTCGAACGTAATAAATGGATCATATCCCGTGTCGATAATTAGTCCACGACGTTAACGCACCCACGATGGTTCCCCATGAAAATCTTAAGCAACATTTAAATCGATCTTGAGATCGAGTAAGAGGGAACGATCTTATCGAATGCGAACGTCGTTATACTTCTTTTTCTTTCTTTTTCTTTTTTTTTTTTATCGTTCCTTCGCTCGCCGTTTCGAGTTACTACGTATCCATGGAAAGGAGTTTTCCTAAGGGGGATAACGCGAGAAAGGAAGGAGGGTAGAGTAAGCGGCGATCTCTTAACGACACCCCCGTGACTACGGAGAAGGTCGGAGGGTTTTAGCCCTCTCGTTGATAGCCGGCATAACGCTAACGTCGAGGCATCGATATAAAAGTGTAAAGCAACGAACATAAAAAGCGAAGGAAGGAGAAAAAGAGAGAGAGAGAGAGAGAGAGAGAGAGAGAGAGAGAGTTGCCGTTAGATAGAGCGTAAATAAGCCCAAGGCGTAGATCCTTTTCTCTTTTCTCGCAGGGGTATCGTTTCGTTAAAACAAACGGTATAATATCGCGCATCGATGTAGAAATGAAATGATATTACACCGAGAGATAGTATCATTAAACTGTTGGGTTACTTCGGTACGACAGGCAAATACGAAAAAAAAAAAAAAAAAAAAAAAAACGAAGAAAGGAAAAAAGAAAACTCGAGACTCGTAAACGTAAGCGTGGAAGAAACTCGTTCAACAAATTTGAACCGAGGTAAAAATAAAGAAAGAAAGACGAGGTTTTCTCGCGGTGAACGCAAAAGTGGAGGACTGCCTCGTAAAAGTTCTTGGAGGCTATAAAAGCGATCCCCCAACGCGCTCCTGGGGTAGTTACGGCGACGGTCCGAAGCTTAACGCGAGAAGAATATTTGGAGTTGTGCGGTGATACCACCGCACCACCACCATCACTACTTCCGAAAGGGTCTTTCGTAGAACGGACGAAGAGCACCCTCCCTTCTTAGTAGCCCTTTCCAACGAAGTTAACGACCTACGACGGTGTGTCGGAGGATGCTCGGGCTAGAAAAGCAAGAAATTTAAGTACCCATTCGGAGACGCGAGAATTAAGCGAGCCCACTCTCTCTCTCTCTCTCTCTCTCTCTCTCTCTCTCTCTCTCTCTCTTTTTCTCTCATTCTCTCTCGTATTTCTCCCTCGAGCGGCTTCGAGTAGTAGGTACTTCCTGAATCTTGAATTCGAAATAAAAAGGATACGACGCGTGATGAAAATTCATACCGTTTAAGCGACTCTTTGCGAAGTTTTCGTCAAAGCGTTTCGTCTCGATAAGGATCGCGGTATTGGTATTTTCTTTTTCCTTTTTCTTCTTCTTCTTTCTTTTTTTCTTTCTTTCTTTCTTTCTTCATCGATGGAACGAATATCGAGGTCTCCGCGGGGAACGAGCTCCGACAGTAATTAAAAATCAGGCAGCGTTCGTCGGTCGTACCAACCAATAAAACGCGTTTCGATTCGTCCGGGTGGGAGAGGGTTTCCTTTCTATAAAATTTCAAAGCCGGTTCTCGCGTTGCTCGTGGAGCTTAGACGAAATTTTCATAAAGGGAGGACGGTACTGCATTTTAGCGACGGAGCGACGAGAGTCACGCGTCAAAGCTAATAGAGAGAAAGTTTGAGAGAGTGAGAGAGAGAGAGAGAGAGAGAGAGAGAGAGAGAGAGAGAGAAAGGAGGGATAACCTCGCAGGAAACGCATCGCTCGAGTGGATGCATTCGTCTAGCTGGAATATCGGCATTAGCTTCCCCTCTCGCTCCACGTCCCCGAACCCCCTGGCTCTTTCTATTCGTGGAAAAGAGAGTCGCTCTCAATTCAGTACGCGGTATTTCCAGGCAGCCGAGCTGCCCCGGATAAAACCTTTTCGTATCTCGCATCGTCTCCGTGCAGCATTCTTCCTCCGGTAGTGAAGCAAAAAATTCACTCGTCGCACGGACGCTCGGATATATAGGTGTGCGAATGTATGTTCGTGCGTGTTTGTTGTTCGGGCGGTGTGGCAGTCTAAAGGAGAGCAAAAGATAGAGAGAGAGAGAGAGAGAGAGAGAGAGAGAGGATCGAAGCCGGTGTCGGTTGAAAGAACTTATCGTGTTGGGAGATCGCGAGCGCCGAGAGAAGACGTGTATCGAATACGTGGTGGCCCGGTTCGTACTGCGAATACCACCGTGCTGAAAGAATAACACGTGCGCGTCCTCTCTCACTCCTTCTCTCTCTCTCTATCTATCTATCTCTCTCTATCTATCTATCTATCCATCTATCCATCTATCCATCTATCTATATAATACATGAGCGCGCGCGCGGACTCAAACGTACACGTAGAGTACACCTACACGTATGGTAGCGGCGAACGAAATACGGCGAAGGATAAAAAGAATGTAGAAACGTGAGCGCCGCGGCTGGTAGACATTTCTGTGTATATTTTATCGTGCACATATTGCGACTCGTTCCTCCGCGGCCACGCCAAGCCACACAACGCGCGCACGTGTACGCGCATACAAACACAGTCGCGCTTCGTAAAAGAAGGGAGTAGAGGGGGGGGGAGAAAGTTCTGAGGGGGTGGGGTGGGGTGGGGGGTTGCGAGAGGAAGAGAATGAAATGGACGAGCGGAATACGGGATGGAGATGGTCGGAGGAGAGAGTATGTGTACGCTTCTCGGCTAAGGTAGACAGAGAGAGAAAGAGAGAGAGAGAGAGAGGCTGGCGTAGTAGTAGACGCGTGTATTGGAGATGGAGGAGTGGCCCTGGACGGGGAAGGGGAGGGGGCCGTGGAGATGGACCGTGGAGAGGGGCGAATGGCTCGATTTTTCCGATAGCGAATTTTGCTCTTCGTTTTTTCCCCGACCACAGAGAGAGAAAGAGAGAGAAAGAGAGAGAGAGAGAGAGCGGCAGCAAGCCTGTGAAACCAGCCTCCCTCGTCGGCAACCACACACCCACATACACACACACACGCACACACACACCGCTCGCTCCCTACCCCTATACTCCTCCTCTTCCTCCTCCCACCCTCCAGGATGCATCGCGTTTTCCACCCGTTCGCTCGTTCCTCTCGACCTCGCCCTTTTTCTCTCTCTCTCTCCCCCTCTCTCTCTCTCTCTCTCTCTCTCTTCTTTTGCAACCTCCATCTGCTCTCTTTCACTCTGCTTCTCTTCTCTTCTCTACAAACACATGCGCGCACGCACTCTCTCTCTCTCTCTCTCTCTCTCTCTCTATCTATCTATCTATCTATCTCTATCTCTATCTCTATCTCTATCTCTATCTCTCTTCTATGTAGACACGAGGACCGAAGCAGCGACGTTGCTGCTGCTGCTGCAGACACAATAAAAAGGTGGAAAAAACGAGGGCTGATAACGTGTGTGCGTGCGTGCGCGCGCGCGTGTGTGTGTGTGCGTGCGAGCGCGTTCGCTCGCTCGCTCGCTCGCTCGTTTCAGTACCAGCTTAAAGTCACCCCTCTCGCGAGTACCGATGATAGTAGGATAGAGAGTGAGAGAGGGGGGGTTTTTGAGGGAGGGAGGCATCGCATTGCGCGTCGGACGCTTTCGAGAGGTTATTCATGAAGCACCTGACGAGATTCCTCTCCTCGAGCATGCTTTTTCGGGGTGGTACGCCGCGAAATTAATGAAGCCTAGATTTGCGGTCATTCAGGGGAGATTGAAAACGGGCTCTAGTCGAAGCTCCGAGCGACGAGAAGAGAACCTCGTGCCGCCAACCTCGCCCTATCACGAATTACAATTCCTTTGAGAGTTCGTAGCTAATACGAGAGAACGGCGTATTCGTTATTCGACGTAGATAGGGAAGCGATAAACTGTCGTCATCCTCTACTCCAAAAGTATCGACGATATTTTTCTTCTTCGTCTCTTTTTTCTCCCGAGAAGTGGCGAGAGAGAGAGAGAGAGAGAGAGAGAGAGAGAGAGAGAGAGAGAGAGAGAGAGAGAGAGAGAGAGAGAGAGGGAATCAGTGGGATCGCCGATGGAAAATCCTTCTTTTATCGGCGAATTAATAATCCTACCGCAGACAAGATTATTCGAACGAGTAACAATCGATTCGTTTCGATTCTCGTTTTGTAGCGGACTTTGAAATGGACTAATTTGGTCGTCGTGGACCGCGAGCGAATTCGAATTAAAAAAAAAAAAAAAAATAGAGAGAGAGAGAGAGAGAGAGAGAGAGAGAGTGAGAGAGAGAGAGTTCTCGTCGGGTATGGCGGAACGGACAGGACGCGTCGTCCTCTCGAAAAGGCCGATTCTACGCTATCGACCGGCCAATATTCTGTGGCGCTTTTTCGCGGACGTGCTCGTTAAACCGATAAATGAATAATGAGCGAACTATATGGGGTGGATAGAGAGACAAGCGAGAGAACGAGCGAGGGTGACGTTGCCGGTGTGCCGCTGCTAGCTACTGCTGCCGGTGATAGCGATGGTGGTAACCAGAAGAGCGCGACCGGGAGGAAGGAGAGGTGAAAGGGGTGGAGAGAGAGGAGAGGAGAGGAGAGGAGAGGAGAGGAGGTGGAGGAGGAGGGTGGATGGGAAGCAGCGAATCGGACGCAAAACAACGAAATCGAATCACTCGCGGTGGCCGTCGGTACTTTTCATGCGTGAATTTTCCAACTGCCCGACACGTATTGCACACTGCGCGCCCCGGAATCGCTGGTAATAGCGTTAGTAAAATCGAGAGTAATGCCCGAAAACATTTACAATACGCGTCGCTTCCTGCAAATAAAAACGGGACCGAGTCCCGGTGATCGTCGCGCCGCAATAAAAACCCAGCGTGCGACCGTGATCGGCGTTCCGTGATGCGAAACGATAAATAAAAATCGAACGATATCGGAGTCCCGGAGATATGGAAAGAGAGAGAGAGAGAGAGAGAGAGAGAGAGAGAGAGAGAGAACGCGCTTCATCGGCGCGTAATAAATAACGACTGCGGATGAAATATCAAAACGGTCCATCTTTTATCGGACGCACGGAGATCGCACGAGTCTCCTTCTTCCTTTCGGGAATTTTTCTCATCAAAACCCCCTTTCCCTCCCTTCCCGCATTCTTTACATTTTTTTCGGACTAGAACGACGTGATCGTCGGGGAAAAAAAAATGTGTGTCGCGGGAAGAAACTTTGATACTCCAATTATCCCCGGAAATGCTTTGGCTATCGTACTTAATTACGCGATAAAAAGGACAGAAGGGGAGAAAAAAAAAGAAAAGAAAAAAGAAAAAGAAGAGAAGAAGGGGGGAGGAAAAAAAAAAAAGAGTTAAAACTCGTCGGAGCGCGAAGCGTGTCGGTCACGGACGATTATTTAGCGTGGCACACAAGTGTCGAGAAATAGAAGGAGAGGAGAAAGGGGGGAGGAGTGCATTGAAGGGGGGAAAACGTAACAGGTCGCGGAGCGCACCGGCCGGATGAATGATGACGATGACGGTAATTGTCAAGCATTACCCCGCGTTAATTACGCGTCGTTGTGATAGCGGGTCGCGTTTACATCGACACTTACATCGAGCATAGAGAGAGAGAGAGAGAGAGAGAGAGAGAGAGAGTCGGTCGATTAATACGCGCGCGCCCATTCTCTCTCTCTCTCTCTCTCTTTCTCTTTCTCTCTCTCTCTCTCTCTCTCTCTCGGTCCCAGTATATACCTCGATAAATTTCATTCGACGTTTCACGAGCGAAGGGGGAAATATTTTGCCCTTTCGCAATTCCCCCAACCCTTTCTCACGTTCTCTCTCTCTCTCTCTCTCTCTATCTATCTATCTATCTATCTCTATCTGTCTATCTCTCTTTCGCACGGAACGCGTTCGCCATCCCCTTTGTATTTCGGAAACGCGATTCACTCCCCATTCGACACGTCGTACTTTTCGTTTTATTATCATCTCGTCATCATCCTCGCGATCGTCGTTTAACGCGAAATCTCGAAAAAGAGGAAGGAAGAGCATCGTGTTGTACGACGACGCGCGAGTTTTCTCGTAAACTATTATACGCGGTCGAAACGCGTGACTTGTAGAATGTAAAAATTACTGCGCTTGTACGTACTCGCGGGAAAAACGCGCGAGCGCGCGCGCGCGTGTGTATGTGTGACGCGTCGATTCGAGGAAAAAAACACACACACACACACACACACAAAGGAAAGAAAAGGAAGGAAATAAAATGGAATTCGTGTCTCTTCTTTCAGAGAGAAAGAGAGAAAAAGAGAGAGAGAGAGAAAGAGAGAGAGAGAGAGAGAGAGAGAGAGAGACAGAGAGAATAGCGTGGACATTCCTCGTTCAGAAAACTGTCTCTCCTTCTATATTCTCTCTCTCTCTCTCTTTCTCTCTCTCTTTCTCTCTCTCTTTCTCTCTTCGGTGTTCGACTGTTCCACGACGATTCCCTCTTTTAGTTTCGATCCGCACGACCGTCGGCTAATTTATGGAATCGTCCCGTGCCATTTCTTCTTTACTCCTGTCTCTTGCTCGAGTAGGTAGGGAAATATAGAAGAAGAGAAGAGGCGGAGGATGAGAAAGAGGAGGAGGAGAAGGAGGAGGAGGAGGAGGAGGAGGAAAGAAAGAAAGAAAAAGAGAAAAGGAGGGTTAGGTCGAGCTAGGAGAGCGAACCTCTCTTTCGCCCGGCCGACACGAAGTCCGATTTACGATTTGCGGGGCGCATCCGCCCGGAATAAGAAGAAAAGAAGGAGGAAATCGTGCTTGAGAATGAAAGAGACAGAGATGGAGAGGGAGGAAGGAGGAAATAACGGGGCAGGCTGCTAAATATTCAATAAACGCGAACATTATTCCTGGCACGTCGACTACGACGACGACGACGACGACAACGACGACAACGACGACGACAACGACGGCTACGACGACGAGGAAGAAGAAGAAGGCGAGAGAGAGAGAGAGAGAGAGAGAGACGGCATAATTCAGGTGGAAGGGAGGTGAAAAGGGAGAAAGATAGAGAGAGAGAGAGAGAGATGAGAGACGAGAGGGCGCAGGCCCGAAGGAAAAGGAAAAAGAAACAAAACGTGGTGGGGAAAGGGGGAGGGCTATTTATCTTCGCGAGTTCGTGATCGAGATTTTGTGCGACTTGGAAAGATGTTCTCGTCCCGGGCATACATCGTATGCTTGCCGTACGCTCTCGCCTCCTTTAAATAATCCGTGACGATATTTATGAGCCTTCCGCGCACTACGAAAAGCCGCACTATCTCTCTCTCTCTCCCTCTCTCTCTCTCTCTCTCTCTCTCTCTCTCTCTCTCTATCTATCTCGTATACGCGCACGCTTTTTACGTAAAACCGTCGCTTTAGGCTCCGACATCTTTTTACCAACATCCACAGGCCACCTTTTCGTCGGGATATTAACGCGAACCTAATAAATTTTCTACCTAGCACTCCTACGAGATGGAAGAGAAGGCGCGTTTTTTGCTCGAAAAAAAAAAAAAGAAAGAAAGGAAAGAATGAAAAGAAAAGAAAAGAAAAGAAAAAAGAAAGAAAGAAAGAAAAAAAATAAATCGTCCACTCTCTCTCTATCCTAGCTTTCTCGTTTGCGCGATAAATCTCGACCGCGAGGGAAGAGGAACGTGAACAAAAAAAGAAAGAAAAAAAAGGAATAGGTAAGGGAAAATAAAGAAGCCGTTCGAAAATGACGGTAAAGATGGTGTTGTTGTACTCGCGTAATCGAACGTTCTCTCTCGGATAAAAAGGTGTAAAACGTATCTAATATATCTCACTCTCTCTCTCTCTCTCTCTCTCTCTCTCTCTCTCTCTCTCTCGTCTGTGCGTTGCGAATGAAACTCATCTTGAAATAAATTTCCCCACGCCTCACAACCCACACCCCCATCCCCGACCCCTCTTGGAATCGTACCCATATAAGTTTATCCGAAAGATATCGACGATTTATAGTCGAACGTATTCGAACGTAGTATAAGGGTATATATATATATATATATATATATATATATATATATATATATATATATATATCAAAAAGTTATATCAAAGCGCAATCTCCTCACCTTCGTACGACGAAAGCCGCAAAAATTTTCAAAGCCCGGTCGAAAATAATCGATGAAAGACCAGAGACTTATGATACCAATCTTCACGAATACTAACACACTTTATACTACTCCAAGAGTATATAAAGAATAATAAAAAGAAGAGAAATCTTTAAATGATCTTAAGAAGAATAAATGTCGTCGGCGTTGGTCGTTCCAGTAGACGATTCGATGGGAAATCGTTCTCGAGAGCGACGGGGTTGAATAATTTCTCTTGTGAAACTCCCGAAAGCCCACTCTTTCTCTCTCTCTCTCTCTCTCTCTCTCTCTCTCTGCCATTCTTTCCGGCGAGCTTTTCACGATCTCCGACGTAGCTAGTAGAGAAAGCCGTTCGCCAAGAAGGTCACCACCACTACCACCATTCTATTTGCATGTTATTACCTTGTTTACATATTTATTCAATAGCCACGACCCCGAGGGCTCGGATATCACCCCTCTAATCCGAGCTTCCTCTTCTACTTCGGCCCTTTAATTTTGGATTAAAGCGTTTGCGGGCCACGAGTCAAGCCGACCGATTAATAAGTCAAGCATTTGACGTCACGCGTGCTCGTGCATAGCGCGACCAGTAGTAAATTTATATACTCACCATAGAAAATATACTTATATGAATTTTTAAATTACTCACTTGTTTATGCATCTCCACGTTGAGCCCGTACGACATCTCGTAGTACTGGAAAAAGAAAAAAGAAAAGATGGAAAGAAAACAATTTCATTAACGTAACTTTTGTTATATGATATTTCAATTATCAAAGAACAAACAAACAAACAAACAAACAAACAAACAATGAGTAAATTTATGAATGACAAAAGATTCACGACGAACGTATGGCACAAATTATTATTCATAGAACGTAAAGAAGCGATTACAAAACATACACCGAGTAATCCGATTAGCATTATCGATCTGTCGAGGAGTGTTTCCGAATCCGGATGGAATTATCTGGAGCGCGAGAAAATCGATAGGCTGCTTAAATTTAAAAACGAGTCTCTTAAAAAGTGTATCCCTTTCTCTCTCTCTCTCTCTCTCTCTCTCTCTCTCCCTCTCTCTCTCTCTCTCTCTCTCCTTCTCCTCGAAAAGTACCTTTAAAATAGCCGACACGGACTGCCGAGTCGAGATTACATCGATCGAACGAGATTAGGAGATTACGGAAAGCGGACCAAATTGAGCTGTAATGCGAGACCACGGCGAGCACGAGGAGAAAAGAGAAGAAAAGAGAGGAGAGGAGAGGAGTGAAGAGGAAGAAAGGGAGAAGGGATAAACGGCGTGGCGTCGAGTAAATGAGAAAACGAGAAGGAGAGGAAGAAGAGAAAGGAAAATAGGAAGAAAAGGAAGAAGTCGTTTGGCTCTACCCGCCCCCCTCCTCCTCCTCCCACACACACACACACACACTCGTCGTCCCATTCCACTCCACCTTTTCAACCACACTAAAGGATCCTTACGTGAGTTTCAGAGCAGAGGTGATTCCGGCGGCGATCCAAGACCGGTTTCTCGTAACATCGTTTCTACATCGTGTGTACAAGAGTCCGTCGTCGGCCCTCGCTTTAACTAATTCAAGCGTCCGTACCCAACCAAAGGGGAGGGGTGGAATGGGGTTGAGGAGTGAAAGGGGGGGTGGGGAGCGTTCTTCCCATCGATTCAAAATTTTCCATTGGGATCGATACGAAAGATGTACCTCCTCCTCCTCCTTTTCCTCCTCCTCCTCCTCCTCTCCCTACTCGTCGTTCGTTCTTTTTGGGGGTAAATTTTTGTCAAGAGTCGCGACGAAAAATGCGACGAGACCCGATTTGTAACTCTCGATCGACGCCTCGGCAATTGTTTTATCGAAATAGAAAACGATTTCGGTGCGCGCTTTGTACGTTGGCTTTTCTGAAACAACTCGCAAAACATCGAACGCCCGTCGAAGAGAGCAAAAGAGAGAGAGAGAGAGAGAGAGAGAGAGAGAGAGAGAGAGAGAGAGAGAGAAAGAGAAGAGAGTCGATTCGACACACTCTACCCTCGGCTTTTTGTTACACACAACTCGCGCGCCATTGAGAGCTCCCCGCGAATCTCGCGCGCGCGTTTGTTGCCGGCGCTCGCCGCAGATTTCATAGGCACGACGGTTAAAGTGGACGATAAAAGTGCAACGACGCTACAGGAACGGGGGAGGGGGGAGGGTTTGGCAAAAAAAAAAAAAAAAAAAACAAACAAACAAAAAAAAAAGGAGTAACTGTTGATATCTGGTTGGCACCGAGTTGTACCAGTGCTCCACTACGGACGGCCCGCAAAAAGAGAGCGCGAGTCCGCGTTTACCTCGCGCGAGTTTACTCCAAACTGGAGGAAAAAAAAAAGAAAGAGAGAGAGAGAGAGAAAACAAAAGAGAGAAGGTGGACGCGCTAGCGGTGATAGTGGAATAAAATTTCATAGTTTGCAATTTTAACGAGCGCGCTCTACCAACCATCGCTTTATTTCTCCTAGAAGAGAAAGAATGTTATACGGTCATCTCGTCGGGCGGTCTTTACTGCTTTGCCGATCGTAAAACCTTGCGCTTCGACCTACGACGGCGTAGTAACTTGTTATAAAACTGTGTATATGTCTCTCTCTCTCTCTCTCTCTCTCTCTCTCTCTCTCTCTCTCTCTCTCTCTTTCTCTCTGCGAGGAGCCATGGATATCGAAAGGAACGTAGGGTGGTACTTTACGAAATAATTTCCTCCAAGATTTTCAAGTTAAAATTTCGAAAAAGCGACAGATCTCGAAATTATCGTTTTACCTATTCCCGCACGTAGAGAGATAATAATCTCCGCCGAAATGAGAAAAGAGTAAGGATAAAAGACAAAAAAAGAAAAGGAAGAAAAAAAGAAGATCCGAACTTTAATCGTTTCTCCGATTCCCACGAGCTCACCTCGATCGTAAACAAAGTGACACTAAGTTCTCATCCCGGCGGCAACCGGAATAACGCTCTCGTTTGGGAATTTAATCCAAGAGGCGTGGGCAGGAGCCGTTAAGCGACGAGGATGCACGGAGGCGAGCCGTGTAACGAGCATTAAGCTCGCCAAATATCGTGAAATTCACCGAGAGAACGGCTGAAAGAGTCGGTGTATTTCGTGGGGCTAGGCGGGGGCGCGGGGGAGGTACTTGCGGAAGACCGGGGAAGGGAAATGAAGGAGAGAGAGAGAGAGAGAGAGAGAGAGAGAGAGAGAGAGAGAGAGAAAGAGAGAGGGATAACGTGGTAGGGGAAAATGGAAAGAGGCTGATTAAGAAAGGCAACGAGACGATGGTGGAAGTGTGGCGTAGCTTGCGGAGGATCGTCGTAGTCGTCGTCTTCGTCGTCTTCGTCGTCGTCTTCGTCTTCGTCGTAATCGTAGTCGTAGTCGTAGTCGTAGTCGTAGTCGTAGTCATCGTCTTCGTCGTCGTCGTCGTCGTCGTCGTCGTTTCACCGAAGTAATTGGCCTTTAATTAATAGACTTTCCCCCGGTAGCAGCGAGCTCCGTCGGAACCGAGGTCACGATCTTAATTATCGCGAGAGACCGAGAACGTCACTTTAGCGAGGATGCATTTAATAGGAGAGACTCCTATCCTCCGTGGTTCCGTGTTTCATCGGAAAAATCGAGGAAGGCGATGGAAATTCAACGATAATTTCTCTTTCCCGCGTATACATTCGACGAACGCAACTACCAATTATTATTATCCCCGTCGACGATCCTTTTTCGCGTATTCTACTTCTCTCTCTCTCTCTCTCTCTCTCTCTCTCTCTCTCTTCCAATTTTTCACGCTACACGCGTAATTTCACGCTCGCGCGTTCAACGAGCCGCAGTTTTTACTCTTTATTACGCTCTCTTTCCTACCGCATTCGAGCCGCATTTACCTACTCATTTCGCCGCAAGGACGGCGAGTGTGATGCAATTCGATGCTTCCAACTAACCGGAACACGCTTCAATGATATTCGTCGACTTACGTACCCGGGCGTTATCATCGTTAATCTCTTTCCTCGCTCGTTGCCTCTGCTTTTTTTCTGTTTCTCCTCTCTCCTTTTTTCTTTTTTTCTTTTTATCTTTTAACAAACGAGTTGAAGATCCGAAGGAAAAAAAATTCCACGGGCTTTGCCCGGCAATTAAAATATTAATACAACTAATATTTTACTTACGAACGCCGCGTCGAACTAAAAAAGAAAAAAAGAAAGAAACTAAAGAACCGTTGTTATACTCTTCCTCTCTCTCTCTCTCTCTCTCTCTCTCTCCCCCCTCCCACCGACTTTGTCTTGGCGTTCTTAAGAAAATACAAATCCCCGAGAAGTTTAACGCGTTTCCCTTTAGCTTTTTTATTAAGTCGTTGTAAAACAAAGTTACTATCCATTCAACGCGCTACCCTCCCCGCCTTCCATAAAGCGGAGCCTAAAACGGTTTTTAAAGAGCGAAAGGAAGACGAACGTAGAGAAAGAGATAGAGAATAATAATAATGATAGTACAAGACGAAGAAAAAAAAGAACGAAAGGGGGTAGAAGAGGGAAGGGAGAGGAGACGAAGAAGAAGAAGAAAAAGAAGGGGAAGAGAAAAAACGAAGTTTAACGTTAATTCCGATTCTTTCATAAGCGCGAGAAGTAGTTGGCAGTAATAAACGGTCAACTTTACGCTTATCGTTATTAGATTTCCACGGCTCGTCCGTGCTCTCCCCCTTCTTTCAACGTCAAAGCCGAGTTACGAGCGCAAAAAGTACCGACCTACCGAGTACGAAGGAGAGAAAGAGAGAGATGGCCATTGTTTGCCCTGAGAGAACTCGTTTCTTTGATGTTACCCGAACGCGAGAGATCCTACTACGGACGATGAAAACGATTCTCCCCCCGTGGCTGTACGTTCTCGTATAAATGGACGATATCGATCGCGATCGATATCTCAAGTAGATAGACGGTAAAAAAGAGAGAGGGGGAGAGAGAGAAAGAGAGAGAGAGAGAGAGAAAGAATCTAATGGATCCCCTTTACGCGTTCTCTTTCTATGGACCCTTATCTCGTACTCCGATCGACCTTCGATACCTCGAATATCGTGTAAGAAGAGCGTGGCCCTTAAAGAAGGAATCCAACGCGTAAAAGGGCCGAAACGAATGCTAGGAAGGGAAAAATGTTGTCCTCGATTTCGCGTTAACGCATGACTTCCTATCTCTCTCTCTCTCTACCGAGTCTACGAGAAAATTATCGTGAAAAGTGAAACTAGCTTGAGCCTCTAGTCGACGCGTTGATAGTTTACCTACCTATCTACTACTACTACTACTACTACTATTACTATGCGTGGAACGTTGTTCGCGCGCGAGATATGCGTTCGCGTAATGAAGCGATCGTGTAAATTCGACGAAGCGTAAACGAGATGGTAAAGTTTACGGTGCTCTCTCTACTACGTGTATGTGTGTGTATGTATATGTATATATATATATAATACTTGATCCTCATAATCCATCGCGTCGATGCTCTTTGTCAAGTTTTACAATCAACTTTCTCTCTCCCGCTAAATCGCCTCTCCTCGTCGGCGTAACTATGTATCTCCGGAACCGATAATAAAGAGAGAGAGAGAGAGAGAGAGAGAGAGAGAGAGAGAGAGAGAGAGAGAGCCCCCTCGCAATCGCGTGTAATCTTTGTATTCGGAATTAAAAATGGTTAGAAATAGATTGATACGAGAGATAAAGAGAACGATACGCGATATATAATAATGAATCGTAAAAAAGAAATTTTTCTACATTTTTATACCGTCTCTTTATACGCGAATGTTTTCCGCTACTTTTCATCCATAACTCGCATCGCAAAGGCCAGATTCAATATGTATGATATAAATCGATAGTACGCCAGTAGCTCGGAGTAAAAGAGAAGAGCTTCGTCGGATGGAATCGCTTGAATGGAATTCTTAATGGATTCTCCTCTCTCTCTCCTTCTATCATCTTTCCTACATCGTAATAACTCGTTTCTCCGGAGTCGCTCGAACCCGATTATTAAATCAACACCCGACATCGATTACGAACTTTGTAACGATCCCGTTTTGAAACGAATCGATTTCACGTTAGACGTTTCTCGGCACCGAACTATTACGCGCGCGCGCGCGCGCGCGTTTTAACGAAAAGCGTTCGTAAAACCAGTGATTCCTTTGAAAATCCCTTGGCCTTGTATAATTTACGCATCTTGCGAGGAAGCTAAAATTTCGGGGTTAAACTTGTGCAGGGCACGTAGCTACTCGCTTATACTCCTACTTGTATGTGTATATCTGTATATATAATATATATATATATATATATATATATATATATATATATATACATACACACACGTATAAATAAATGTAGGTACAAGTGTAACGGGTGGATCGATGTAAACCGAAGGAAACGCTTGACGGGCGGCGAGGCGATCTCCGTTCTAACTCGTAAAAGTTCACGAGCTCGACGATTACATGAAAGAGTCGTAAAAGCGTAATGGCCCTCTGGCTACGACGTCGTATAACGGCGTCGTGAGAGAAGAACCGTCTTCCTCTTCGTTTCTAACGCGAGTGTCTCTCTTCGTGTGCCCTCCGACCCCTTTCTTTGCTCCGAACCTTTCGAAGAAAGGATTTTCTTCGTGGTAAGGCCGAATCCGGTAAACGTGCCACGAACGACAACACGACTGGATGCACCCGCCATCTGCACCTTCCATTATTTTCCTATTTTCTATCTCACTCACTCTCTCTCTCTCTCTCTCTCTCTCTCTCTCTCTCTCTCTCTCTCTCTCTCTCTCTCTCCTTCTATTTCTTTTAAGAAGCAGTAGCTAAAGGTCGCGATTTGCAAACTTGCTTACAAACTGTAAACGAAGAAACGAAGTGGCGCAATGTGTGCTAAAGCGTTTGGATTGCGTCGACAAGAATGACATTTAACATGGATGGCCCCGAGTGAAATCGTATTGTAGGAAAGGAAGATCGACGATATCTGGGGAAGATGCATCGATTATATAAATCGAAATATAAACTCGAGCCGATTGTACGTTTCGATAAACGAGCTATCATCGAGTGAAATCTGAAAGCGTAAATAGTCGGTGGCGAGCCCGATATCGATTGGAGATAGAGTCTCGATCGGTCGGTCGGTCGAACGGTCGATCGTCCGTGCGACGAACAGGTGTACGTATCTAACTAAATACCTACTCTCTCTCTCTCTCTCTCTCTCTCTCTCTCTTTCCTGTATATACATATACATATACATATATATACCTGTTGCTGCGTGTCCGGCTTGCGAAACGATCCGATAAAATACATTTTTGCTACCTTCGAGGACGATCGATCATCGGTGGGGCGCGAGAAGCGAGAGCATGCCAGTAAAGGCTCTCTCTCTCTCTCTCTCTCTCTCTCTCTCTCTCTCTCTCTCTCACTCTAATAACGAATGGACTCGTTTAGGCATCGAACCGATCGAGGGATCGAACCTATCGCAGCGCGGCTATAATAACGAGAAATTCTACATACGCGGAAAGGCAGAGACTCGGATAAATTCGCAACTCAAAGTGCGTTAATCGTGGCCGGCCGTGGCCACGTCGAGGGATCGCAAAATCGACGTGAGAAAATGGCACGGCCACAGTTCGTTGATCGAGATCGATCGATTTATCTTTCGCGTTGCGTGAATCGCCGGAAGTGCCACGTCCACGGCTGAGCGAACGGGCTGCATTTTATATCGCGCGATTTGCATCGAACGTAGTCACGCAGTCAACGAGCGTACCCTATAAATTATTGTACAAAGTTCGCTCTACGCTGGTAGCAATCGTCGTGAATGAGAACGACGACTACGACGACTACGATCTATCGTGATCGATACTCGTTTGTTGCATACGTTAACACGGTAAGCGACCTTCGACCTACTAAGGATAGAGAGAAGGCACGAGTTCGCAGCTAATAAAGACGCACGCATGACCGACGCGACGTTAAGGTAATAACCAAGATCTACGGGCGAAAGTGCGGCTACGAGATCGCAAAAAGTAACTGCAAACAGGAGTGTCGAGAGAGAGAGAGAGAGAGAGAGAGGCGATACGTATACACAACGTTACAGAGTACCTCGAGTGCCTGCGAATCTCGTTTGCGCTTTCAGCCGTAGCAAGCGCGTGTCCGTGAAAATTGCTAAAGCTTTCGAGAAATGCTTATAGAATCGCACCTACTGGATATATATATATATATATATATATATATATATATATATATATACGCGCGCACCCGTATATAAACTTACCTTGGAATTTCTCGCGCGAAGAAGAGTAGTCGAATCTACGAGTATTTTTCTCGGCTCCTATCGTATACTCGTTTGGAAAAGCACTCTCCCGTTATTTTCATTAGCTAATGCAATGCTCATTTTTGTTTCCCGTTTGTTTACCATCCCTTCGACAAACACCAAATGGAAACTCGCGAGAGTACAAAGGCTACGGAACGCGGCTTTCGTTTTAACGTAATTTTCTGAGACCGCGTATTCCGAAAGTGTTTCCTACGTTATACTCGTACGCTAATGTCGCACCAACAAGCGTTTGTTCGCTGCCAAGCTTTTGTTGCAACAAAATAGCCAAGAGTTAATTACATTATTACGTTACAACAACAACAAAAAAAAGAATAGGGTCTTGTTTACAAAGTCATTGCGATTCGCCTCCGACTTTCTTTGCGTTAATATAAAAAAAAAAAAAGAAAAATAAAAAAACTAACGTCGACGGCCGCGATAGCTTTAACGATATCTATGAAAATGATCGTGCATCGCTTCTACGTATTTCAAATTCCATGGATACCGTTTCGCCGAATTATTAAGCTTCCCTGCAAATTATAATTTATCGACCACTGAGAATCACCGATGCCATTTAATATAGCAATTTCATTAATAGACACGCAGCCAAATAAATTAACGGTATTTCGATCGTTGCACGAGAAGCACGTAGGTATATTATACATAGCATATCCGATTAATTCGAGGGAACAAATTCCATATGAACGTTCGACGATAGTCGAAGAAGAATTACGCGATAAAGCTTCGATAAAAAAGTAATTTTATATATATATATATATATATATATATATATATAAAAGAAAAGAAAAAAATTTAATAAATACGTAAAGAAATGAAAATATATAAAGAAAGAAGGAAGGAAAGAAAGAAAATGTACTCACCATTACGTAATGACGCTGCATTTCCGTCTTCTCTTGAGCAAGCTTCTCCAGGTCCAACTTAATACTAAAGAACACAAATAACGGATCGTAAGTGCGAGGTAAATATCAAAAGTCGTTGTTTATATTATGGAAAGGACGGGGAATTCAGTTGAGTAACGCTCGTAGTAAACATTATTTGACAGAAGGGACTCGATAATCCGATTACATCGCGCACATTGTTTTTGCTTCGTGACTTTCCTACGATCGATGGCGATCGGATTTGTAAAAATCAATTATAAAGTATCGCAGTACAGGCTTTTCAGAGATAAACGGAAATTGTTGCGAGAGCTAACACACCAATGGTATACAAATTTTAGTGAAAGCCTCGAAATACCCTGCGTAATACAAAAATTCAATTTGGGAGCAGAGAATTAAAAAGCACAAATATTTCGAATGAAAAATTGATAATTTCTATCTGCAAAAAAAAAAAAAAAACAAAGCAAAAAGGAAATAAACTAAACAAGAGTACGACTACTCTTCGTTTACGACTAGGAAAATCGATTACGCTTTATTTCGGATTGCAAAGAAAAAAAAAAAAAAAAAAAGAAAGAAAGGAAGATAAAAATAAATAAATAAATAAAAATCAGAATCGATCGATGACTGCTCGCCATTAGTTCACCCTGCTGCTAGTTTTCTTTTTCGATCGACGCGGTCGACCAATAGCGCGGCGTTGGTGGAAAGGGGTAAGAGGGGAGGGATGGGAGATGATGAATACCGCTTCGCAGGCAAGCCGTTAAAAATACGCAATTAGCGCGGCCGCAACAAACATCGATAATAATTCGTTACACGGCAGTCTCGTAAGCCCTCCCGCCCCGCCCCGCCCCGCCCCCCGCATCGCCCCTAACTCCGCTTCTCTCTTTCTCTTTCTCTATATCTATCTCTTTCTCTCTGTTATCCATGCACGCGCAGCGACGGCACGCTGACTCGAATCGTAATCGAGTGTACCAACGGGGAAAATTGGACGCCAGCCGATCGTTCGAATCGCTCGTGAAAACACATCCAAGAGACCCTTCTCGTTAAAGCAATTAATGACGAATAATTGTTCGGTGCTCGGGGAGAAAGATGTTGACAATATTTTTCTAAAGTTATTACGAATGCTTCTCGTTAAATAATAACAACGTATCTTGTAAATTATATGCGTCGAGGATAAAGGTTACGTTTGTACGGACATCGATTGGAAAAATAAAAATAAATCAAAATTTGTGAAAACTTTTTTTCCCTGTGGCTTCGTTCGTTCCCTTCGATCGATCCATCCCACCCCCACCCCCCCCCTCTCTCTCTCTCTCTCGCTCGCTCATAAACTCACCGCTAAAGGATTCACGCAGTATTTAATAACAAAAACAACGTATCGTTCGACATTACG
Organism: Dolichovespula saxonica; assembly: GCA_911387935.1. Lineage (NCBI taxonomy): Eukaryota > Metazoa > Arthropoda > Insecta > Hymenoptera > Vespidae > Dolichovespula > Dolichovespula saxonica. The sequence goes on along the minus strand of OU426993.1, from coordinate 22,862,481 downwards.
CTAACAAAACACAGCGAATCCAGCGTACGCGTCGATGTCTCCTCCCCTTCCACCCCTTCCCCTTCCCCTTCCCCTTCCCCTCTTCTCCCCATGATTCTACACACGATCTATGCGTTTACGCGTAACAATGGTCCGATGCGATGCGCCATATGTGCGGACTCGCGCGAACGCGGGCGCGTTTTTCCGCACGCACGGCGAACGTGCTCGCGCGTATATTCGCCACGTTCGCGAGTTACAATTCCCCCTTCCCCCGCCGCCACCCCCCTCCCCTTATTTTGCAATGCGCCGACGATATCCGCGATAATTTCCCTCGCCATTTTCACCACCATCATCCCCCTTTTTATCCCATCTTCTTCCAAACGGACGATACGCTTTGCATTTTGCCCGATCATTCTCTTGTTTTTCATTTTTTTTTTTATTTTTTTTATTTGTTTTTTTTCTTGGTGTGTATTGTCCGTCGAACGATATGCTAGATGATTTGCAATAACGTTTATATCAACGGCTGGGAAATATTTCGAAACTGAAACTGAAACTGAATTAAATGCGTTATTTATAGGATTTATGTGTGTAAGCGTGCTCGAAAGCAGAAATTTATCTGGATATAAAAGAAAATTTATCAACGCGTTTTACGAAATTTTATGAATTTTTACTCGGCCGGGCGTAAACGCGGTTTCCAGGGAAACGTATAGAAAAAGAAAAAAAGAAAAAAGTAAAAGAAAGAAAGAAAGAAAAAAAGATTGAAATTAAGGAAGATTATCGAGACGTAGTCGAGATGGAAAGAATTTTTATTCGCGAGAGAGCAGCTTGCAACGTAGCGCGTTAAATTTCTTTCTCTCTCTCTCTCTCTCTCTCTCTCTCTCTCTCTCTCTCTCTGAGCTAGCTCAGCAACGCAACCCAGACGCGAAACCACAGAGTCTCTCTACTTTTTCACCGGTCAGTTTCTCGCGTTCCAATTTAAGGCTACGCAGTAAAAAGAGGAGAAAGAGGCAAAATGGAAGGGCGAAAAGCATTAATATCTAGCCCGACCGCGCTCTCTTTTCTTTTTTTTTTTTGTTTCCTTTTTTATTTTATTTTATTTTATTTTATTTTTTTTTTTGTGCTTCTTCTTCTCATCCCGAGCACGTCGGCGCGACGTTAAATTAAAACACGTGTGCGTTTACGGAGTAAGGAGATAAGAGGAAGTTCGTACGAAATTGTTAAAATTCCACTCTACGAACGTGGCTACATTTAAATGTTAACCTTTCGTGCTTCTCTTCGTGACGATTTCTATTCTCCTTTTATTTCTACTTCTTTTTTTTTTTCTTTTTCCTCTCCCCCGTTCGTCGTAGTCGTCGTCGTTTAGTTAGCATAATTTCAATTCCATTTCACACTCGCGACACGATTCGATTCTAGAAGGTCTTAACGAATGGACGATCTTGTCTCTTAAAAATCGTTTTCAATCGATAAAATCGTTCCCATTTTGAAGTAAGCTTTTCAATCTTAACGTATTACGCAATTTTATTCGATTCGTTAAACACCCAAGTAGACGTAATAAAACGATAGAGTTATTACCTTGGCGAACGAGCGTTCGACGAGTCACGATCCATTAAAGGCGAAACGATCGACGAAAGCGGAACGGAAATCCCGCTGCTCCGCAACTCGATTTTGCGAAATAACGCGGAACCGAAGCACGCGCGAGCCTTCATAAATTCACCAAACGCGAGGAAGAAGCTCGCAAATAGAAGGAATCGAATAGACGATAAAAAAAAGAAAAAAAAGCAGCCTCGAATGTATATCCCAGAAAGATCGATAACCAATCGCGGATTATTAATTATTTTCGCAAATAGGAACCTCCGCCGTATATATCTATGGCCTTCGTTCTTTTTAACGAACAAATCGAGTCAGCGTTACCGATTATATATCATATTTTCAACGATTAGACGATTTATTTTCCTTCCTTTATCGTCGTTTTTCGGGAAAACGATTTTTCTCTTTATATCTCCCATATCCCCCTTTTGCCTTTTTTTCTTTTTGAACCATTACTCACCGAAAATTCTCTCTTCCCTTTATTCTAAAATATTCCGCGCGTGTAAAGGAAAAAAGATCGGGCCGATAATTTTACGAATACTTATCGCATCATTAAGCGGATAACTAAAGCACCGGGCGAAGAGAAATTAACGCGATATACGCGATTGTTCGAACGGATATATACATACATATATATATATATAATATTCGCGTATTTATCTCGGCTCTTTTGAAATGTATTACAGATAATACGAAATATTTCTACCGTCTCTTTTTTACTCTTTCTTTTTTTCTTGTGTGTGTGTTTGTGTGTGTGTATTTTTTTATACTTAACTCCGATAAAGCAAAATAACTGCATCGAGTAGAGAAAAGAAATGAGCAATGGGAGGGGGCTGGGGGAAATTCTTTTTTAACGAGAGAGAGAGAGAGAGAGAGAGAGAGAGAGAGAGAGAGATAAAAATAGTGGCAGCACGAGAACGAAATAGAGAAAGAAAGAAAGAAAGAAATAAAAAGGAAGAAAGAAATACGAGTCTCGCGAGGGGTCGATTCGTCGTCGCGCACGTAAATTCGATATCGAGACTCGCCGATCGAGTACGTAAGTAAGTAAGTACTTACTTAGGTAAGCGATAGGCCTTTGAAACAATGAGCGACCAGAAAATGTCGCACGCGACGCACGTACGTTCTGGCACATATTTATGCATTTATGCACTCGCCGGCTCGAGGACTACCTCCTCCTCCTCCTCCTCCTCCTCCTCCTCCTCCTCCTCTACCTGCTCTAAACCCCCCGTTTCCTCGTTCCCCTAGCCACCGCCATCGAACTACTCCTTCCGTCCTTTACCTCTCCCTTTCGTCCCTTACATGGGGCGCACCTTCTCCCGATGCGTCGACACGAAAGCAGTAATTTAAGTTTCCGTCGTGGCCGTGCCAGTCGTGCGGCACGTGACTTTGCGAATTAACACGTCAAACCGACGGCACATAAATTATCGTGTTCGTAAGGACGCGCGATAGAAATCGGCGCGCGTTCCTCCGCGAGAGGAAAATCAACACATCGTTTTAGACGAAAAAGAGAAAGAAAAAAAAGGAGAGAGAGAGAGAGAGAGGGAGAGAGGGAGAGAGAGAGAGAGAGAGAGAGAGAGAGAGAGAGAGAGAGTTCCTTCGGTTGATCGCGGACTTCTTATTCTTTCGCGTGCGAGAGATCGTGCCACGATTAACGGCCTTGCTCGCTCGTTTAACCTCCTTTTATATACGCCATGTTCTCTTCCACGTATTATAAACTTTACGATTTCGAACGTTTAAACGAATGCAAAAGGAACGATTAACAAATGGAAATGAGATCTTTTTTAACTCAACAAAAGCGTATGGGTGGTTAACGATCGATCGATCGATCGATCGATCGATCGATCGATTTCCGTGACCCTCGTCTGTGACCCTGCCAATTTCGTAATCGGTTAACAGGAAAACAAAAGAAAGAAAGAAAAAAACGAACGAACAAAGGAACGAACGAGCGTCGATAAGAAAACGAATTGTTGCTAATTCGAATCGCGACGCTACGCGCGCGCGCGCGCGCGAGCGTCTAATCCCAACGAGACGTATCCCCACCTCCCCCTCCAATTCCTGTGCCTTCCCACGTTCGATTTATTTCGCTTCGGTTTCCGGTCGAACGATTAGCCGCCTCTACACGTTCCTCGTTCGTCCGTTTCGCGTATTTGCCCACGCGGAATCCGCCGCGTAAATATACACGCGGAATGGTTATCGAACTTTTCGGTAGGGTCGAATGTTGGGAGACAAGGAAATGAGAATCCGTGATGCGAAAAAAAAAAAAAACGAATTACCTGTGATATTGCGCCTGTAGAAAACTAAATTCTTCCTTTATTCGGTCGCAGGACTCACTGACCGAAAACTTGAACGGTTGCCCAGGCTGCGGAGGACCCTGAAACATCAAAATAACGATCTATTTTAGCGGAAAGAAAAATAACAAGCGATATCTTTAAATATCCACCCTTCACTCTCCTCCTAACCACCCACGGGGTAATAAGCCATTTGGAAAAATAAGGATCTTCAAAAGAACCCGGGAAGGTGGAGGGGGGAGGATGGGTTTGGGAGATTTCGTTTCCTCCTCGAAAATCTGTTTATCTTTCCCGCACGCTTTGAAGTTCGCGATGTACGCGGTTCGAAATAATATCGCTATTTAAGCGTTCGCGAGTAACGAAACTTCCCCTCCCTTTTCTTTGGTCCTTCGAAAACGAAGGCGTAGAAAATTCTTTATAACCCCCCGGTACGTGTACGGAGTAAAGAGAGAGGGAAAAAAAATATCAATCGTAGGCAAATCCACGTTACGTAAACGGAAGACACGTTACGATAATTCGTATCGACGACGATTACCACGCCGAGGAATCGACGACGAATAAGAATACAATAGACGGTAGACGAACGAACGGAACGAATCGTCACGCATAAAGGGATGCAATAAAAAGTCGAATGAAGGAAATGCAAGAGAGATATGAGAGTACAGAGAGAATGATTTTTGGGGAAGTAGGGAGGAATCGTCGGAGAAAAGCTCGAAGAGAGGGCCGCAAAAGCGCGATAAATTCCAGGCGGTAGAGTGTAGTGCCGCGTACCGCGAAGCTCGGTTTCCGTCGTCGCGTATTCGAGAGACCGAGAGACCAAGAGAGAGAGAGAGAGACTGAGAGAGAGGGAGAGAGAGAGAGAGAGAGAGAGAGAGAGAGAGAGAGAGAGAGAAAGAGAGAGCTCGATGGAAAGCCGCACTTACCGACTTTGGCGGCAGCTGTAGCGGCGCGCACGACCGTAAAAGCCACATTATTACCGGTAGTACCGGTGCTACTACCCACCTCCGTATACCCGCCGGTAATAACGTTACAACCGTGTTATCGATCGTTTTGCACGTCGTGTCTCGCAAAACGGATATGCCACGTCGGCCTCGTAAAAGCTAAAACAGTTCTCGCTTTCTCTCTCTATCCCTCCCTCTCTCTCTCTCTCTCTTTCTCTCTCTCTCTACCAGTCTCTCCATCTTCCTCGTCCGCAACCCTCACTCACTCTCATGGCTCTCACCCAACCGACTGCATCGAGACCATTAAGCGGTCTTTAATGAGCTCGCTACTATATTAGATCGAAGGCTGAGAAGTTCAAACGCTCGCATTAACTTCCTCCCGCGCTTCTTGCCCTTTTCTTCTTCCATCTTCGACCGTATCGAGTGCTCTTGGAAACACCGCTCTTATCGAGAATATATATATATATATATATATATATATATATATATATATATATATATATATATATCGACGACTTTTTGCTTATCCTCGTGTATACCACCGTGCGAGAACTTTACGATTTTTTTTACGAAAAAAAAAAAAATAATCGAACACGCTATACTCGCGGAGCATTCCTATTGGAATTGAAAATATCGAAATATCTCGAAATCTCGATAGAAAAAGATATCCGGTATCGTTGTAACGGTATCCTCCTCTTCCTCCTCCTCCTTCCTGTTATTTTCTCCTTTTCTTTTCCTCCTCCCGTCCTTTTTTCTTCCTAGAAGGAAGCAGCCGCTTCGTCGGCACGCCAAAGCACGCGGTTACGGTCGTCGACTGGATCGCATCGCTCCCACGTTCTCCACAACGAAGGAAACGCTTATATAGATACTAACAGTTTGACACAACTCGCGACCAACAACACACCACCGATATATCGTAACTCACTTATACTCGCCCGTCGTTCAGTTTCACGCGAGTAAGCGGAAGAAGCCGTTGAAGGGATACCAGCGAAGAGAACCTTACGTACAGTTCGAAGAAATAATAACTAACGCCTATAACAACGAGAGTACCCGTTTACTATCTCTCGTAAGTTTTATGGTATCTCCCTTTGTTACTTTCTCGCCCATAGAATTTCTATTGGTTTCCGATCGAAATATTAATAATATTTCCTTCGTCGGACGATACCGCGATATCTTTGTTATTCGTTATATATATATATATATATATATATATATATATATATATATATATATATATAATTATATATATATATATATAATATATAAATATATATATATATATATATATATTTATATATTCAAAATCATACTCTAAATTGGAATATTAACTATTGGAGGGATAAGATCGACGAGACTTATTACGAAAGGTAGACCTTTTCGTTTCTTTCCTTGGTTGTAATTTTCGTGGGATCGATAAAAATCGATGGAAAGTAAGGGCGAAACGTTTACGCGTTTACTACATCCATATTTCTCTTTTTTCTTTTTCTTTTTTTTTTTTTTCTTCTTTTCAAACGACAAGGTACACGTGTAAGCGCACGACTAGGTAGGTCGACATCCGGTTAGAAGATCGCGTTAACGTGGAGATCGCGCGCGCTGACGGACTCGCGAAAATCGCTTAGTTCTGCCGGCTTGTGCTTATGTTTGCGACACCCCCCACCCCGCCCTACACCGACACCACCATCACCACCACAATGCACCAAGCACCACATCATCGACTTCGACGCCGCTGCAGCTGCTGATCGGCAAGAATCGTTGATCCCATTTGTTCGCACAAAGCCGCTGCTCGCGGTCAATCCAATTAATTTATTGGCTTTCGCCGAGCGCTCGCGCCACCTTCTATAGCTTCGATATACCGGGTGAACCGTCTATAGGAATTAAAAAAAAAAAGGAAAATAAAAAAAAACCTCTTTATTATAACTATCGTACCCGTTGTTATCGATTTCGATAAAATATAATCCCCGTTTACGGATATACGAAGAAGAATCGATCGATGATTGGACGATTTATTCGCGACGGGGACGGACGGACGGACCGACGGAGATCAGAAATATTTGTTGACGGGTCACACAACGTAACATTTTGTCCGCGATTTCATTAGAGATAATAAAATTTTCGAATCAAACCCGGCCGGTACGGTCAACGCCGATAATTCTCATTAAAATATTTTTCAACAAAAATAGTTAACTCGCTTACGAGAGGAATCGGAAATTTATGCTGGTAAAAAACGACAAATTCGGTGCTCGAAACTTTTGACGTGGTATAATATGTGTGTGTGTGTGTGTGTGTGTGTGTGTGTGTGTGCGCGCGCGCGCGCGTCTCGTCGCGTCTCTTTTCCGCTCGATTTTCAAATGTTCATCGTTCAACGTCCGATAAAACGGTGAAAGTTTTCGGCGAGCTCGGCTGCCCGCAGATATGTTGCGGGCTTGGCTAGAGAGAGAGAGAGAGAGAGAGAGAGAGAGAGTGAGAGAAAGAGGCGCGGGGGAGGAGGAGGAGGAGGAGGGGGTGGATGCGCGGCTGGCTGGATGGTTGTCGCTGCCGACACCGGAAAACGCGGTTAGATTTTCGTCGAAAAGCGAAGCGCGAATTATGTCGTTTCGACGAATAATAATGAGAGCGAGCAAGCGTGCGAGATAGAGAGAGAGAGAGAGAGAGAAAGAGAAAGAGAGAGAGAGAGAGAGAGAGAGAGCACAGCCGGCACACGTCAATCAGTGTCCTTTACGTTCTGCGGCCGATTTAATTATCCGATAGTCCCTACCTACGACCCACCCACCCCGAAATCGGCTAGCCCCATCCCCCGTTCTCCTCCACCCACTCCCCTCCGGCCTTCCAATCACCGACACACCACCGCACTTTTCCAACCCTCGCTACCCCCCTCGCGCTCCCCCTTTTTTCACGTTCGAGAGCAATCACAATAACACGGTCAGCACTCGAATATCGCATCGCTCGAAAACAGCCGTGAAAATGGGTAGTATATATCGCGATAACGTTAAAAAGAGGAATTAATAGGTATATAAAGCGAGACGACCCGATCGACGTAACGAGTAGAGATATATATATATATATATATATATATATATATTCTACTTTTCCACCCCCTACCCCCTACCTCCCTCCCAACCCTCCCCTTTCCTCTCTTTTCTCCGTAGGAAACGTCGAAGGACGTTTCTCAGCGTTATTTATGTAATTTTACCGTTTCATTCGCGCAAGACGACTTCTTCTTCTTCTTCTTATTCTTCGAAGGAATCAATGATACGTTAGGATAAATAGGGATCGTCCTCTCTCTCTCTCTCTCTCTCTCTCTTTCTTTCTTTCTCTCTCTCTTAGACGTAACGTTAATACGATGTTTCGTTCGATCGAGCGTCGTCGTCTCGTTTTTCGATCGACGATGATAAATTATTGACGTTTAAAGTGCAACGCTGTAATTCCATCGATATACTCGTTACATACCTCTTGCAACATATTTTTCTTCTTCCTCGAGGAGGAGGAAGAGGAGGAGGAGGAGGAGGAGGAGAAAGAAGACGAAGAAGAAGAAGAAGAAGAGCTATCGCGTTCATAAGGTATCGCTTCGTCGAGATTCCCGTACCCGTGTACGTGTCCGTGTATCGAGCATCGATTCTAGCACGAGCGTTAGAGATTTCGTTCTATCGTTTCCTCTCCTTTTTTGTCTTTTATTTTTTTTCTTCCTTTTTTTTTTTTTACTTTTTTCTTTCTTTCCTTTTACCTTCGATCCTTTATCCCGACTTTGGAAAAGCACGAGGGCCTCCCTCCCTCCCCCCAACCCCACCCCACCCCATCCCCGAGGCCCCGCTAAGCCGCGCGAAACACGTAACGGAGATAATTGCACAAATATTTTTTACGTAATATCTAGATTTTAACGAGCCGAGGCAACGTAGGCACGGACTCGCGAGGCAGCCGCCGGCCGCCGGCTCAGCGATTTTTCGGGTTAAAGTTTAACGAGCGAGCCACGTAATCCATCAACGTAGAACGCAGTTTCCAAAGCAGCAATCAACATAATAATATTTAGCGAGCCGACAGCGAAGTAAGATGCATTAGTTCCGCGTCGAAAGACCCTCTCTCCCTCTCCCTCTCTCTCTCTCTCTCTCTCTCTCTCTCTCTCTCTCTCTCCGCTTCGTCGCTCTTTCGACGAGCGAACACGACGATGAGGAACGTGCATTACATACAACACGGTAGGGTAGCAGGATCAACGCAGGAACAGAACCAATCAGTCGCGTTTGCAGCAACTCAAGTACGCTTAAATGCCGCGTATCATCGCGACTAATTACGTTAGCTTCATCGATCCTACCCGTACGCCGCTAAAGGCCCCTGATCATCGGAGTTACATTATCGCTTGGTTTAAAGGCCACTTCGCCGTTATACCTAACGCATCGGAGGACAATCGCGCGTTACGAGGAGCTTTCGATCGAGCTATCCTAGCTAGGTACGTTAACGAGATCGATACCTAAGCGAGATCGATCTCTCGCGCCCGATACAACGCGGACTTAACTACGGACTTTTTCCTTTTTTTTATCCGTCTTAGTTTCTATCGATTATAAAACGGCTCTCTCTCTCTCTCTCTCTCCCTCTTTTTTCCTCTCCTCGAGAGAAGCGAGATACGACGGAGGCAAACGAGTCGTTTCCACGGGAAGCGCGCGCAAAAGCTTCTCGAGGAACGCCGGTGGTTTTGCGGTGCAAAGAACGACACCGCTGGACGACGAACGGGGAGGAATCAACCGCATTCGCTCTACCTAACACCGCTTCTTTCTCACTCGTATCGTTTTCGAGTCAACCTGGTATAAAGAGAGAGAGAGAGAGAGAGAGAGAGAGAGAGAGAGATCGATGTCTTCTTTCTGGTAGGATTCGAATGCCTCCGATTCGACGCACGTTCGACCGGAATCATTTGAAACCGGCTCTCGTCCTCGTTCTCGAGAGTAGGAGAGAACCGTGTGACGAGGACGAACATTTTTGAAGGAGGACACGACGACGGTATAAGAAATAAGAATCGAATCGTCCTCGAATTATCGCAAGATTTACGATCTCGCCTATGGACGATGGGGGAGGGGGAGAGGGAAGACGATGGAGTTTCGGGGCTTTATCGCGCTTACGTCGGCCTCTTGATTTACGCGCGCTCGTAAAATTCAAATTTCGTTTCGAAAGCGAACGCTCGTCTAGCCTGGCCCGGCGACACGCGGTAATCGAACAACGTTCGACATTGTACGATTTAATAGCGACGGTGGTATCTAAAAAGTAGATAGATTGATAGATAGATAGATAGATAAATAAATAAATAATAAAAATAGGAGGTGGAAGATTGACTCGGAAATGCAAACCTATCGGTATACCGACTTGACAAACACGAACGAGAGCGAAGACGAAAATTATGCAACGCGATAACGGTTCCCCTAATATCAACAGACAATGCGCCTCAAGATTTGCATGAGCTCGAGGCGAGAGACTCGGGTGTGCTCCCTCTTCCGCAGCTCTCTCTCTCTCTCTCTCTCTCTCTCTCTCTCTCTCTCTCTCTCTCTCTCTCTCTCTCTATCTATCTATCTCCATCCACTCGACGGCAGAAACACGAGGAAACGATGCACGCCTCGTCGACGGTGGTGTATCTTATTGATCATTATGATTATTCCTCGGAGCAGACTGCGAATTCACCCCGCGAAGACTGCGGGGCACGACCGACATTTACATAAGCAATGCATTTTGATTCGTGGACCCACATTGTGTCCGGAACGGGGAATGACATAAATAATGCATGGCGTAATGATCGAGCGAGCACGAATGCGAACGACCGAGAGACGAAGATAGAGAGATAGAGAGAGAGAGAGAGAGAGCGACTACCGCAAAACGAGAAACGAGAAACGAGAAACGAGAGATTCTATCGCTCGTAATTCTTCGCTATGCGAGATTGCGGCACGCTCTCTTGCACGCGCTCCGCGCGTTTTCTACCGTCGCCGTAAACGTCTCGCGTATTCGTCGCCTCGCTCAGCCGTCGTCGTTAAACGACGCCTCCTACTTTACGTTTACGTTCCTTTTTAATCTCGTAATCGTCGAACGACGCGCGGCGACCTTCGCGATCGCTAATCGTCCATTAAATTGATTTACGTTCGGTCCAAACGTTCTCCTACCTGTTTCGATTAATCCCAACCATTTAATCGTATTTTCTTATCGCCACGCATAATCCATTCGATTCTATCGCGAATGACAAAAGGGTAACGCGCGGGAGACGGGATTTCGGGAGGAGATCGTTAAAAAAATTTAAAAAAAAAATAAAAAAACTCGATATCGATCTTACGATTTATTGGCCGATCGATCGAACCCCTTCTTCTCTCTTCGTATAATTTCGTGTTGAAGGACTTACGCGAGATCGAAACGTTTCCAACGCAGCCCGACTTTCTTTCTTTCTTTCTTCCATTCCCATTAGCATTGTTAGCTCCATCGAGAGTTAAACTTCTAAAGACGATTCTCGAAGAGAAAACCCGTTTTAGACGTGATTTAAGATCGAATTAATCGGTATCCCGGTACGCTCCTAATAAAGTGGGAGTCCTCGACGTTTTCTACGTCTAGTAATTGAGCTCTCGATACTTTGTATTCGCGCGCGTGCGTTCTCGTCGGCCGTGGGTGTACTCACTTATCTACATACATTCACGTTGGTACGTAAGAACGACGCCCGTACATTCCCGGCATGTTGGCCTATCGTTTACCAGCCTTGAAAACGAGCTACTCGTTTCGAGAGAGAGAGAGAGAGAGAGAAAGAGAGAGAGAGAGAGAAAGATAAAGAGACACATATGTAATCATGTTGCGTGCCGCGAATGTTAACCGCTTTTAAATGTATCTGCTTAACAAAAGTAACGACTCATCGGGCGCGTTTCTCATGATAAATGCTTTTAACAAAGTTGTAAATAATAGCGTTGCCCGTTTCGAAAGCGGAACAAGAAACGAGCATTAGTCAAAACGAGAAAACATTCGATATGCGACGGAAGGCTAAACTTCGTATGTTTTCGAGATCGTTTGAAAAAGAAAGAAAGGAAAAAGAATCGGTATTAAAAAAAAAAAAAAAAAAAATAAAGAAAAGAAAAAACCTATGAAATCGTTCTCTTTAGATGGGAGAACGGAGAGAGAGAGAGAGAGAGAGAGAGAGAGAGAGAGAGAGAGAGAGAGAGAGAGAGAGAGCTCGTGGGTATAAATCCATGGTATTACACACATTGACACGCAACGTCGCGCGTCTAGAAGAACGGACGAATCGAAGCCCGCATGCATCCTCTCGGGGATCGATATTAGCAATTTCTTCCTTTTCTTTTTCCCTATTCTTTTTTCGTTTCTTTTTTTTTTTTCTTTCTTTTTCCCGAAGCCGAGGCGGCAGTAGTGCCCTTTCGAGCTCCCATCGAAGATCGTAGTAGGACGTATACGCGCGCGCGTCCATCGGATCAGCATTTTTTTTACTTTCTTCTTTTATTCTTTTCGTACGATCGGAGTTTCGTGCCGGCGTGAACGAAACTACTCCCTGCCCTCTTGCGTGTACCACGGGTTATGTTACATACGTGTGTGTGTGTGTGTGTGCGAGCGTGCGTGTGTGTGTGTGTGTGTGTGTGTGTGTGTGTCTGTTCGTCTCTATACGTGAATTGTGCAACACACGACGTACGATACGTACGATACGTACGCGAGAGAACACGAACACAGAGAGAGAGAGAGAGAGAGAGAGAGACGGATGGACGGACGGATATACGGGGAGAGAGAGAGAGAGAGAGAGAGAGAGAGAGAGAGAGAGAGAGAGAGAGAGAAATACAAAGGGGAGCCTCGCACGGGCACGGCGAGCGCTCGTGCAGATCCGTCGATAAGAGGTGGCCGCGGCAGTTTAACCCGGCGAGCAATTAAGGCGATACGATCGGTGCTCTCTCGTGAAATAACGTCACACCGCGTACCTGGTGGATACGTGGATAAGTGCTACCTTTGTGTCCCTTTCTCTTTCTCTCTCCCTCTCTCTCCCTCTCTCTCTCTCTCTCTCTCTTTTATTCCTACCCCTCTCCTTCTCTGACGCATACGACGCGTAGGTGTGTAAACGCTTACGTGTGTGTGTGTGTGTGTGTGTGTATGGTGTGTATTATGCCTCCTATATACGCGCCGCACACGTTTAAAACTCTCTTTCTTGCTCGAGAGTGCACGGACTCTGTTTACGCGCGTGTTTTGCATCGCGCTTTCGTACGCGCGATTGAGCACACGGTACAAGAGCGAAAGAGACAGAAGAATGGAGAGAGATAGAGAGAGAGAGAGAGAGAGAGAGAGAGAGAGAGAGAGAGAGAGAGAGAGAGGACGACCAGCTGTTCCATGCGCAGCGGGACCACTCGACTCGACTTAATAACGCGATGCCACCGGCGATTCTCTCTCTTTCTCTTTCTTTCTCTCTTACTCTCTCTCTCTCTCTCTCTCTCTCTCTCTCTCTCTCTCGACTTGTTTCTTTGATAAGGGAACTCGTTTTCGAAAGAGAAAAAGTAATACCTCGAATAGAAAAAAAAAAAAAAAGAAAGAAAAAAATAAATAAGAAAGAAATAACTGTCATCGAGAGAATCTTTCGGCTTTTCGACGCGAGCTGCGAGAGTGGGAGAGTTTGAATTTCATTTTCAAAGAGAGCTAATGTTTAGCTCGGGGAAAAAGAAAAATATATAGTATATACATGTGTATATATATATATATATACGCGCACACACTGTGTGTGTGTGTGTGCGCGTCTTTACAACAGTTGGAAGAACTTTCGTAGTGGAGATAGAAACGTACGTACGTAGGATACGCGTGAGAGAAGGAAAAATATGTCTCTTGGGACTCGCATGTCCTCGAAAACGACGACGAGACGAGGATCGAGATAACTATCGGCGATGAGCTCGGAGGTTTGTTAATCGCACAAAAGGGCGAATCTCGCGGGGAGAAGTAAAGAGAGAGAGAGAGAGAGAGAGAGAGAGAGAGAGAAAGAGAGAAAAAGAAGGAGCGAGAGAGGGCGAGAAAGGAAAAGAGGTGCGCGATGAAAGGAACGAATAGAAGAAGCGGCATCGCGTGCGTGCACGTTTTTACGAGGGAAGTTAAATGTCAAGAGCCCGAGGAATAAAGTACCGAGAGAGAACGAACCCCACCGTTTACGCTCGCGTGAGTGCCATCGCCATTAAATTTTTCTTCCTGCTTTCCTTTTTTCTCTTTCTTTCTTTCCTTCCTTCTTTCTTCCTTCTTTCCTTCCTTCCGAAAATTTGCGAGGCACATATAACCCAGAGCGGTGTGCCGTCTCGTTTTAGAATAACATGGAAAAACAGCAAGTTTGGTCGTCGGTAGTGAAACGTTCGTTTTAACGAATAACGTTACGAGCTCGTCCGATTGTCCGAATCATAACGAAACAAGGAGGAGCAAAGACGAATGGCGAGAGGAGGAAAAGCGAGCGAAGAAAAACGGAGAAAGGCGTACGCGTCAAAGGGAAAATAAAAATGGAGCATTCGTAAGAAAGTCGGAAGGGAAGGAAGAAGGGATGAGGTGTGGGTAGGGAGTTAAACGAACAGAAGGCAAAGACGAGCAAACAAAGGGAACCTCGCTTCCTCCCGTTTTGGACCGAGAGAGGGTAATTACTGGTCGAACCTACTCCCGTCCTCTTTTTTTTCTTCTCTCTCTCTCTCTTTTCTTCGCTACCTTCCACCCACCCCACGAGCTAGTCTTCTCTACAGCGATGATGGTACGTCGAGAGTCGCTGTGAAAAAGCGGAAAAAAGAGAGAGAGAGAGAGAGAGAGTAGCGATAAAAGCACGAAGCGAAAAGTCCGACGAGGCGCACGGCAATAGGGCGCGGTACTTTAGCGACACAAAGGGAGCTCAAATATCGGCCAACTGTCGTGGCTCGCTGCCTCTCTCGACCCACCCCCACCCCCAACTCCAACCCCAACCCCAACCCCACCCCCTATCTCCGCTGCTCTTCGCGTTTACGAGCTCTCTCGCTCTTACGCTTCGTCTCCTTCTGCACCCCTTTTCCATCGAGCTGTCCGGAGAAAGCGAGAGGCGACGGAGAAAGAGAGAGAGAGAGAGAGAGAGAGAGAGGAGAAAAAGGGACCTGACAAAAGCACGGGTAATACAAAAGCTCTGCGATAATAGGAAGCGCGGCAAGAACCACCCTACGGTAGTTCGGCCACCTAATCTGTTACAGTCATAAACTCCGTTTTTGCGCTACGCCATCCGCTACCGGCACCACCCCGCTATTACTACCACACCATCAACGGCATCGCCATCAACGTTACTGCTTGCTTCTTTACGATCTCTACACGCCACACCACGCCATATCGCCCTGACTATCCTATAGAGAACTACGACACACTTTTCGGGGGTAACATAGAACTACGATCTTTACTGATTCTTCTTCCGTTACCGTTCCCCCTCTTCTGTTTCCCCCCCCTCTCTCACTCTCTGTCGTGCTCCTCCGCAAAAGATGAATATCTGGTTTAGTAAAACGTACCGATGATACGATCCTTAATAGCGCGGAAAGATCGATCCGAGGGATTTGTTTTTTTTTTCTTCTTTGTTTCCTTTTTTTTTTTTCCTGAAGGTGACAGTTCACCTTTTTAGTCCTACGCGGTGGGTTCTTTTTTTTTTTTTTTTTTCATTTAGTTGAACCTCGCCGAAGGACGAACGATCCAACGATCTGAAGGAGCTTCGCGTCGAGGTTGACTGCTTCGGTGGAGGGGACGAATATGTTACAATTACCGTCAAACTGAACGGCTGAGGGAGTTGTAAAAGGGTCGAGAGAGAGCCCTTTCCATGCCCTTCTTCTTCTTCTTCTTCTCTACGCTTACTCCCCAAGCGCGCTTACGACAATGCCACCCTTCCCGATCTCTCGGGAGCGATAGCATCCTCTCTCTCTCTCTCTCCCTCCCTCTCTCTCTGTCTCTCTCTGGACTTCCCCTTTTTCTTTTACGAGGGGCACAGTGGCGTCGAAATGAAATTTCCAGAGGGCGCACTTATTCCCACCCTACACGTTTGGTTCGCGATAATCTCGTTATCTGGCGTCATTACGGTCTCAACCCCTCGAGTGGTACGTCCCTCTTCTTCTTTCCGCTCTACCCTCCCCTTTAGGGTGGCCCTTTCGAGGCAATGAAATTCGAGCACGCGGCCAAATCACTCGAGAGCATCTAAATCGTGATTCTCCGGCCTCCGTCTACATGGGGAGACTTGCTCGTTCCTCTCTCTCTCTCTCTCTCTCTCTCTCTCTCTCTCTATCTCTCTCTCTCTGTCTCTTTTTCCCAACGATCTGTTTTGCGGCTCATAAATGGAAGATTTCTATGATCAAGTCCTAAAACCCCTTGGGGGGTAACGCGTGCTTCAACGCCCTCTCTTTTGATAGTAGAGAGAGAGAGAGAGAGAAAGAGAGAACTCGAAGAGAGTGAGAAACGATGAAGAAATCGATGTCGTTACTATCCTCGAGAGCTATTACGGATATTAACGAGGAAAAGAAAGAGATAAAGATAGACGATAGGAGGATTTGCCTCGAAATACTCGACGGGTGTTAAATTCGATAAGGGATCGACGAACTTTCGAGCGGCGAACAAACTCGATTCGATCTTAATTATATCGTTCGCGAGAAGTTTCCGAGAAAGAGAGAAAGAGAGAGAATGCTGGTGTTATCGCCCACGGATTATACTCGTTTCTTCTGTGTTCTCTTTTTTTTTCTCTCTCTCTCTTTCTCTCTCTCTCTCTCTCTCTCTCTCTCTCTCTCTCTCTCTTTCAACGAGAGCGCCGTTTATCCTGTTTCTCGAATCACGATCGTTCCATCTCACTCCGGTCAAAGAAATAAAAAGTACAAGAAGAAGAGACAGCGAGAGAGAGAGAGAGAGAGAGAGAGAGAGAGAGAGGGAGAAAGGAAAGAAAAAAATGTACCCTCGTGTCTCCGCGATGTCGCGCCATTATCGAAGCTATCTCGTCGGTCGACCGGCCGTTTTTAAGAGCCGTGCCTGCCTTTATCTGCGAACAAGCTGCAGCTAATGTAGGTACCCGACGAGGTCCCGACGTGAGGACCCTACTTCTTTCTTTCTTTCTTTCTTTCTTTTTCTTTTTTATCCTCTCTCTCTCTCTCTCTCTCTCTTTTTCTTTTTCTTTTTCTTGTTCTTTTTGTTACTACCTCCACCGTCTCGTCGTCTTCGTAGATCTCCGGAACCACTGTAAAGTATTCGAGGAGAGAGAGAGAGAGAAAATAAAGAAAGAACGAAAAAGAGAAACGATTCGGCGACAGTGGCGTCTAAGACCGATACAAATGATTCTTGAAAAGAAGAGAAAAAGAAGAAGGAAAATTTTGAAAGAAATAAAACTTATAAAGAGATGAAAATAAATAAAAAAATAAATAAATGTTTTATATACATATATATATATATATATATATATATATTTATTTATTTATTAAGTTCGATATAAATGTGTCCGCGTATATACGCTCCTTGGAATTTTATTCCTTGCTCGTCTCGTCGCGCGAGTAACAACGATGTAAAACGCTAACGATCGCAAATAAATCGAGGAAATAACATTCGAAAAGAGTGAGAGACCTACTTCGTGGGGGGCTTTTGCTCGGTCGAATTCGTATCTGTAATTCAATAACGGGTTATATATCGAATAAATCGTTTTGGATAGAGTCGCTCTCGAGCACGCGACACACAGACTTTCCCTACGTGGCACCGAATTCCAATATTATTCGTACCTACCGGAGGAACTACGAAGCTCTCTCTAGTTGCTAGACACCGATATTCTCATGCATACTAACTACCTCGTCCACCCTTCCTCTGTATTTCCAGTTTCGTCGTTTCACCCCTTAAACGATCGGTCTCTCTCACTCTCACTCTCTCTCTCTCTTTCGGTCGTTGAAGCAGCAATCAAACGTTCGGAATAAAATAGATATCTCTCTCTTTCTCTCTCTTTCTATATATATATATATATATATATATATATATATATATATATATATATATATATATATATATATATATACATATACAGAGTATATTGTATACCTATATAAAACTCATTAATTCGTAATTTTAAATATTCGTGGATTAAGCACTGCCTAGATTCCCCGCTTGTAAACGTATCGTAACAACTTTAGGTTCGAATCGACCGTAAGTAATTAAAAAGCGATTCAATCACGATTTAACAATTCTCCGTTACTCTCTCTCTCTCTTTCTCTCTTTCTCTCTTTCTCTCTGGCGTACCCTCTCAATAGTACCAATGAACGAATTAAGTGTAGAGACTCAATCGCATCTTAATTGCTAACAATTAGTCAAGTTTCACTCGGTTTCGTCTAACGCCGGACGCAGAAAATTCGATATCAGGAGAGTATAGAAACGTGGAGAAGGAAAAACTAAATAAGAAGGGATAAAAAGGAGAAAAAAGAGAGAGGCAGAGAGAGAGAGAGAGAGAGAGAGAGAGAGAGAGAGAGAGAGAGAGAGAGAGAGAGAGAGAGAGAGAGTTTAACGAGAACGACTTTGAGCGATAGTATACCAAACGATTATTCCGAGTCGCGAGAAGTGTAGTGGCTGATAAAATGTAAAGAGAATGGAAGCGGAGAAGACGTACTGTGAGATCATAAAGACTCGTGAGACAAAGAGAGACAGAGACAGAGAGGAACAGTAATAGAGAGAGAGAGAGAGAGAAAGAGTAAGAGAGGAAGAAGAGGGATGTAGAGAAGCTGCCGCAGATGGGATCGAGCCGGTAGTGGTATACGGTAGCTCCCATGTATATCATTAACCTCATCCTCGTTTTTCGCCTCCTCCTCGTGCCCTCTTCCCCCGGCTCCGGAGTACAACGGCGACGGCGATGGCAGAGGCAGAGGCAGTGCAACAGCAGCAGCAGCAGCAACAGCAGCAGCAGCAGCACCTTCGTAGCTCTCAGAGCAGAGGTCTCAACGGTCCGATGGAACAGGAATCTCCTGTCTTTCTCGCTCTCCCTCTTCATCTTCCTCCTCGTCGTACGCCCGATGTCGTTTCAGAGTCATCCTTCGTCTCTCTCTCTCTCTCTCTCTCTCTCTTTTTCTCTCTCTCTCTCTCTGTCTCTCTTCCACGCTAATATCCCGTCGAGCGGAACGACGAACGGAGAAGGAAAGAGCGAGTGAAAGAGCTTGTTCTCGCTCGCGTGTGTTAGTGTATGTATGTGAGTTTATTGTGCGTGTGTGTGTGTGTGTGTGTGTGTGAGAGAGAGAGAGAGAGAGAGAGAGAGAGAACGAGATAGTCACCGTGTGCACAAACGAGTAATTAACTATCTCCGTATGAGACACGTGTTCCCACCATGCTCGCGCACTCTCTCGCTCCCTACTCGTGTTCTCTGTCTCTATTCGTCTCTCTCTCTCTCTCTCTCTCTCTCTTTCTCTGTCTCTGTCTCTCTCGCTCGCTCTTATTCACCCTACGAACCGCGTCTCTGTTTGCACACACGCTCTTATGTTAATTCGGCTTAGCGCCCTGAACCCCTCGAGGGACCGGGACTAGCTTCCAAAAATTACGAGCGATCACGGAACGAGGGGAGAGAAGGAAAAGACAGAGAGAGTGAGAGTGAGAGTGAGAGTGAGAGAGAGAGAGAGAGAGAGGGTAGGGGAAAGAATACACGATCACGGAGCCGTATAGTGGTCACGGACGATCTCCCTCGTTGTGAAAAATAATAGGGACGTCCGTGTGTCCTCGTCTTTCGTTGTTGTTGTTGTCGTCGTCGTCATAGTCGTCGTCTTCGTCGTCCTTCACGTCGTAGCAAAAGCACGAAGGGAGAGCGTTACGTTAGGGAATAGGAGATAAAGCGTATGCCTAAGGGTGCCTAAGGGGCGGGACGTCGCTCCGTAGGGCTCGGAGCAAACGACGTACTTGGAATACTAGATGAACGCTTTCGAAGACCGGATTAAACGCTCTGGACTCTCTCTCTCTCTCTCTCTCTCTCTCTCTCTCTCTCTCTCTCATTCTCTCTCTTTCTCTGTGTATACGTAAATTGTTTCATTGCCGCAACTGAGAAACTCGTAATCGTCGGTGTTGCGTGGCAAAGAAACAAACTAACGTACGTTCAAAGAACGCCCAACGCGATTAAGGTCGCAGGAACGATGAATATTTTCGAGTTTTCTTTTCTTTTTTTCTTTTTCTTTTTCTTTTTCTTTTTCGAATCCAACGCGGATCTCGCTTGTGATTCGCATATTACCGACGTTAGAGTCTTATAGAGGGTCAACCATTTACTACTACTACTATTACTACTACAACTACGAGGACTACTATTACTACTACTAGTATTGCTGTTGCCACTGCTACTACAATTACTACTACCACTATTACTCTCCTGTATTTCGCTCGAGGCAAAACCGCACCGTGTGTACTTCGCAAACATCTCGCGTTCGTTCGTTCGTTCGTTCGTTCGCTCGCTCGCTCGCTCGCGGTGATTCATCGTCGAGAGCAGTCATTGAATCGGCCGCGAAGGGCGAGCAAGATGTGGCCAAGCTTTGTAAGCTTAATTTGTAAATAAGCGAAAGAGAGAGAGAGAGAGAGGAGAGAGAAGGAGAGAGAGAGAGAGAAAAGGGGAAGGTGTCGACGAAGAGAAGAGCGAAACGGAGAAGAAAAGTCGATTATCCCGGCGTAAACCACAGCAACTACAGCCTAATGGCCGGGTACTACCTGGCAGCGAATTTATCTTCAACATTCATCTTCCCATTAGCGGTGAATAATTCCGCACCGTTTACGTGCCAATTTCCCATTCGTCCGTGCGGTCGAGAAGACCCGCGGTAGAGAGATTCCAATGCGAGTGTTTCGTGGCGTTTCTCTATCTCTCTCTCTCTCTCCCCCTATCTTCCCTTTCTGACCTTTGCTTTACGGGCTGAGAGAGAGAGAGAGAGAGAGAGAGAGAGCCCTTGTACGAAGGCAAAGTCCTTCGAGGAATCTTTTTTTTTTCTTTTTTTATTTTGTTCTTACGAGACAACGTTTCGGCGAAAGCATTGAAAATTTGTTATAACCGTTTTGCCATATCGGAAATCGCGATATTCGTGAACGTACGAACTAACGAACGAGCGAGCTTCGCTCGGTGTGAAATTCTTAAAAACATTCCCTAATACCAATTGGTGGGCGCGGTAGTACGCTCGTGTGTAACGTTTATTCGGTACTGATTAGCGTCCACGCTTTGCTACGCGATCAAATATTTGATCGTTTCTCATCGTTCCATGCTCGACGACTTTCTTTTTCTCGCTCTGCAATTCGTATCCATACCAACGGTGACCTTAGAGAGAGAGAGAGAGAGAGAGAGAGAGAGAGAGAGAGAGAGAGAGAGAGAGAGAGAGAGAGAGAGAGGCAACGAAAGAGTTAGAAGAGGAGGTGGAGGAGGACGACGACGACGAACGTCCAACAAATATTTGCACGTCGCAGCGGATTTGCGGAAAAGCGGCATGCCGGCAGCTGGACGTACGTATTCGAAAAGGCTACGTCTGTATATCCTACGTTGCTACACGTAGCTACTCTCTCTCTCTCTTTCTCTCTCTATTTATCTATCTCTCAATCTCTATCCCTCTATCCCTCTATCTCTCTCTCTCTCTCTGCCTGTCCCAATAATGCGAAGAATTTTTAAAAATCCACGAGACAGAGAGGATGGATTTGGAACCGATCTCGAAAAACGATCGGACCACCCTTTTTCAAACTACATCGGCAAGTTCCGTGAGTGGAGGAGAGGGGCTTGAGGGAAAAATAAAATAAGGAATGTCACGCAGCATGATGTCGTTAGAAAAGAACGGAAGGGGCCTTTTTTTCTCTCTCTCTTTTTCTGTTTTTTTTTTTTTTTTTTTTTTTTAATTCAAGTCCGAGGCTCATAAACGCAATTTTTCTGCTTCGATAATAAATATCGAGGAGGAGGAGGAGGAGGAGGAAGAAGAATAATAATCGTGTGGAATCGACGTCGGTGCGTGTCGAGGGAACGTCGTTGGGCTCTTAACGACCCGATAGCCCGAAAGATAATCGAGGAGTCTTCGAGTGAGAAATTACAAGGCGTACTTAATCACGAAGATCGAAGGACAAAGAAGCCGTCCAGGCAGCCAGTCAGCCATCCAAGCAGCCAGTCAGCCAACTCGTCCGTGGCTCGAGCGGCTTTTATATACGCGGACGGGAGCGAGAACGGCCTGATCGAGGATAATCATTAAGTGTATCCTGAGTGCGTGCGCGCTGCCGTCCAATACTTATACTCTCTTCTCTTCCTCTCTCTCTCTCTCTCTCTCTCTCTCTCTCTCGCTCTCTGTGCCCTCCTGCCAACGACGATAAGTAATACCATCGTCCACCGATCGTGGGTCCTGCCTCGAGGCGCTTTTACGGCACGAAGGGAGATAAAGAACATGCTGGGAGAAGAAAGGGTGGGGATAGGATACCGTACGTAGTCACGGAAGAAGAGTCGTGGAAACGAAACGAAACGAAACGAGAGAGAGAGAGAGAGAGAGAGAGAGAGAGAGAGAGAGAGAGAGAGAGAGAGAGAGAGAGAGAGAGAGAGAGAGGAAGCAAGAGGAGATACACGACAAACTGCCAAGCCTAATGCCAATTAGTGCCATTCTCCTACACGAGCAGAACCAACAGCAGCAACGGCAACGGCAACGGCAACAGCAACGGCAGTCAGAGACTGGACTCGAAGAGACTTCTACGGACTTTCTTTTTTTCCCCATTTCTTTTTCTCTTCTCCCTCCCTCTCTCTCTCTCTCTCTCTCTCTCTCTCTCTCTCTCTCTCTCTCTATCTCTCTCTCCGCACCGATCTCAACGGGCGAGGTTTACAGAGCGGTTAGGCGTATTTATCGCCATTCGTGTATGTACCTACGTAGGTACGTACGTGTGTACATACATGCTCACGCATATATGCGGCCGTATCCTCCACCTCCACCTCCTCCTCCGCCTCCTCGTCGTCGTAGTCGTCGAGTGGCTGGCATTATTCGAAAGGAACGTGCACGAAATACTTATGTACACTCTCGCGCATTCCATCGAGTGCAGCAAACGGGCCTCCTCCTTGGACGCGCCCTTCTTCCCTTTTACGAGCTTCGATTTTATAAAGGCGAGACTAACGAGCCGTGAAAATCGTCGACGTAGTTCTACCTACTATTTCCAAGGAGAATCGTGTTCCTTTTCTTTTCTTTCTTTTTCTTTTCTTTTCTTTTCTTTTCTTTTTTTTTTTTTTTCTTCTTCCGCGGTATCGACTTCTTGCGTAGAGTCAACTTCTTGTTGGGACAAATTCAAAGCCCGTTTTCCCTTCTCCTTCAGGCGCGCGCGCGCGTTCTTTCTCCCTCCGACGTTTTCTTTCTCTAATTCTTTATTTTTCTTTTTCTTTCTCTCTTTCTTTCGCCCGTAGCGTTAAATCCATCGAAAATCGATCCAGCTCGATCTTACCGATTTGACTACGACTTTTATGCTCGTCGAGAATTCGAGAGTTTCTTTTTTCTTTTTCTTTTTCTTTTTTTTTTTTTTCGTTTTAACGACCCCGAGGCAAAGAGGAGCGAGCGTAATGTAATCGAATCCAACGGGAAAGTAGGGAGGAGAGAGAGAGAGAGAGAGAGAGAGAGAGAGATCGCGTTGGTCGATCGAGGGTAAGAGGAACGAGTCCCTTTTACCCTGATAGAAATCGCGGGAGTGGATGGACCTCTCGAAGAGAGAGAGAGAGAGAGAGAGAGAGAGAGAGAGAGAGAGAGAAGAGAGGTAGTAGTCCAACCGCAAAAAGAACCACGAGAGCGGCCGCAAGTTGCCTTTGCCGTGGGCGCTTCGGAAAAGCGACGGATTTAACCACGGTCTCGTGGTAGCCGATGGAGAAGGACGAGGAGAAGATGGAGGAGGGGGAGGAGGAGGAGAAGAGGATAACAGCGAGAAGAGGAACAAGAAGATCGTCCAAGTTGTGGGAGCGAAGGGATAGACTCTTGGAGGCAGATAAGCGCGATGTCAGCCGATGGAATGCGAGGTAATTCGTGAGTTATTTCAACGAAAACGACTGTGTGGAAGAGGACGGAAGAGAGATTGGTGGGTGGTGGGGAGACAGAGAGAAAGAGAGAGAGAGAGAAAGAGAATCTTCCATTCTAATCGAAACGTATGCAGACGTAAATACAATCGAGCCGGCACAATGGATTATGCTTCGAGCGTGTAGATAGACCTCTTCGATGTTGCGTCGCCTGGAATAGAAAGTATCGTCTTCGTCTCCTTCTTCTTCTTATTTTTCCTCCTCCTCCTCCTCCTTTCCCTCTTCTCCTCCTCTCCTTCCTCTGCTCTTCCCGTTCGACTATCTATAGCCTAGCGTGGTCGAAAGATAAATACTTGAAATCTTCGAGCGACCGCGATCGTTGCATGGGGTAAAGGCAGCGACGAATATAAGAGGGGCAAATAAAGCACGCGAGGAATACAAATGTTAGAGAGATATGGGAGACGCACGCGTATATACCCTACGTATTTACTTCAAATCGTCCGAGAAAAGAGAGGTCTTCTTCTTCTTCTTCTTCTTTTTCTTCTTTTTCTTCTATTTCTTCTTTTCCTTCTTCTCTACGGGCGACGGACAGGCGAATAAAAATTTATCGTCTCGAGAATATTTAGCTATCGATCTTTCGCGTCGACGACGACGACGATTCGTCAAACTTATATCGAGATCGTTCGCGTTTTGTTGATTCGACGCGCGAAAGAGAAGGGTCAAAAGTGAAAGAGGAGGAGAAGGAGGGGGAGGAGAGCGTGTATTTATCGGATCGTATCTCGAATCCGTCGTTCGTAACGAAACGAAAAATCACGAAGCGAGTACGTGGAATATAGGAAAGAAAAGTAAAGAGCAAGAGTACAAACGAGACGATACGCGTTATTATACGTGATTTCGTATTTTTTTCTTTTTTTTTTTTTTTTTTTTTTTTTGTGGTCGGAAAGGAAAAAACACAAGCGGCAACTACCACCTCCTTTCTTCCTCGTCTATATCGAAGAGGAGATAAAAAGGGAAGGGTATGCCAAAAAGGGATAACAACAGGGTAAAGAGAAAGACAGAGGGTGAGGGTGAGGACGAGGGTTAGGGTGAGAGAGTAAGGTACTCGGGAGCCCTTCTCCTTTGCTTTCTCTCACTCTCCTAGTGAACCAATTTACGGCACCCCGAGGACCCAAGTAATACGCTTCGAGCTCGAGGGCTCGTTTCTGGCCATTGTTGTGCCCGGCCGAGGGATTATTTTGGCAAGATAGGGGGGGATTTACAGTTGCAGCCGTTCGTGTCGATCCGTCCGTTTCGTTTCGTTTCGTTTCGTTTAGTTTAGTTTAGTTTAGCTACCCTCGGATTATGCGATTCTCGAGCACCTGCAACCAAATATCGTCGACACGCCATCTTTCTTCTTTGGCTTTCATCGACGACCCCTCGAATCACCGGTTACACGCTTCCCCCTCCCTCCCTCCCTCCCCATTTTCGCAATCAGCTGTCCATTATCGAAGGGAAAACACTAAAACGTTCTAACGATAATAATAATCGTTCGTTTGCACGATCCATTATATAATACATACCCGAGATGTATACCAAGGTGAATAAAGCGATCAATTTGCAATGTCATTAAGGTGCAATTTCATTAAAAGAAAATCCTCTTTCAAAGAATCCCAACGGTTTCGTTAGTTAAATGTCTCTGAATACCGATCGAGCTCATTAAACGGATCTCTCTCCTTCCGAGCATAGACTTTGTTCTTCGATTAAGCAATTATCTCGGGGCGTCTTATTGAAAGGGAGAGAGAAATATAGATAGAAGAAACGAGACGACGACGACGACGACGATGTTACGTAAGACGAAACGATCGGCTTATCTTCTTTAACGTCGTGCTCTCGTCGATTCTATATATACATATATATATATATATATATATATATATATATATATATATATATATATATATATATATATATAATCTAATATGTACGTACGCATTTATGTACACGCTTTTATGACAAAAATAAAGATAAAGTTAGAGAGAGAGAGAGAGAGAGAGAGAGAGAGAGATCGACTCTTCCGCGTGTCCTCCAAATTTTTATCGCGCATAACAGCGACTAAACTTTTACGATCTCTTCCGTCTTCCGTCCGAGAAAACGACCCTACTACTACTCCATTATCATCGATATCAGACGATTCTCCACCCGGTCGAGAGACCACGTTTAATAATGCACGAACGGCGATAAGTGAGTTTCGACGGTGAAGAAAAGCAATTTCGTTGGACCCTTTTTTCCCCTCCCCCCCCCCCCCGAACTATAGGAAACTTGCGGTACTTGCGGACCGGATGGTTTTATCGGTCGATCAAAAAAAAGAAAAAAAAAAGAAAAGAAAGAAAAAATAAAAAGGGAGGAAAAAAAGAAGAAGAAGTAGTAGTAGTAGAATAAGAAGAAATAGCGTCGTAATCGTCGCAGTTCGTGCGATAAATTTGTCAAATAATAAAGTAAGTCGTCGAAGCTCTTTGGTGGATCGATTTATTCGTTATGCCTATAACGCTTGGTAAATTGAGTGGCTCGACGATACCGTATTACCATCCAAGTCCCCTTTACCAGCCGTTATTGGTTTTCTAGCGACCCTACTTAATAGCTATCGGATATTAACATGATTACTGTAAAGCGCGCGGCAATTAAGGGTAAGCAGTTAGCGAGTGCTCGATATATAGGTATATATATATATATATATATATATATATATATATATATATATATATATATATATATATATATATATATATATATATATATATATATATATATAGGGTTTCTGTTATGGGATTAGAGAATACCGAACGTAGATACACGTAGAGACGGAGAAACTCGCGGAAATGCGCTGCGCGGCTGCGTTTAAAAAGAAAAAGAAAAAGGAAAAGAAAAGAATCCAAAAAAAAGAAAGAAACGTAAGGGGCCGTCGATTCCCATTAAAGATGACGCGTAGCGAAACGAAAAGAGTTTAACCGTTTCGCAGGAGGGCCGGTCGTCCAAGCGCGCGATACGCTCTCACCGCGTCGATAATATCGAACGCGAAGCTTTGTAAAGCGCGTATAATGAGTACGCGCGAGGAGAGAAAGTGACGGGAGTTGCGCGAGCTCGAGGAAGCCGAGTAAAATAGAAATTAAAACACGATCGTGCGAGTGGAGCCTTTCTCTCTCTCTATTTCTCTCTCTCTCTCTCTCTCTCTCTCTCTTACTCTATCAATTTATCTATCTATCCATCCATCTATCTATCTATCCGTCTATCTATCCATCTTACACACATCGACGAGACTCGTAGACGCGAGCAACGCACATAGCTTTTCTTGCTCCGTATATACATTCGCTACACGTCGACGGAGCGGCATGTAACGTGTAATTACGTTCGAGGCGAGAGTAAAACGAAGAAGGGGAGGGGGAGGGGAGGGGAGGGTTTAGCAGGATCGTAACGCTTTGCGAGTCTATATATCGCGTTCTTCCCTCCCTCCCTCCCTCCCTCCCAACCCTCGGACCCTCCTCAACCCGCGCTCCTTTCCTGCCCCAGGAAACGTATAATGGGAGTATAATGCGTGAAATTTACCGGCCGCATCGGCGTAATGGACGACGTGACGCTCAAGATATCACCCGTGATTCCATATTTCTGCGTCTGGGTTGCAACGCTCGCGCGCCCTCGATCTCACCGTCCGTCCGCCCGTCCGCCCACGTCACCCCCGACATTATCTCCTCCTTCTCTAAAATACGTTCCGCGATCCTTCCGCGTGGTTGATGGTTTACTCGAGTATCGTTAGTAGTACCAGTATTAATACCGTAGCGGTATTAATAGTGTGGCATTAAGCGCGATAAATTAATATGACAAATGAGATTTCAAAAGACACGTTATCCTACTAAATAGAACAAAAAAAAAAGAGAGAGAGAGAGAAATATACGTATATGTACGTACGTGTATGTATATTTGCACAATTTGACTCGGAACAAATCGATGGCAAAATTGTCGAATTCTCGATTCGAATGTTACTTCGTTCAAAAACGTCCTTCGAATCGTTCGTTTGCGGATAAGAAACGAGTAATGATCAGCGGTAAGTAACGTTTTTCTCTCGTATATAATTCGTCCGATTCTGTTTAGAAATCGGGAAAAAATTTTCTGAAACGGAAGTCACGCATCGTCGATTCCGGTAATAACGGGCCGCAGTCTGGCACGCTCGGCCGCGTCTCAAACGGGCCGCGTTTTATCGGCAAGAATTTTCGTCGAATTTCCGCGTAGACGGAGCGAACGAGCGAACGAGCGATAAGGGACGCAAGATGGCCGATTCTTCTTCTCTCTTTTCGATCGCGTTTTCTTTCTTCCCCTCCCCTCTCTCCTCTCTCTCTCTCTCTCTGTCTCTCGTACATTCTCGTACACCTTCCAGTCTGTCGAGCACATCGAGTTTTTTCAGCTGCACACACCGTGTGCATTTGAGCGACGCGTCGGCGCAAACAAGCCGATTAAAGGTATCAATATTTGCCGAAAGCCGGGCTCCGTTGGTGCGCGCGAACGTGCGCGCGAATTTACGGAACGCGTAATGTCCACCTAATGCAACGTGTATTTTTTCCCATTCGATATTCGCGTATTATTACTCGCAACTCCCCGTCTGTCTCTTCTCGTTTATTTTTATTTTTTACTTTTTTCTATTTCTTGTTTTTTTTTTTTTTTTTTTTTTTTTTTTTATTCGATTTACAAAGAAAAATAATCGGCGTAACGGTAGAAACGTATCCATCGTCGTCGTTGTCGTCGTCGAAACAAAGATATTAATATATCGAGGTGAAATAATTTGGCAGGGGGAATTAGTCGGTACGGACCGATATATCAGGACGTTTCTCTCTCTCTCTCTCGCTCTCTCTCGCTCTCTCACGTTGCTTTCTCCGTCGTTGGCGCTGACACGAAGGGACAGGAGGAGGATGAGGTACTAGGACCCTTTCACGAAGACCGTCCTCCCCTTCCTCCTCCTCCTCCTCCTCCTCCTCCACCTCCGTACCTCTCGTCCCTATATACCCCGTGCGCCTGACTGCTCGTGCTTGTCTGCCTGCCTGCGCCTGTCTATCTCTCTCTCCACGTGCTACAATATCGCCGTGCCGCATCCGGTGTAACGCCTGTTATTAGGGACGGGGCCAGATGAAGCTTTCATTATTCCATCGGAGTTTCCCTCTTATCCGACAACACCATTATAATACATAGTAATGACCGACTTTGCTCCCTTTTTTTTTCCTCTCTCTCTCTCTCTCTCTCTCTCTTTTTCTCTCTCTCTCTCTCACTTCTTTTTTTTTCTTCGCTCTCGCGAACCACGATTATCGTTATTAAGTCGACGGGCTTGGACGAGGGACATATACACAATTTCTCCGCGCGACGTTCCTCCCATACCGATCGATCAACTTTTGTTCGTCGTTTTAAAAGTAAAAGTAAATATACGACGGTGATTCGATCGAAATAGGATACCTACGATGTACGCACACTTACTTCTTTCCCTCTCTCTCTCTCTCTCTATCTATCTATCTATCTATCTATCTATCTCTATCTCTATTTTCTCCCACGTTCCTTTTCGAAAAAGAAGTACTCGTGGCTTCATTGAAAATCCGCGTAAACGAGCGATCTCTGCTCGAGCTCGAAAAGCGAAAAGACGGTCGGAGAGAGGTCTCTCTCTCTCTCTCTCTCTCTCTCTCTCTCTTTTTCTTTTTCCCTATACTTCCACGTTTTATCGAGCCGGTTTAAGCTTCTTTGAAAACGATTGCACGACGTTTCTCTTAAGTAGGGCTGCGCACCTTCCGTAAACGGAAACACGACCGCTTGAAAAATTACTCTCCCAACGATCTCGTCTACGTCGGCGCGATCGCTAAGATGTATATATCCTTCTTCGATTTGGCTCGTTAAAGGTCTGCTCTGCGTTTTCCTTTCTTCTTCTTCTTCTTCTTCTTTTTGTCTCTCTCTCTCTCTCTCTCTCTCTCTCTCTCTCTCTCTCTCTCTATTTTTTTTTTATTCATTACACAAAGTATCCCCGAAAACGTCAAGCCAAGAAAGATACGTTTAATCCATCCATCTTTCCGATCTTCCAGCGATTCACGGGGGAGGAGGGGAGGGGAGGGGAGAACGAACGTCCGTCCTGCGCAACTAACTCGGAGTAAATAGTACGCGCACAAAGTTAGTTGCCCAGTATTTTTGGCACCGACAAAAAAAGCAAACCTCAAAACGAGCCAAAGGTGCTCCGTCCGTCGGAGTTACTTACTCGCAATACAAATAACGTAGCGCGAGCTAACGGTTGCCAAAAATTTGCGGTACGTGAAATCGGACATATATAATATCGCCCCTCGTATAAAGCACACCCCCTGAGTCCGTCTCTCTCAATGATTCTATTAAAAGAATCGGGAAACGTTCGTTTAATCTCTCATAGTCGTTCGTTCCATTCGTACAAACGACGGATTCGCAATATAATCTACGCCGTGGTTTCTTGATAGGAAGGACGACGACGACGACGACGACGACGACGACGACGAAGAAGAAGTTGAAGAAACGTCGCCTGCCACTTTTGCCTATCGTTTTCCTCTCCTATTCATAGAAACGTTACGAAATTCGTCGCGAAAAGTGCGAACGCTTGCGCCGACGCAATAACGACGCGAAGAAGAAGAAGAGGAATGTTGTTTGTTGATATTTTTTTTTTTTTTTTTTAAAACGAATACACGTGCGATCGCGCATTGGGAGCGACAACGAGAGAAAAAAGAAAAGATAAACAAAATAAAAGAATATAAAGTGAAAGAGGTAAGAGAAAACGAGGAGCAAATCGTTCGAGAATATGGATTACTAGTGAATGGGATGATCGATGAAATTTCGAGAGACACGTAAAACGCGTCGTACCGTACGTACCGATGTGACGTTTGCGAGAGGAGAATTCTCGAGTCGCCCACGCATCCTCTCGCTCGTCGATATCTCGAAATGGCACGGCTGAGGAGGCGGGAAAGAGAGCTCTCCGCACACGTGCGTCCGGGTCGGACGCGAGCACGTGTCGCTTACGCGCGAGCCCGTTTATGCCGCTAGTCGTTCTCCTACATGCGTACATACGTACGTACGTACGTACCTTACGTACGATGCTCGTCGAGTTTTAACTCACTCGCTCGTGACGAACACGTGCGACGTCGTCTTTTACTCCATTCGTTTTACACAGAGAGACCGAGAGAGATCTTTCGAAATCACTTTTGACGATCGGCCGCCCGCTCGAGGAAGCCAAACGCGAGAGAACGTGATTGAAACAATGTAAACGGATTTATACGTATTTATCTCTCTACGTATGGTATATTAACGACGCATATCTCCTCCTACGGACGAAAACTATATTCTACTACCCTCAATGAAATTGATAAAATAATCCGAGATAGATGTAACGGCACGGCTCGGATCACGCGCGATATCACATCGTTTCAGGATAATAGTCGTAAAGGCGAACTAGACCTTGCCTACGGTGTGTACCTTGAAATTCTTCGGAAAAAAAAAAAAAGAAAAATGTGTACGAGAAGAAAAAGAAACGAGAGAGAGAGAGAGAGATGAAAGAAAAAAAAATAGAGAAGAGGAAGAAAAAAAGGAAGAAGAATAAGAAGAATAAGAAGAGGGTTCGTGTCACGAACGAGCAGCCATTTGGTACGTTAAAAAGAATTCTTTGAAGGGTAACTCGATAGAATATGGACGGTCGAGAGGCATTGGTGTAACTCGGCCCACTGCCTACGTCACTGAACGTGACCAGAATCGCCGGTGTATGTATGTGCGACAGCGAGAGAGAGAGAGAGAGAGAGAGAGAGAGAGAGAGAGAGAGAGAGAGAGAGCAAGGTTGTTCGTGTGTGTGTGTGAGAGAGCGAGATATGTGTGTGTGTGTGTGTGTGTATGTGTGCGCGCGCGAAACCAAGCAAGTCCGTCCCCCTCGATTGGATCGAGTTACGATGAACAAATCGCTCAAACCTAATAACAACGGCTATAATGCGAAGGGTACCTGCGACCCCACTATGGAAAAAATATCCTTTACGAGTCGGGTTAGAGAAGGGACGAAAAAAAAAGAAGAGATATAATAAAGAGGCGCGATTCAACGTCGATTTTAATTAAACCGTCCGACAAAACGTGCTGCTTCCGTCGACGACCTTCTTCTTCTTCTTCTTTCTCCTCTTCTTCTTCCATCTCGCATAAATTATATTTTATACACAATTTATTCTTCTTTCTCTTTTCTCTCCCTTCTCCCCACCATCCTACCCCCCCCTCTCTCTCTCTGTGTGTGTCTCTTTGCCCCTCCGCTTTTGTCTCTTCTCTCTCTCTCTCTCTTTCTCTCTCTCTCGTTTGTATCACAAATATAATTTATCCGATATGATAGACGTACGTACAAATATGTGTACTTAAAAGAGAAAGAGAAAGAGAAAGATAGAAAGAGAGATAAAGAGAGAGGGGGGGGGAGAAAAAAAGAAAGAGACAAGGTTAACGAGCTTAACAACAATGTAAATCACGAGTATAAATCATCTCGAGAGTCGCTCGATAAATATGCTGGCTACGGTAAAGAGAAACGCACATGCGAGAGAGAGAGAGAGAGAAACAGAGAGGAATTCGAACCGGCTCTACGATATTCGAGCGAATGCGAAACAGTAAGTGAAGAGGAGGGAGAGAGAGAGAGAGAAAAAAGAAGAGACGAAAATAAAAAAGATATCGAAGGCGTGATGTTTGCTTCGCGTGGGAGCACGTACGTAGCCGATACGCAACGATCTTTTGTAACTACTCTCGTCGATAGGGTCCTCTCGATGGGTGCTACTACACAACTACTACACAACTACTACACTATAAACTACTAATACGAGAGCTAGAGAGTCACGTAGAGACGGAGGCCGCATGTTTCTCGATGAAAAAATGGCGTTACGACTATTAGGCGGCCTTTAAGAGAATTTCTCGCGCCTTCGATAACGGTCGAACGCGCCGAAATAATTGTTATAAAAATTCTGCGTCGGGGTAATGGCGAAAAAGGAGGCGGGGGAATTGGGGGGGGGGGGTAGGGAGCGATCGAGAGAGAGAGAGAGAGAGAGAGAAAAAGAAAACGAGGAGAAAAGCGAAGAGAAAGGAAGGGACAAATAAAAAAAAAAAAAAAACCAAAAAAGAGCACGTGTCCCTTTTCAAAGATCAAAGATCAACACGATCAACGATCAAAGAACGAATCTCGTGCGTCGATGGGGATCTTTCGATATTTTACGAGATCCAGATAAGTACAAATTCGTACTTTTACTCAGGTAGAAAAGGGAGGGGGGATCGTAGAATTCGAAGGAAGGAAATTTTTATACGGGGGCTAGGGGAGGGGAGGGGAGGGGAGGTTGGGTCGTTGTAAAGGTACAGGCCGACGACAGCTGTTATAGACATAAAGCCGACGAAAACGCGCGCGCGACAAGTATAAACGATTAAAAAGCGGGATTACGTAGTATAAACGCGGGTTCGTGTGGTACAATTACGAACTTTTATTTGCGAAAGAAATATATAGATATATATGTATATATGAATATGTATGTAGGCGAGCGAGCAGGTATATATATATATATGTATAGTAAACGTAAACCATATGGAATAAGAGGATAAATGGTCGAGTGAGGGAGAAGGAAGAGGGTAAGCTGGAAATATTTTCTAAAGAGAAGGACTACTCGAAATGGGAAAAGTTGGTCGTTTCTACGAAAGGAAGGCCCCGCCGGAACAGAAGCGACGGCTAGGTAGCAGACTGAGCGGGCAGGTAGAAAATTGTAACTGAGAAGGCAGGAGAGAGAAGGAAAGAGAAAGAGAAAGAGAAATAGAAAGAGAAAGAGAAAGAGAAAGAGAAAGAAAACGTTCCTTTCGTCCGTCGACTTTGCGGCTACGAGCGTATAGAGTAAGGATAACTTCGATGCTAATGGTACGAGTTTAGGGAAAAGGTGGTATGGGCGAGGGAACGAAGGGAAAGAAAATAAGAGAAAAATGAAAAGGTAAAAAAAAAAAAAAAGATCGTTGGGTACTCACCGGATGCCTCGCGGCAGCAGCGGCCACCGCAGCCGCGTTGATTCCAGCACTGGGATACATAATAATATTCCTTGTCCTGATATCTCGCTCCCTTTCCCTCTCCCTTTCTCTTTCTTCTCTCCCTCTTCTCACGAAAAAAAAAAAGTATTATATCCAAGGAATATTCGTGGGGCACGTCAAGGTAGCGTCATGGCAACGCGCCGTACCGCGAAATTATAACCAATGGAGTTTATTCGTACGTTGTAAACGTAACGTGCGCGTGGACAATCGACGAGAAGGAAGAAGAAGAAGAAGAAAAAAAAAAAAGCAAAAGAAGAAGGAACTACCAAATAATGGTAGGACGGTGAAAATTCGAACGGCTAGAATGAATTCGCGCGCCCGGACTATTCCGCCGATGGGGAACAACGATCGAAACGGTTGGAACGGTCGAAACGACTGGAACAACTGGAACGGCGTGCCTCGATAGAACGATGATTCTCGTGGACGTCGACGATCCGGATATCCGTCCGAACGACGATCACGTTGTTGTTGTTGTTGTTTCCCTTTCGACGAGGAGGATCCATCGGCACGCTGCTAAACCTTCGTCCTCGGCACCTTCCTTTATCATCGATCCGGTTCGCGTCGAGATCGCGACGGCGACGTCGACGACGTCGGCGACGGCAACGAGGACGACGAAGACGAAGATAACACCGATGATGATGATGAGGATGAGGATAAGGAAGAGGAGGAGGGAGAGGGGAAGAAAACAAGGCGGCGGCGGCGGCGGCGGCGGCGGCGGCGATGCCACGACGCCGTGGCCGGTTAGAAGCGTCGCGTCCTTTTCCCCACTGCCGTCGGCGTCGGTCGGTAAAGCAGAGAGCTACGACGGCCACTGAGAATCAGAGGAACCGCGAGAAACGGACGCGGAAAGACGACGATCTTTCGGAACACTGCGACCGAGTTTTTCTAAACGCGTGACAACGACGCGCGGCGACGACGACTGTGACGACACAAGACGCGACGTGAACGAACGAATTCGAAATTTCCTGGATATAATCCCTTCCTCTCGATATCTCGTCCTGTACCGAAGTGCACCCAACGGAAATATAAAAATTCCGTTACCTCTCCGTCTTAGTTCCGCGACAACGCGATCGAAACAAAACTCACAAACCGGTGGTTTTTTTTTTTTAATCACTGGCACGGCGTTTATCGCCGATGCACTGAAACACTTATCATCAAAAGCAACTCGTCGTGTGTCACTCACTCACGCGTTTCAAACGCCGCTTCGACGCTTCGAAGATGCGGGCCCAATACGTATTCGCCGTAAACGAACGAGCGAACGAACGAGGCGAAGAACGCGCGATTCTCGAAGCGTCTCGTAGATTACCGAGGACGCACGAAGCGAAAGAACCTCTTTCGACGACGTGCTCGGCGCGACTGATGGACGACGGAGTGGTGGGGATTGTATCCCCTCTTCGTAGCCGCGCGGCGATTCTCCCCACTCGACGGGACTCTCTCTCTCTCTCTCTCCCTCGTTGACGGAACCTTCTCGCTCGCACCGATGCTCTACCTCTCTCTCTCTCTCTCTCTCTCTCTCTCTCTCTCTCTCTCTCTCTCTCTCTCCTTCTCTCTTACGTATCGCTCGTTCTTTCTTTCGGCAGCAATGCTGCCTCGCTTCACCGCACTTAGACCCACCAAGCAGCCCCTCGAACGTCGTTCTAGTCGTCCTCGTCTTTCTCCTCTTCGTCGTCGTCTTCGTCTTCGTCTTCGTCGTCGTCGTCATCGTCGTCGTCGTCGTTCTTCTTCTCCTTCTGCTTCGTCTCCATCTCCTTCTCGACGATCTCTCTCTCTCTCTCTCTCTCTCTCTCTTTCTCTTCGTCCTCGAGGCTCGTATTAACCGGCGCGATAGCTCCTTCACAATTAAGTCGCGTTACGTAAGGGCCTCGAAAAGGCGAGCACGAAAATCACGGCTCGTTAAAACGTCGCTGCGATGCTCTCCCCTTTCTGATGGGCCTCCCCTCCCTCGGTAGTACTTTGCTCTACCCCTCTCTCTCTCTCTCTCTCTCTCTCGCTCCGTTCGCTTACACGTACACGGTAGCGCGTGCATGCCCTTTCGCGCTTTCCGACGTTCGGATGTTCCTCGGTCAAGTCGATTTTAAATGCTCTCTACCGAGTTAACGCGATCTAACTCGACGTTTTCATTTTTCTATAGGACGGAGATCGAATCGATGACGAGGCATTCGCGACTCTTTTAATAGAAAAGAAGAAGAAACGCCTTCTATTTTCTATCGTTACTTTTCTCTCTCTCTCTCTCTCTCTCTCTCTCTTTTTATCTCTCCGTCGTGTATCTAAAACGCGTCGCGTTAGCGCGCTCAAACTCGCGTGTCGTTTTACGACTTTATGCTTCTCGTCCCGTTCACGAGAGTATATACCAAGGAGAAGTTGCGCTACTCCTATGTATATAAGCTCGTCATTGGGAGGGTTCTACAAACGATCGAAATTAGTCACGACTTCGTGCGTGGCTCATCGCCGATAAGAGTAAGGTCCGTGAATATTTCGTCAAAGTTTCTCTCTCTCTTTCTCTCTCTCTCTCTCTCTCTCTCTCTCTCTCTCTCTCTCTCTCTCTGTAATTCCGTTTGCGTCTATTTCACCGCATCTCCGTTCGAGGCGCCCCGATTTTCTTTGCATCGCGCGCAAAGATACGCCGGAGATGAGATATAAAAATAGCGACTGACTCAACGAAAGCGAACATCGCGCGTTCGCCGACGTCGATTATGCCCCTTAATTTCTCGGTCGATGGTTCGGATTTTAACGGATAATACAAAGTTCGGATATCGATCGGTGTAGGGAATCGAGGAGAGCCGAAACGATCTCGATATCCGTACGGTTCTTAGGACGATTCCTAAGGTAAGTGAGTAAGCGAGTAAGTAAGTAAATAAGTAAGTACATATCGAGTAGAAAACTGGAGGACGATCGTTCCAGGCGATAGATAGAGTTGGACGGATCGACGAAATCGCGGCGTGCCGTACATACGCGCGAGTATTAGCCGTCGTTCGTCTCCCCGCTTCGACCGACGCGTGCAAACAAATCGAAAGTTTTTCGCAAAATGGCCGTCACCGGGCTGACACGGATGTCCGCATAAACTCGCTCTTTCCCCTCTCCTTCCCCGCGTCATTCTCTCTCTCGGTACTCGTGATTTCCCTCACTTCCCATACCACCACAAATATGGCGCCTCCACCCGTTTTCCCAACCCCTACATACCGTGGCTGCATAAAGTGCGAGAGCGAGAGTAGAGAGAGAGAGAGAGAGAGAGCGAGAGTAACAGGGGGTAGGGATAGGAAGGAAGAAAGGGCAAGAGAGAGAAAGCATGCTTTCTCTCCCTTCCCTCGCACTCACTCACTCTCTCTCTCTCTCTCTCTCCCGTGGATAGAATATATGTAGAGACGCACGTATCTCACTCTCGCTCCCTCATCACGGTCGCGAACGTACATGCGCGAGTGGTGAGCACCGGGTTGCTCGCGTGTGTGGTAAGGGGATGCCCCTATGTGAATATCGCGCAGCACACAGTCCCAAGCAGTTTCCTACTTGATTGCCGCTATCGTCCGGCAGCCTCGTAAGGGAAGCCGTCCGCGCGGATCGAGGTACGGCGCCTCGACCAATCGTTGGGCCGCCGTGCGAGCCTTGGCCAATCGTATCGTCGTATGCCCCACCTATCTACGCTACCGGCGCAAAGACTCGAATGAGCGCTCGTCCTCGTCCAATCCCCGTCCTGACTTTTTCGATCGACGTCCACGCGTTCGCTCCGCGCGGACTCCACTGCTCGCTCGCTCTTTCTCCTTCTCTCTTTCTACCTCTCTCTCTCGCTCACTCACTCACTCACTCTCTCTCTCTCTCTTGCGCGCTCTATGGCCGTAGCTATACGGAATGAAGGTGCTACGCGAAGCCGCAGCGAAACATGAAAAATAGGGGGCTACACGAGGAAAAACACGGTCGAGGGAGGAGGTGGAGAAGGTGGTGTTGGTGAAGGATGAGGAGGAGGAGGAGAAGGAGGAGAAGGAGGAGGAGGAGGAGGAGGAGGAAGAGGAGCAGGAGGAGGAGGGGGAGGAGGTAGAAGAGGACTCTGTGGGATGGACCCTACGAACCGAAACAGCAAAGGCTGTTCGGGGTGATGGCTATGTGGTGGTAGAGCTGACGGTGGCGGTGGCGGCGGTGGCGGTGGTGGTGGCGGTGGCGGTGGCGGCGATGGTGGTGGTGGTGGTGGTGGTGGTGGTGGTGCTGCGCCGGTCGGAAGATAGAGAGGCCGAGGATGAGAATGGAAAAGTAACATAACGAAACGTCGATCCCATTACCTGAAGCTCTCTCGCTCTGCCGTACACCGAGCCCTGCTTTCGACCCTTAATCCAAAGAAGGATTAGAAAACCCCATTGTCATGCTTCGCGGAACGCGAGATGGTACGTGTATATGTGCGTGTTTATATATGCACGAGAGTTCTCTCTCTCTCTCTCTCTCTCTCTTTCCTTCTCTCTCTGATTCTCGGAGTCATATATTCGTCGGTTGGTGTATGACGGAGGCGATGGCGCGGGACCTACCCTTAATGAAATAAATACGTGACGTGCCGCGGTGACGGTGGGTTTTGTTTATCGCGAGAACCGTGAGGGCATTACGCTTTCTCTCTCGCTCTCTTTCCTCGGGTGCGGCTCTTTATCTCCTTTCCACTCGACGAAGAAGGGAATATAAGGCAGGCAGTGCCGTGGAGAGTGTTGGCGAAGCTGTCGGTCGCGCTTGGTCGGCTGCGGTTTATGCGGAGCCGCCTTGCCTGCCGCCTGCCGCAGCCGGTTTGCGTGTTCGCCGTGTTCGCTCGGTGGATACGTGTCCTCGGCGCGGCTCGGCGCGGCTCGGCGCGGCTCGGTACTCTCCGAACTCTGGCCAGAGAGAGCGATAGAGAGAGAGAGAGAGAGAGAGAGAGAGAGAGAGAGAGAGAGAGAGAGAGAGAGAGAGAGAGATTGAAGAAGGAAAGCACCGCGTAGACGAGGAGCACGCGAGCGAGAGAGAGAGAGAGAGAGAGAGAGAGAGAGAGAGAGGAGACGATACCGCGAAAAGCGATGGCGAGCGAGACGCCGACAGGCGGCAGAACCAGTCGCTGCGGTCGTCGCGGCTAACCGCGCCGATGTTCTCAACCTGCGGCGTCCTTGCCCCGATCACCACGGATCTTGCGAATTACGAAAAGCCGCTAGCTGGATCGTACGGCGCGAAGCGTTCGACCGTGTTAAGAGGATGGAAGTAAACGGACGAGAAGGAGAAAGACGAAAAAGAAGAAGAAAAAAAAAAAAAGAGAAAGGAAAAAAGAAAAAAAAAAGAAAGACGTGCCGGCAGACTCGTTCGAAATCTCGCTTCGCGCGAGAAGAAGATCCGACAGATTTCTCGAGCTCGTTATCTCGCCAAACCTAAGGCCGATGCGTAGGTATTATCGCTTACGCGATCGATCCTTATCTCAAATCGGTACTCTTAATAATCCATAATATAGGGAGAGAAGAAGCTTTTTGAATCTAGGTGGATGGGTTCGTATATTTCTCTCGTGCGTATCGTTAATCTCGATGGAAGGCTCCTCGTTCGGAAAAAGATGTCGTTATATCCGGGAATACCTTTCGAAGGAAGCGCCTCAGGTGGGCTCTCTATTAGTGTCATCGTACGAGAGAATTTCCTCCTTGAAAATGGCGGTCTATATACGAAGGGGCCGACGTAATTAATTATAATTGGTTGAGTGCACCGGCCAACCGCGCCGTCTCTCTCTCTCTCTCTCTCTCTCTCTCTCTTTCTCTCTGTATCTCTATCTCTCTCTCTCGACCAACGGCCACTTTATCCAACCGCACGAGAGGAGATCTCGTAAGAGGCTCGACTCCTACTCGGTAACGCCAAGACTGTCAGCCTTTGCCAAGAGGATGCGATCGACCGTCTTCGAGCCTCATTAATGTATACCACCGAGAGAAATACGAACAGAGAGAGAGAGAGAGAGAGAGAGAGAGAGAGAGAGAGAGAGAGATAGAGAGAGTAGACCGAACTGCTTGAAAAGATGCCTACTGACTTTAGGACCAGCCGGATATCCTGCTGCAATCCGTACCTGAAAAGTTGTTACGATCTACGAGCAAATGGCTGTTCCGAGAAAACTTGACTCGTTTTATAGCGCGATCCGATCGCAAAGAGCTGG
>OU426993.1:22772554-22817554 GCA_911387935.1 Dolichovespula saxonica | reverse complement strand
AACCTGACGAGTGGAGCGAGTAAGAAAATCGGTCGAACGAGGGATCGAGGGAGCGAGAGAGAGAGAGCGAGAGAGAGAGAGAGAGAGAGAGAGAGAGAGATAGATAGACAGGTCCGGCGTCAGGCGGTATACGAGAAGGCAGCCTGTTAAGCCATAAGCCACAAGCCGTACGGCGGCTAAGCCGTAAGGCATTGCCCGATGCTACGATTAACGAGATCGGGCATGCGTGCCGAATAATTACTCATTTGCTCTGTCGACGGTGTAGCGTGGTACTAACCGAGCATCCCGTGTTGCGACACGGAAATCTCGAATACGAGAGCACGACGACGATCGTTTATCGATCGCCGCTCTACCATTAAATGCCCATATAACCAACGAGCGAAAGAGATCCACACACACACACACACACAGAGAGAGAGAGAGAGAGAGAGAGAGAGAGAGAGAGAGGAAGAGAGGTATAATAATAATGCATGGGTACGGGGAGAGGAGCGGACGCGCATGCATAATTAAAAATTCATCCGGCGATCGACGTCGTCGTTTGCATGTATATGTCGCCTATATGCTACCGTTTACGATGTCGATCGTGCTTCCAGATCGGTAAAGATAAACACCGACAGGTTCGCGCGCGTTGCGTAATACGGTGGAGGAGAAAATGATGAGCGATCGAGCCGCATTATACTAATTCGGCTAATTTCTATCGATACCGAGCCCGCTGCTTTCCGTCTCGATGCGTTCGACGTTATGAATAGTGACATCGACGTTCGAGCCGCTCGACCGTATCGTCGAATTGTTGTTCGTTATTCGACGATATACGTTACCACGTATAGTCCTAGTTCTTTACGGGAATACACGATTTCGTTCGTTTCCTTTCTATTCCTTTCTATTCCTTTCTTTTCCTTTCTTCTCCTTTCGCGATATAAAGGTATCATTCGATTCGGCTCACTAGAGATTCTTAGGAGAGGATTTCTCTTTCGAAATCGAGCGGAAGTCGTTGGAAAATTTTGCGAACGTTCGCGCAAATATCAATGTGCGAACGATTTTACGTAGGTTGCGACGATTGAATTTTCCGCAGGAGAACGTAAGTTCCTCTACCTCCGGCTTTCCCGTTGGCTTCTCGGATGAAACGACGGTGGTTCGGCTCGACAACGTGGAAACATCGTCGCGGCTAAAGTTTCAACCCTCTAGAACGATCTATCCACGTTTTCCTCCTTCGCTATTCGACTTCTCCGCACGAGCGAGCCGAGACACGGATTTTCTCGAATTTTACCGAACTATTCTCGGTGCGGATATATCATCGCCGGTAAGTTTAAACGAAGAGAAACACGAAGCGCGACGTCTCTCGGCTCTTCTCTCGCTTAGTCGAACGATCGTGCCTATGTCTTTTCCCCTCCCATTTATTAGCCGGTTATCCATTGTGACGGGCTATTGTGTTATTATTATCCCAGCCTACGTTGTCGTTGTCGTAGTCGTAGTCGTCGTCGTCGTCGTCGTTGTCCTCGCAGTCATCGTCGACGACGACGACGTCGTCCTGGGCCCACACAGCGCTATTATTATTATCCACGAGCGCAGGAGGTCGTCCGTAACTATCGGCGACGGGCGGTGACTTAATAATACTTCGCTACGTTAGCTTAATGGGGGCTGCCGAGCGTGTAAGTCCACTAATTTACGTTTTTCCCCTCCTCTCTCTCTCTCTCGCTCTCTCTCTCTCTCTCTCTCTCTCTCTCTCATCCCCCTCGTCTTTTTGTCTCCTCCTTTCCCCTCGTTCGTTCCAGGCCGTGTAACGCACGCACACAAACGCACACCGAAGGAACGTGCGACGACGAGCCGACACCCGCGCACAACGTAGAAAGTTCGTAAAGGGCGCGTCGAGCGAATAAATAAATTCTACGAAACTCGCCAGTGGCTTCGATGAGGGTGGTGGTGGTGGTGGTGGTGGTGGTGGTGACACCTAAAACGTTCGAGGCGTTCGTTTTTTTTTCTTTTTTTTCTTCTTCTTTTTTTTTTTTTTTTGTTCTTTCCTAAGAGGGCTGCCTGCCGCACGAAGCCCTCGATTTTCTCCAACGTCGACTTTCATCGTGAATTTACGACGCGCGCGGCGACTCTCCTGCTTCCGCCGTAATCAGATTTACGCGCCCTGCTGGAAGGCATCCGTCCTTTTTCCTTTTTTTTTTTTTCGTCTTTCTTCTTCCCTCCTCCGTTTACGCGCTCCAACCCTGTAAACGCGTACACGAAGCCAAAGCAAAAGGGCACGAGGGCCAGGGAGGGGGAGGAAACACGCGACGCGACGACTTCCCTTCGCCGTTGGAGGGCACTTTGCGTTCCGTGACAGTCGCGACAGAGAAATTTTGACGACGACACCTTTACCATCTAACCTCGACGTTTTACTCCTTCGAAGGGATCGCTCGAAATACGACCCACCGAAAAGATTTATCCCGTTTATCTATCTATCTATCTATCTATCTATCTATCTCCCGCGGAAAATCAACTTTTCGCTTTAGAGAGACGTTCTTCCTTTTCTCTTTTTATCTTTTTTTCTTTTTTTCCCTCCCCCCCGAAAGGTTATACGACGATTCGGAGTCTCGAGATTGTTTTGCGAATTCCGAAGGAAGGTAGGAAGGTAGGAAGGAAACGATATTTTCTTTTTCCGAAATGACACGAGACGGAGGACGGGGGACGGAGGACGGAGGGGAAAATCAAGAGAGGATGCTCGATAACGATCGTAAACTTTACGTTTCTCTTCGTGACAATGCTTTCTCGCTTCGAATAATAACGAAGCTCGTGCGTACAAAGCGACACGGAGAGAGAGAGAGTGAGAGAGAGTGAGAGAGAGAGAGAAAGAGAGAGAGAGAGAGAGAGAGAGAGGCGCGCACGCAAGCATGTAGAGAGAGTGAGAGACGTTCGTAAATTCAAGCGAGTGGAGGGCCTTTGGAGCGAGCATAATGGCCTCGGTATACATCGACGTGAGAGCGTATCTGCATATAACTCGATAGCAACTGCAGCAACGGCAGCAACGGCAGCAACGACAGCCACGACGACGATTCTCTCTCTCTCTCTCTCTCTCTCTCTCTCTCTCTCCTGGTAGTCGTCGGTCGAACATCCGAGACAATGCGTCGTTTATCTCCGATCGACTTTGGAGAGACGAACGGGGAGAAGAAGGAACGATTCCTCCTACTCGTACGTACATACATACCCCAAAGACTCTTACACGTCGCGTTTTTATCTACGAGCTTCTATCCACGAAAGAGAAATCCTCGAAACGAAAAGAAATATTTTCTACGATATATCCAACGAAATATTTTTCTCTCATCGTGGAAGAAACGATTAAGAGAGAGGGTTATGGATAAGTCGTTGCTTACAACGTCATTCGATCTTTTCGGTACACTCGCGTACCACTCCTTCCCATTCGGATAGCGTAAAGAGTACTCTAGACTTTGAACTCGATACACCCCCGCATCCTTTGCTAGACGTTAAGACGAGCAAGGTCCTTATACGACCTTCGGTTGCGTTATACTCGCATCAAACGTACAGTACGTGATCCTGTCACCGACACAAACGCGAGGATAGAAGAGAGAGAGAGAGAGGGAGAGAGAGAGAGCAATAATATAAAGGAAGGAACTCGGAGGATGACTACTTCTTTGCATTCCTTCGTTTGCTTTCGAGGATTCTCGAGAAGACCTTACCCGTCCAATTGCTTTCTTCGAATCCAATCTGATTTAATTTAACGTTGGCCGGCCGTACGTCGAGGGAAAAGCTTTCGACAGAATTTTCGAGGGACCTACGGATTCTTCCTTCCCTTCCTTCCTTCCTTCCTTCCTTTTCTCCTTCCTTTTCTCCTTCGCCCTTGGCTCTGCCGATTTTGTTCAAGGACGAGAGAACCGAGAAAAGGGAGGAAGAAAAGGAAAGAGTGTGCGAGATGGAGAGCGAAGGAGGCAGGGAGGGAGGGAAAGAGAGAGACTGGTCGAAGAAGGCGTAACCGAGTCGGATGACAGTAAATAACGAGAGGTCCTCGAGAAATTTGAACCCCGGTAGAGTTGGAGTGGTCGAGCGTATACGCAATCGACCAACGGAATCGAAATTCGATACACGACGACCGTACTGCACACGCCCTCGTGTTTAGCGATGGTTTTGTTGTAGGAAAAGACGAAAGGAAGGAGGGAAAGAAAAAGGGATAAAACGGAAAGAAAGAGAGAAAGAAATGGAGAAGGAGAGAGACGATGGTCGTTCGATGCTTGGCACGTCGAAGCGGAAAAATTTTCGAGGCAGCTCACCGTGTCGAATAATCTTTTTCGAGTTTCCTCTCTTCCATTATTCGCCATCCTACGAGTAGATACCATTTAAGATTCATTTTTTTTTTTTTCTTTTCTTTCCCCTCTTATAACATTATTTTCGCATAGATCGATCGAACGATCGATCGATAAGACCATAAATAATTTTCCTTCGGCTTATTTCCTTCTCGAATTAAGATATTTTCAGGAGCTGCGCGCGACCCCCATGGTGGTAATCGGCCTTTCGAGAGCGAGTAACGTCTTCCTTTTATCGCGACGTAATTGCTTTCGTTAAAGTTATGTTCCCTCGTCGATATTATCGTTTTAGAGCCATCGTGATATCTCGCCTTTTTAATATTCGTCATCGGCGAGTCTCCTACGGGTGTAGC
Source organism: Dolichovespula saxonica (assembly GCA_911387935.1). Lineage (NCBI taxonomy): Eukaryota > Metazoa > Arthropoda > Insecta > Hymenoptera > Vespidae > Dolichovespula > Dolichovespula saxonica. The sequence goes on along the minus strand of OU426993.1, from coordinate 22,812,900 downwards.
CGAGTTCGTTAAACGTTTTCTTGTCGGCACCGACAAAATGGTGCACGTAGTTAGGTATACCTACATACGTACGCGCACACATATATATATATGTATGTATGTATGTATGTATGTATATGTAGATATGTAGATACAATTAAATTCAAAGGTCACCAGAGAGGTTCGGGGCAATTAAACGGCCAAGTCGACTACTAATAATTAGTTACTCCATATACATTATCGTCGATACTCGCTCGGATCCATTTAAGGGGATCCTCGATTATCCTTTGCTCGGCCCTCTCTCAACCGACATACGTTCGATGAATCTCTCTCTCTCTCTCTCTCTCTCTCTCTCTCTCTCTCTCTCTCTCTCTTTTCTTTTTTCTTATAAACCGATCGTAAGAACGATAACGATTCTCTTTCCTTACGGTACGCTCACGTAGGGTGTAATAATCATGTCACCGTAGCCGTCTTGTAAATTTATCACTTTACATAACTTACCGACTTCAATCGCTTTACATCACTACTGCGAATTCATTAACGACGACGACGACGACGACGACGCCGCCGCCGCCGCAGCCGTGCCCAACGGAATTAATAGGATTGAAATAAGAAACGAGACAAGATAAACGTTCGAATTTCGTGCTATGCCAAGAAGCCTCTCTCTCTCTCTCTCTTTCTCTCTCTCGCTTTTTCCAAGTTATCGCGTAAGGACGAGAGACGAAAGACGAAGGAGGAAGAGGAGGAGGAGGAGGAGGAGGAGAAGGAAGAAGAGGAGTAGGAGGGATCGATGCATGACACTAAAAAATAAAAGACGAGGATAAGATGATCATAAAAGAATTGGAAGTTGCTTGGCTTGTTCGTAGTAGAGGCGGATCGGTAAGAAATCGTTTTGCATAACGTCCCTCTCTCTCTCTCTCTCTCTCTATCTCTCTCTCTCTCTCTATCTCTCTCTCTTTCTCGCTCGCTCGCTTTGCTCGTGGAATTATTAGAGATTAAGCGGCGAGGACGTATATAGATAGGCGAACGCTGTGGCATCGATACACCCTCTCGTCCGTGGTTATGTACTACATCCATTAAAGCCATATGCACGCGCGAAGGTAGCTGCGTGGCGTGGGCAAGTTTGTACGTACCTGCCACTAATGCGCTTCGCCTGCATCTGCATAAGACAACACGATCGAGAAAGGAGGGTTGTGATAGAGAGAGAGAGAGTTAGAGTGAGAAAGAGAGAGAGAGAGAGAGAGAGGTAGGAATGGAGAGGGATGGCGAAACCAAAAGGGGACAGGGAGGGGGAGCAACCGTGGGCGATACTAATTATTTCGCCTTTCTTACACGCTCGTTAAAGTTTCTTTCGCGTGCCACACACGACGCGGAATGCTCGTACGTGTGTCGTAACGCACACCGTTATACCACCTCGCTCGATCTTTCAAACGTCTCGCTTATGATTTTCAAAATTGCCGCCCCTTTACGAATCGATTCTCCTTCCGGGATGAATGAAGGAAGAAAGAAAGAAAAAGAGAGACTGAGAGAGAGAGAGAGAGAGAGGGAGAGAGATTAAGGATAAAAGGTACGCTCCTTCCGATCGTGAGAATGACGCTCGAATCTGTCTTTCTCTTTCAGACGGTTATAATTACGTAAAAGGAAAGACAGTTATTAAGAAGATGCTCCGATAAACGAAGCACCGTTCCGATCGAATTAACGACCTATCCACGGTGGTTCTTGAAATGGTAAAGAAGCGACGCGTTTACTACCACTGCCACTATTACCACCACTACTATCACTACTACTACTACTACTACACTACTTTTCCGCGATACTACTTCTCTCTTTCCTCTTTACGCGCTTGGTAAAAATGTTCCGGGGTAAAAACTCTGGTAGACGGCAAATCGATTTACAGGCTCTCGTATTAATGGCGAGCGTTATACTTAGAGATACCCACGTATGTACACGGGTACATGTGCATATATATATATATATATATATATATATATATATATATATATATATATATGCATTATACGATAGACGGTTGATCGCCGCTTCGCATGCAAATCGCACGTTCTCCCGTGCGTACGTACGAGTGTGTGCGAGCGAGGAAACGCGCGCGCGCGCTCGAGCGCGTTACCTCGGAGAGAAAATATAGTAATCCAATCGCAGCTGATAAATCGTCGCACCAACGCCGGTAAGTGTAATGCGCGTTGGAGATAATTTAACGTGCTCGGGGCTTACGTAAAACGAGAAAGTCTCGTGGAAAAAGTATAAGTGGTCGAGGCTGCCGCTGAATGTTGGTGGTAGTAGTGGCGGTATTGCTGGTGGTGCTGGTACTGGTGCTGCTGGTACTGGTACTGGTACTGGTACTGTTGCTGTTGCTGCTGATGCTGGTGCTGCTGCTGCCGGCACTCCCGTCGTTTGTGGGATCTCACGCTATGTAAATATCGCTTAATTGTGACAAAGAGAAAAGGCTATCCGGTCGTGGTATCTCGTAAGAACGAGCAGTTAATTCAATTGCCATCCTTAAACGCGCTCCCACCAAGTCGTCGCTTTGGAAGCAAACCGTAGGAGGAAAAGGGAGGGAGGGAGAGAGGGAGGGAGGAGAAGAAAGAAAAGTAGGAGGTGGAAAAGGGAGAGGGGAGGGAAACGAAGGAAGGAAGGAAGGAAGGAAGGAGGTTAATCCTTCGACCGTTTTACCGGGATTTATCATCTCGATCGATCGATCCCGCTTCGCGTTAACGTACCCGCGTTAAAATTCTACTTCTTTGACGTCGTCGTCTCTCTCGTCGAGAGAGTAAGACTTCTCTCTCACTTCTTTTTTCTTTTTTTTCTTATCGAATAATATTTCTTTTAACCGAGCGCGACTCGTCGTTTATACGGGAACCGTCGAGATAAAACGTATTTTTCTTCGAATTCCTCTTTACCCCTTCCTCCCCCAACCCCACCTCCTCGCGTCGATCGGTAGTACGGCGTTGCTACCGCTTTCAAGGATGCATTTAGTTTCCCCCCGCGCCCCTCCTCGCGCCGGGAGAACTCGATTCCGAAGGTAAAGGGTATATATATATATATATATATATATATATATAGGCAGGATACGTGGGTAGGTATTTCGCGAGTGCATTCGATCGCGACGAGACACGGGAAGAGACGGGAAGAGACGGGAACGTCCTCTTACTCTTACTCTTCGGTGGTTCGCCACCCCTTGCCACCCTCCCCGCCCCCATCTCCCCACCCCCCGTTCCTCATTCGAACGCATTCGACTCGTATTACTACTACTTGCGGCATACGTAAAATCATCGCGAGGGATAAAAATATTCGATTTGCGTACGGTTGCCGTTCGCAGGAGCGGTAAATCGGCAGCGGAACGAGAACGGCGTAACGGACGACACTACCGTAATGAATTCCGTGACGGTGGTTGGGACATTAAGAAGCGGTCGGAAAAAGTGGGATGAGGAGGTGGAGGAGGAGAACCTCTCCCGTCACCTCCGTGGAAATGAATTTTTCATTTGGCGCTAAACGCGCGAAACGACTCGTGGCTCGAGGCGAAGATTAAAGGGCGCGAGCGTGCGAGAGAGCTCTCTCTCTCTCTCTTTCTCTGATCTTTTCCGGCTTTTCCTTCTTACTCGCGAAAGGTAGAACGTAAGAGGAAGGATGAGGAACGAGGAGGGCGGTACCACGCCATTATTTTTCATTGCGGCCGTCGGCACCGTCACCGTTGCAGCGATCCTTTCCTATTCTCCTTCTTTCCTTCTCTCCCACCATCCTTCCTTCCTTCCTTCCTTCCTTCCTTCCTTCCTTCCTTCCTTCCTTCCTCCATTCCTTACTCCTTGGCCTTCTTTCCGTCCGTTCCCCTCGCCACCCACCGCAAACCTCAACCACCGTCCTTTTTCCCTTTTCCTTTCACTTGGTCTCGCGCCGGGTGTTTCCTTAAATTTGTATTACCGCCTGAGTTACGAGCAACGAGACTGCGACGAAGAAACACGACCCTCCTGGATTATTCAATCGTACCGTGCAATTTGTTTCCGTTGACCGCGCAAAGCCCTCCCCACCCCACCCCGCGACACGGTCGTCTACGAAGGTTTTATAACGCGAATTCTACTATACCACCTTATGTACCCGTACGTATGGTACATTTTCCTCCTTATCGATCCGATAATGCATTTTAACTTTGGAAGAAACCCCAACGAAGGAAATTCTTATGATATAGAGACGAATCGTTCGTAAACTACGTCGTGTTTGAATTTTGTAAAAATCATCCGAGATAAAAATGGTCGCCGATATATATATATATATATATATATATATATATATATATATATATTTATTCTCCCTTCTTTGGTCGTAACTACCGAATTACGTGGATAGGTGTATATCACTAGCGGCAGATGCCGCATTTACCCCCGCGATATCGTCTTTCTTACGCTTTGACCAAAGTTATTACTTATATTCACCATCGGAGGATGAGGAGGAGTAGGGAGGAGAGAGGGTGGGTTGGTATCAGCGGTTTATTTTCTCGGGGACGAGCCGGAGAACGACGGAAACTACGACGAGACGCAAGCCGAAGGTGATGGAGGAGGAGTAAGAACGACGACGAGATCGACGACAAGGAGACGTTGTGGGTTGGAGTATAAAGAGGGGAAAGAAAGAAGAGGGAGAGGGAGAGAGAGAGAGAGAGAGAGAGAGGAAGAGTGTGAGTGAGAGGGCGAAGAGTAAAGAAGGAACGAGAAGGGCCTCTCCGCAGATTAGAGCGCGAATCAATATTGGGCAGCGAGGCGAGGCTTTTATCGGCGCTGAAAGAAATCCCCTCTTGCTTCCTTCTTCATCTTTCTCGAGTGGGCACCGGAGGAGTACGGAGTGAAAAGTGCGCGCGGACGAGAGGAGAGAGAGAGAGAGAGAGAGAGAGAGAGAGAGAGAGAGAGAGAGAGAGGACCCGACATTGGCGAAAGAAGAAGTAGTAGAAGAAGAAGAAGAAGAAGAAGAAGAAGAGGAAGAAGAGTAGTAAGAGTAGAAGAAGGTAGAACGAGAGAGAGAGAGAGGGAGAGAGAGAGAGAGAGAGAGGGAGGTTGAGGATTCCGTTCGAGCAACTTACCGGACTTCTACGTTCTCTCTCTCCACGCTCGAGGATTTACAGATTACGCGCTGGTAGACCGAGCTCGAGCGCGAGAAAAGGGAAAGAGAGGGCGGACGTCGAGCGAGAGAACTCAAGAGAGACAGGGTGAGAGAGAGAGAGAGAGAGAGAGAGAGAGAGAGAGAGAGAGAGAGAGAGAGGACTAGTAATACGGAGGAGCCGGTGTTGGCCTTTACGAGGAGAAAGAGGACACGACCGACCGAAGGAGAGAGAGAGACAGAGAGAGAGAGAGAGAGAGAGAGAGAGAGAGAGAAAGATAGAAGAACCGAGTCCGCGCGGAGTTTCCTGAGAGGGAAAGAAAGAGAGAGAGAGAAGGTTATACGCCTGGACCAATCGGGCGACTCCAAGGGAGTCTCTGGACCAATCGCGAGCTCTCTCTCTCTCTCTCTGTCTCTTTCTCGCTCTCATTTCTCTCTCTCTCTCTCTCTCTCTCTTCTCTTCTCTTCTCTTCTCTTCTCGGTGACGTTACGCGTTTATTATCGCGCGGGGAAAAGAAACGACTGTTTATAAATAATTAGAGAGGTTTTAATTAACCCTCGAGACGCGCTCGGACCGCCGCTATCCACTGGCGTTTTAATCACTCGCCCGGGTTTTGCTCGTCGAGACTATGAGGGACAAGGAGAGGAAGAGGAAGAGGAGGAGGAGGAGGAGGAGGAGAAGGATGGCGAGAAGAAGAAGGTTTGCGAGAAGAGGGAAGCTGTCGCTGTCGTTGTCGCTGTCGTTGTCGTTGTCGTTGTCGTTGTCGTTGTCGTTGTCGTCGTGTAGTCGTTGTGTCGTAGAGCCGTGGAAGATGTCGTGGACTTGGTCGCTGCTGGTTTCGAGAGAGAGAGAGAGAGAGAGAGAAACGTGGTACGCAACGTCGTTCCGACGCGTTTTCCGCGCTACCGCGCTCGCACTCGCATTCGTAAAATCAAAACCATCGATCGGTCGCGTTATTCGTAAAATCAAAACCATTGATCGGTCGCGTTATTCGTAAAATCAAAATCATCGATCGGTCGCGTTATTCGTAAAATCAAAACCATCGATCTATTGCGTTATTCGTAAATTCAAAATCATCGATCTATTGCGTTATTCGTAAAATCAAAACCATCGATCTATTGCGTTATTCGTAAAATCAAAACCATCGATCTATTGCGTTATTCGTAAAATCGAACCACCGATCGCTACCCTCGAGTCATTCCTTTTACCAAAAAATCGATCAACGATGGACGTCACATCGCGTCATCCACGAGGCTCGACGTAAACTTCGTTTTATCGGACGATTTTTTTTTCCCCTTTTTTTTCGAGATGCGCGCCACGACGTCAGAAATTCGCCCCCGCCCTCCTGGTGCCACTTTTATTATCTAATATACCTTCGTTAACCGGACGACGGGTATACTCTTCTTCTTCTTCTTCTTCTTCTTTTGCTCCTCCTCCTCCTTCTCCTCCTCCTCCTCGTCCTTCTCCTCTTGATTCTCGTCTACTCTCTAATAGACGTAATTACGCCACGATCGATTCCAGCACGTGATTAAAGATTCTCTCTTGGTATCCTTTCGCAGATTTCGCGCTCGCTTAATCGAGACCAATATCTCTCACCCTATGCTTTTTATTATTTATTAAAGAGAGAGAAAGATATACCTATATATATATATATATATATATATATATATATATATGTGTATATATATTTTATCGACCACATGTGCCGATATAATTTACCGTATTTATTCGTCTCTTTTTTTCGACGATCTCGATAGAAAAAAAGAGAGAGAGAGGGAAAGGAGGAAAAAAAAAAGAAGAAAAGAGAGAAAAAAACCCGTTTGTTTAAAAAAAAAAAAAAAAAAAAACAGGTCACCGCGCGAATATTGTTCGCCGCTGGTGTTATTTTTACCTCCCTTTCTTTCTTTACTTCTTTCTTTCTTTCTTTCTTTCTTTCTTTCTTTCTCGTTCCCCGTAAAAGGGACTAAAAAAAAAAAAAAAAAAAAGAAAAAAAAACAATCGTATCAATTTTTCTTCTTCGAATCGTGAATGCCACGTAGCCGTGCATCGAGTGTGAATTAAAAAATAAAAATTGCAAGAGGGTGAGAGCAGGGGTAGGGGAGGGAGAGGGGAGAGGGAAGGAGGAAGGAACGAAGGACGTAAAAAGAAAAATAATAGAAAGAAAGAAAGAAAGAGGAGAGAGAAAGAACGGTGCGGTGGTGTCGAATGGCGACGATGTGTATAAAAAATATTTTTTTACCGAGAGAGAGAGAGAGAGAGAGAGAGAGAGAGAGAAACCGGTCCTCGAAGCGTTTCTTCGTCCGTTCTCCTTCGTACGAGCCATTTTTTCGTCGTGCCAACTACGTCGTCGTCGTCGTCGTCGTCGTCGTCGTCGTCGTAATCGCAAAATTTCGATTGTGTCCGGTAGACAGGGCGAAATCGTTCGCCAAACTCTACGCTCCTTCCGTTCGCACGAATCTTACGGGATGATGTTGCCTCCTACGGTTAGACATGACAAAAGGGAAATCGAAAGTGGCGTGAAGCGGTTTTTTACGATCAAACGCGCATCCTTCTGTCTCCTGTCCCCTATCCTTACACCCTGCCACTATCCGACCCCTCCCAACCCAACCCAACCCCCATTTCTTTCTCCCTTTCTTTCTTTCTTTCTTTCTTTCTTCTTTTCTCTCTCATTGTCAATGTGGCTTCGAAACACGAGACGACCGCTATTCTTCGCTCGCCCGTGAAAGAATCGAGTTTACCCTTTTGGTGGCTCCTTCTTCCAAAAGAAAACGATCGACGCCGGTGATCGTAGAGAAAAAAAAAAAAAAAAAAGAAAGGAGGGTACGAGAAGTCGAACGAGCACGGTAAGAAGCTGCTAAGAGGAGGGAGGGAGGGAGAAGAGAGATGGAAAAAAACGTCAAAAAAAAAAAAAAAAAAAAAAGAAGAGAAGGAGAAAAAAAAGGGGATAAGAAAAATGTTTTACGACGCGAAACGCGTTTCGGGATAACGCGAATCCTTTGGCGCAAACGTTTATATGGCCTCCGAAATCATGGGCACGGTTCGTGTCTGGAAAATGTTCTTCTCTTCGGGACTAGAAGAGAGTATCCTAGGAGAGGGAGAGGGAGAAGGAGGAGGAGGAGAAGAAGAAGAAGAAGAGGAGGAGAAAGAGGTCGGAGGGTTGAAAGGCGAGCATAGAAACTCGCATACATTCGCCGCAGACGGTAGAGAACTTATTGCTGGAACTTCATAGGGCGTAGGGAACAGCGACTTTTGAATATCTCCGTTTCTCGCGAGCCGTCGTCCTCGTCCTCGTCCTCCTCCTCGTCCTCAACCTCGTCCTCATCCTCGTCCTCGTTGTCCTCGTCGTCGAGCAGAGTATCTCGCGAAACTACCGGGTAACGTTCTTGGTTCAATGTGTAATAATACCGAGCGACCTCTTAAACGAGTTCTCGAGAAGAAGAGAGAACTCGCTCGTAACAGACGTAGGAGCGAGAGAGAGAGAGAGAGAGAGGGGTGGAGGAGAGAAAAAGACAGACAGAGAGAGAGAGAGAGAGATAGCATAGGAAGGTGGATTCTCTGCTTCGAAGGAGAACGACGTCACGTAATCCGTGGACGACTCCATCGGCTCTGCGAAATCGTCAAAGTTTCCGGTATTCCGTGCGCGGAACCGTCTACATTGCGTTCACCTTGCACGCGTACAAAGATTTCCAAACAGAAAAAGAGAGAGAGAGAGAGAGACGGAATAGAAGAGATTTTCTACTTGTATTTTCGCTTTGAACTTTGAATAGTGACAAAGTACTTTTAAAACCATTTGCTCGGAATCGGACCCTAGCTCTCTCTCTCTCTCTCTCTCTCTCTCTCTCTCTCTTTGTATTTGCAACAAAAAAAAAAAGATAAAATAAAAAAAAGAAACTCTTCTAACGTTACGCATCGACGTTAAGAATCCGAGATAAATCATTTATCGTAATATTTGCTTATACATATTTTCACGGTCGATTCCCCGACACGATCGTTTTCTTCTATCCCGATAGAAAATTAATACGACAACGTAGTCCTCCATCGTCATCGTCGTGAGCGTACCAACAAGTACTATACGTTTGGAGCGTACAAAATCGTACGGTTTCCGGTCGAGCGGTTCGGCGAAAGGATTTATTATGCCACGAACCATGAAGAGAGAGAGAGAGAGAGAGAGAGAGAGAGAGAGAGAGACAGAGATATATAAAGAGAGAGAGAAAGAGAGAGAGAGGAGCCAGACCGAGCGTGACCCATACGCCCGTCGTATTATGGACAACGTGAATCGGCACTAAAAAGAACGTATATCGGGCTCTCTCTCTCTCTCTCTCTCTCTCTCTCTCTCTCTCTTTCGGTGCACCCTGAATCACTCCCTCCTCCCTTCTTCCTCTCCAAGGAAAGCCCCCATTGTTTTCTTTATTGGAACCTCGCTGCGAATCGAGGAGGGATGGGCACGATGTAAAAGGCCCGGCCCGATGGACCATGGAAAAGGGGGTAATTATATGGGCACCGCCCTGAGCTCCGGCAATCACGCGACCGTAATCTATCCTCGGATTCGCGAGAGAGAACGAGATGGATAGAGGGAACGAGAGAGAGAGAGAGAGAGAGAGAGAGAGAGAGAGAGAGAGAGAGAGAGAGAGAGAGAGGAAACGAAGAGAACTAATGCCGGTATCCGTGGGGGCTCGGACGCGCCTCGATCAAGGCCCACACCCCACCCACTCACCCCACCCCACCCTCCACCCCCCCATTTCTATCGCCGTCCGTGAGAACGCACATTCCACGTTAAAAATTTCGATAATTATTTCGACCGAAACGTTATTCCCCCATCCGTGACAAATTCATTTCGTCCTCTCCCCTCCTCTTTTACCTTTAATTCGAGTCACGAGCGAATCGAGGGTGTGTGGGTGGGGATGGAGAATATAAAAAATCGCCTGTAACGTATACGCATCGTTTTATTTACATCGATAGCGAGCGAACGATCGATTCGATTAACCGCCCCCTCCCTCCCTCGCTATTCCCCAATCCTGTGTCATTTATTCGTTCATCTAATTGAACGCGTCACGGCGAATTAGAAATCATCGGCTCAAACCAGATGTCAACAAAAAAAAAAAAAAAAAAAAAGAAAAGAAAAGAAAGGAAAAAAAGAAAAAAAGGAACGCACAAAGTCGATCCGTTCGTATTACTTTTTAGGAGGCATCGATCCGTTAACGCACAATAGAACCGTATGGGGTATACACTCTCTCCCGTACGATTTTATGTATACACGACTCCGAGGTGAAGAATAAGAGGGATGGGTAAGGGTGACCCGATTAAACAGGGGTTAGAACGACGTTTCGGGGTGGCGGCGACGTCGACGGCGACAGACTTCTCAATGAGTTCCTAAAGCGAAAGAGGTTTCTCCTGTGTGTAACAGTCCCTCACCCCCCTTGTTCGAGTTCTCTCTCTCTCTCTCTCCCCCCTGTGTGGATCCGAGGATGACACTCCTTCTATACCCTCGTATATACGTATACACAGGGTGTTCCATTTAACGCGATCGTCTCATAATACATATACATACATACATGCGTACGTACGTACGTACATACATTCGACGACCCGTTTCAATTAAACGAAAGTAGTCGACGTGTACGAGGAGAACGGATCTTTCGAGATACAGGTATTTATCGTTTTCGTTTCATCGATAACATTTACATATTACCATACGACTGTATTAAAACGGGATCTACGACGATCTTATAGGCTTCGATTGCCTATATATTCCGTATCCGTGAGTCTTAAGAGATTAAAAAATAAAAACAAAAAATAAAGATAAATAAGAAGAAGAAGAAGAAGAAGATGACGATGAAAAAAAAAAAAAAGAGAGAGAGGAAACGTTCGAACCACATTACACCGACGACGGTTTATTTTAAAGGCAAACAATTTTCAGACTAATCTCATTAAATGGTTTCACCCGGTGTATTATAGGTGGAGGTTGGCCACCGAAGAGGTAGGTGTCGGCTTTTCGAGGGGTCGCAAAATAACAGATTTCCCAGACGCACGCACCCTCACCACTTTAGCATTTCTTCCTCGGAGCTATCGCGAAAAGGACCGAGCTCGAAAGAGGAGGAGGATGAGGAGGAGGAGGAGGAGGTGGAGGAGGAGAAGAAAGAAGACGAAGAGAATGGACGGTGAGTGGGTGGGGTGGGAGGAAGGGGGTAGAAAAAAGCTTCTCTTTTCCTCGACTTTTCTCCTACCTTCGCCCTTCGAGTCCCTTCTAACGAGACGCGGCAAAGTTCTCGGAGGGCTAGGATCTTAACTCCCTTTTTCTTTTTCTTTCGTTTTTTTCTCCTTTCTTTTCTTCTCTCTCTCTCTCTCTCTCTCTCTCTCTCTCTCTCTCTCTCTCGACTTTTTTCTCTTCTCTTTTCTCTTGACAGTATGTATATAAGACGGAACACGACGGTAGTTCCTCGTGGGTCAGCCCGTTGCTCCTGAAAGGACCCTTCCACCCCTGACTCTGCTGTTGCTGCTACTGCTGCTGCTGCTGCTGCTGCTGCTGCTGATTAAGGCATAAAAGGATGAGGGTATATATATATATTTCTCTCTCTCTCTCTCTCTCGACCTTCTCTCTCGACCCTCTCTCTCGGTGGAGTCGAGACGAGATGGGGGAAAAAAGAAATTTGTTCGGGGGACGAGGCGACGGCCGAAGAACCGAAGGGTGGGTTTCGAGGGTGAGAGAGAAAAAGAGAGCTGGGTAAATAAAAGAGAGACAGAGAGAGAAAGAGAGAGAGAGAGAGAGGAAGAGAGAAAGATACCTAATTGTAAGTACATTATACCTTCGGGCCAGTTGGGATTATGCGGCTACTTCTTTATCGCTGACAGTGGTATCTTTTATCTTTAATTCCAACAGTTCTCGTCCCGATTATAACCGGAATACTTTTCTCTCTCTCTCTCTCTCTCTCTCTCTCTCGCTTTTTTCCCCTATTTTTCCTTCCATCTTTCCTCCCGACGAAAAAGAATTTCGTTCGTTTCGAATTAGTCGCATGGACCACGCCGCGAGATATATCCTTTCTCGCGTCTGGCACGCTCGACCAAGCGCATAATTCGCGTCGTTTGTAATAGACGTACGACGGGGCAATTATCGAACGGCCAATTAAGAGCAATTAGCGAACGGATATCGATGAAATTAATCGTGGTAGCGATGTTAAAATATCTTAATCGAAGAAGCAAAGCCAAATGAAATTTTTCCGCTGATCGCGATAACGTAAGGGCGAGGGATGAAAGAAGGGGAGACGTTTCTCTCGACGGGGTGCAGATCCTCTCTCGATCTGCGGCGACCATCGAGCTCGGTCTCGAACTCGAATCGATATATATATCTATATATATATACACATATATTTTATCCTCCTTCTTCCCTTCTTCCCTTCCTTCCTTCCTTCCTTCCTTCTGTCGGCAACGTCCCCGCCGACCCTTTGTCGCGGGGAATAAAGGAAAATAGCGTGTGCGGCTTTCGTCGTAAAGGAAAGACGGTAAGGGCGGAGAAAACGAGCGATGCCGGTCCTCTTTATTTCACGAGGAAACCCAAACCGCAAGCAACAACGAACCAAAGCCCCGTAATTCGCCTGCGAAATTGCGAGCTCCGTCGACTCGAAAACTCTCTCCCTCTCTCTCTCTCTCTTTCTCTCTTTCTCTCTTTCTCACTCTCGCTAAGATCCGCGTACCACGTCTTTTGTCCGTTTTCAATCGGTTTCCGATCCACCAGAACAGACCTTTTCTTCGTTGGCACAGTACCGTAAACGTCCAACATCGGCGCCCCGTTCTTTCCTTTTTTCTTCTTTCTTTTTTTTTTTTTTTGCTTTTCACAAAACCCGCAATACGAGGAAAAATGTTTTTTCTTTTTCTTTTTCTTTTTTTTTTTCGTTCGAAAGTAGATATTTCGGTTGTTTTGACAGTTCGCCGTAGGATATATTCGATAGAAAGAAATAATGGGATACAGAGAGAAAGAGAGAGAGAGAGAGAGAAAGAGAGGGACGAAGGAGGGAGGGGAATATTTTCTTCGATTTTCAAAAGTTCTCGTTTAAATGTCTCTCGTACCTCGCACGCACGTGACCGTCTCTTCTTTTTATTTACTTCTCGAAAGAAGGTTTTACGAGCGGGCCCTACGAAAAATCCTTCGTCATTTCCGGCAGATGTAAATGGGACGAATGTTCTAATTCGTTTCACGCTTAGAAAGAAAGAGAGAGAGAGAGAGAGAGAGATAACGCATATGTGGCTCGCGCGTTAGACTCACCTTCGAAAAGAACGGCTGCGTTTTTCTTCCGCGTTCCCGTCCCTTCTCTCTTTATTCCTTTACCCTTTGTTTTTCTTTTTCCTTTTTTCTTTATTTCTCTCGCGAAGGTCCGAACTGATCGGCCCTTGCGTCGATTGCGTGAACGGAGAAAGAGCAGCAAAGGCAGCACGCTTAGGAGCTTGACAGGACAGAATGAGAGGAGAACGTGTCGATTCGTTCGTTCGTCGAGTTCCTTGTGTTTACACCTAATGTGTTGTGTGTAGGTAAGACGCGACACGGCACGCGAAGGTACGGTACGAGAAAGAGAAGGGGAGGGGGAGAGAGAGAGGGAAGGAGAAACAATTTATATACGAGCACAGAGAGATAATAATACGCGATAAATACGTGAAAGAATTTGTTGAGTTTACGTCTATATCCCCTTACCTTGGTTTCTTGTTTCCTTTTTCTTTTTTTTTTTCTTTTTTTTTTTTTTTTTTCTTCTAACCCCCCTCCTCTTCTGTAATTGCCAAGTCGGCAGGCAAAACAGTAATACTCGCTCGTATCGATACGAATATAATTTATAATACGGAACTCGAGCAGCTTGTTCACTACTGGGATTAGAAACGATCAGGCAGGTCGGTCTCGACGCAACACCTCGCGTTTCTCCGCTTACGGACAACTGGAAAATACGCCGTGCTCGTAGGCGTTGCTTTCCTATGTGACGCGTTAACACGTTCCACATCCCAACCCTATTTAGAATCCAACGCCGGCTCGTTGTACGTGCTCGAGTAACGGAACGAGAACGGTAGTCATTTCTTATTTCTCTCCTTTTTCCCTTTTTTTCCTTTCATATATCTCTTTCTTATTTCTTCTTCTTCTTCTTCTTCTTCTTCTTCTTTATTCTTCGTTCTCGAGCCTACGCGTTCGTCGAAGCCGGATAATCGTGGAAACCGTGCGCCGAGTAAACGGGATAAAATTTAAATTGATAAAACTGTGTAATATACGAATGAGTCGATAACGTTCGTACGAAAGAAACTATGATAATAAGACTTTGATCGAGTCCCAGGTACGTGCGAGTATCTCAAAGAATCGTTCTCGATTTAAGTTAACGAGATAAGAAACGCTCGAGGATAAATAATTCGCAAAGTCCATTGGTGTAACCGACAGAGATTGCTGCCACGTAAGTAAGTAAGTAAGTAAGTAAGTAAGTAAGTAAGGTAAGTACTTGCCATCGTCCTACCGCCTGAGACATCGTAATCGTCGTGCTTGTTTTGTTCTCGAGTCACGTTGTACGAAAGAGCTCCTGAAACAGAGATACATCGAGTACCTCTGGTTCATCTGGTACTTTCTTTCCTTCGGGGCTGGGGGAGAAGAGGAAGGGAGGAAGGGGGGAGAGGAGAGGTAATCGAGGGATATAAGGAACGATGTAGCGAATTTTATTGCCCGACAAACGTGCCCTTCGTCGCTATGCTTTCCGATATATTTATATATATATATATATATAAGACGTAACTTTGAACGCGTTATGAAAGAACTATACGAAGAAGAAGAAGAAGAAGAAGGAAAAACGAAAAATAATAAAAATAAACAAAAAGAAAAGAATAATCGAACGAACGTATGTACCGGACGGAGATTGTATCTACGTTCGAAGTAACGTTGGTTAAATTTTGAAATCGTGACGTATTGCGGAACACGAAAAGGATCCGAGGAAACGTATTAAGCTAATCTCAGCCTGTTTTACGATCA
This sequence comes from Dolichovespula saxonica, assembly GCA_911387935.1. Taxonomy (NCBI): domain Eukaryota; kingdom Metazoa; phylum Arthropoda; class Insecta; order Hymenoptera; family Vespidae; genus Dolichovespula; species Dolichovespula saxonica. The sequence continues at coordinate 22,797,841 of OU426993.1, read as the reverse complement.
CGTGCCTCTCGATGGTGGATTTGGAAAACACCCAAGAAAACCATTTCCATCTTATCTCCTTTTTCTATTCCCCCGTCACCGTGAACTTTAGAACAAGAGGGAGTATACGTGGATTTCAAGACGGAACGAGGAAGAGCAAAGTCAATTTCTGGGCGAGATGCCACGGAGAGGTTAATGGGTCTGTGTCGTCATAAATTGGAGGTCCGGTGTGAAAGCCGCCTAAACCGAGTAGTTCCATCTCGATTTCTTCCCTTCTTTTTCTTCCTCTTCCTTTTTTTTCTCTCTCTCTCTCTCTCTCTCTCCCCCACCCCCCATTTCTTTTTCTTTCTTTCTTTCTTTTTTGTCCCCGCTCCACTTTTCTACTAGCTCTCTACGAGCCACCACGTCGTCTCCTCTTGTCTCGTCCTCTCTCTCTCTCTCTCTCTCTCTCTCTCTTTGCCTCGGTAACAAACAGGATACAGGTACTCTGGACTCTCTCTCTCTCTCTCTCTCTCTCTCTCTTTCCTTTTCGATCTTCTTCATTCTTCCAAGTTCTTTCTTTCTTTCTTTCTTTCTTTCTCTCTCGAGGTTGAGAGCCTGGCACAAGCTCGTCGAACGATTTATTATCCCGACCGTCTTACCTCGAGCTCCGGCCCGCTTAGACGCTGTTTTTCCCCTCGTAAAAGGGTAGTGCTGAGAGAGAACGTGTGGAAGGAAGAACGATCGGCAAGGGTCGCTTGGAAAAGGAGACAGAAACAGAGACGAACGGAAAGAGAGAGAGAGAGAGAGAGAGAGAGAGAGAGAGAGAGAGAGAGAGAGAGAGAAAAGTTGGAACGAAGTAAGGTGGATCGTTGCCGTTCCATCGACCACGAGCAATTGGCAGCGACAGCTATTTGCTCGGATCGTTCGTCCGCAATATTCGTTCGTATACTCGGCCGCAAAAGTGTCCTCGAGCGTGACGCTTTCAACCTTCTCTTAAACAGAGATAGATGGTTAGAAAGAGATAGAAATAGAGAGAGAGAGAGAGAGAGTGTGTGTGTGTGTGTGTGTGTGTTTGTGTGAGAGAGAGAACTAGGAGAGTATTAAACATCGAAAGGAAAGATCGCGCGTAGCGTAACAGGTCGCGTTAATTCCTCGACGACCGGTGGCGAACCGGGTTTTTTTCTTTTCGAGCAAACAAACGATCATCGTCGACTTTCAAGGTGGTAGACGATAAGGAGAAAAGAAAAAAGAAAAGGAGACAAAAAAGAGGGGGAGGGGAGGACAGAAAAAAAAAAAAGAAAAAAACAAGAGAGGAAGAAAAGGAACGCGTTCGGGGATTAAGCTTCGGAGCCGTGAATGGAGACGTTTTTGTTTAACGAAAGGCAAAAGAGAAAAGGAAAGAGGTAAAGGGACTCGTAAAAGAGAATTGAAGCCGTGCGAGCTGATCGAGCACCTGCTCCGACCGTACGAGAAGCGCCTATACGTATAAAAAGAGAGAAAGAGAGAGAGAGAGAGAGAGAGAGAGAGAGAGAGAGAGAGAGAGAGAGAAGGCTCCCTGGCTCGAACTCGTGAAAATAATTCCGCTCCCTCAAGGCTCTCCTTGCTCGAGTCTCTCTCTCTCTCTCTCTCTCTCTCTCTCTCTCTCTCGAGTAGTAGTAGTAGTAGTAGTAGTAGGTATAGTACTCGCCTTCGTGACAATGGCCTACGTCGTACGTGGCCCGTGTTGTGTCGTCCTTTATGCCGTTCCCTCGCGCTTAAACGGGATCGGGCAGGTGTCTCCATTGTAAAGGACCCTATGCCAAGCCCTTCGTACGATGGCACAGCCTCGACTATTAACATCCCTCTTCTCTCTCTCTCTCACACACACACACTCTTTCTCCGCTAAGAGGAAGTACGGCTTCTCCTTCGTAACAAAAAAAAAAAAAAAAAGAAAAAAGAAAAAAGAAAAAAAGCTTTCGAATAAGTTCGATCGATTCTAAGCAGCGCTTAGTAACGTCCTAAAAAAGTTCCATCACGGACTGTACTCGATTCTGGAGCACAGCGTACGTACGTACGTACGTACATAAGTGTTCCGGTTAAACGATGAACGATGACGTTTTACTCTGTAACGAGCCACTCGCGAATTATCGCCCCTCGAGTACCAAAACCGCTCCCGTGCACTCTTAACCTTAACTACGGTTCGCAATTGGCTCGTAATCGTGGTGCCACTTGGCAACGAGTCGAGACTCGAGTCCTTTCGAAAATAGGCGCGATTCGCTATCGTTCGATAGTATCTATCCACGTACACGGGCTCGTTGATGGCGCCGAATCGACAACTCTTAATTATAGAATTCGTCGGTTAAAATACAATTTACTCTGGCCGATGGATTCAGTTTCGTGAAATTAGAATGATATATATATATATATATATATATATATATATATATATATATTTATATATGTATGTATATATAAATTAGAAGTATATTTATAGAGAGGTTACGCGTAATTTCCAACAATTTCGTAGTTTCACGTAGGTACGCGAATAAGTACGTAACTTGAAAAAATTCACATGTAACTTTAACGGAATATAGAAGGTAAGTATACTTCTTACGATTACTCGGTAGAAAAATGAAATTCCACCGAGTAAAGGTGAAAATGCTTCGCGTCGGTTGAATTTTTCTCGGCGAGTCACCTCCTTTCGAGTATGCTTGCACGTAATTTCTTTCTCGTTCGCACGAGAAAATAAAGAGAATAAGAGGAAATGAGAGAGAGAAAGAGAGAGAGAGAGAGAGAGAGAAACACATGCGCGTACAGCTGTGATCTCGTATGTGCGGAGTTATGATGTTTCCAGGGATGACAAAAACGCAAGAGGTCGGTTAATTAAAATCATGTCTCGACACTTCGAGGCAACGCGCGAGTTATTCGTCCTCTTCGTACGGTCTCGTTTTAAGTGTGCCGACTGAATTTTTCTTTTCTTTTTTTTTTTTTTTTGGTAATATTTTTATTTTCGCTCGGAATCTCAAATACGACAACTTTTTCCCACTCTTTTTTATTCTTTCTTTCTTTCTTTTGTTTATAATAATAATAATAATAATAATAATAATAATAATAATAATAATAATAATAAAGATAATCTTAAACGCGTCAAGAAAATATCTAGATCTATCCTTAAGGGGGAAAAAAAAGGTAAGGCATCGATTTTATTTGATTTTTTTTTTTTTTTTTATTTTCATTCCGTTCGATCGATTTTCCCGGTCCGAGGGAGACGGGCGAACGAGAGAAGCTCCGATCGATCGTAGGAAGATAATTTCTTTCGACGTAGCTCGGCAAACCCCACCCCGTCGTCGTGAAACTCTCCCTCTTTTAAATATTTGCACGAGCACTCTCTCGAGTTATCGGCGTGCAAACGAATCGAAATAATTACTCGAGCGTCTCGTCGCCAGCTATTTTATGCGCCACGATTTCCCTCGGTCCGCTTCGTGCAAAGTAAATCGTAGAGAGTTTGCTTCTCATTCTTTCTCTCTCTCTCTCTCTTTCTCCCGTCTATTTCACTTCGATCATCGCCGATGAGATAGAGATAGATAGAGATAGATATAAAAAGAGAGAGAGAGAGAGAGAGAAGCGATTCGAAGCCGACAAGACATAAATATTTACCGACGATAATTCTTCGTTCTCCGATGTCCCTAATTACTTCCACCTTCTTCATCATCATCATCTCTCTCTCTCTCTCTCTCTCTTCTCCTCTTGCACGTTTTCCTCATCTTCCGTCCTCGCGTTACACCCACACCTACGTATTGTATGCACGACGGTCACGTAGTAGTTATAAACATCGTATACGCCCGCGGCTGACCGTAGAGCACCGCACGAGATAATCAATCCCGAGTGGTGAACTCTATCTCGGAGACGGCCGGCGCGTGCAAATATCTCGCGCATTAATGAGTCGTTATCGCTGTACCGTTATGGTCTTCGTTCGTGCTAGCCGGCAATGCATTACGGGACACGGAAAATCTTTTCATCGTCGCCCGTCCAGCTAGGCCGGCATACATGAATCCAACTACGAAGCTTGGCCAACAGTGAGTGAGAAAGAGAGAGAGAGAGAGAGAGAGAGAGAGAGAGAGAGAGAGAGAGAGAGACGGATAACCTTTACATTACAGTGCCCGTAAACCGTCTTAAACAATTGCTTTTTACGCGTTTTCTATTCTCCGCGTTATAAATCATGTCGGATCGGTCGACGTTAACGGCGCTCGACCTGGCCGAGAACGTAGCGTCGTTACGAAACGATAAGTACCGCGAAAGAGATCATAACGGCGATAAAGCTCGTAAGGCGTCCTGGTCTTTCATTTTTATTTTTCATCATTTTCTTGCTTCTTCATAACGACGACGACGACGACGACGACGATGACGGTGAAATAAGGGTTACGAATTTACGGAGCAGACTTTAGTTCCAGCGACGCCATGGCGCGGCAGATCGTAATAAATAAATAAATAAATAAATATATATATGTATATATAAAAAAAAAAAAAAAAAAATTACATTAACTCGCTCGCATCGAAAACACCACTTTCTCGGCAAGTCAAACGTCCTTTGGTTAGAAATCGATCGTACCACGGAAATATCTTAGTAGATGAAATAATAATAAGTTAACGAGCGAGGATAAGTGAATTATCGAAACGTTTATAACAATAATCGTCTGGATAATGTTTCCAAGGGAATTCGAGGATCGTGAAAATGAAAGGGGACGAATGTGGTGGGTGCGATGCGGCGCGGTGGGCTGAGGTGCAGGGGATTTCGACGTAGGAGAATCGAACGACTTTGGGATCGTCGTACAGCGTGGAATCCGTCGTATTCGCGCCACTTAACGAACGCCATCGATGTACTCTAGGACGCGGCATAGAACGCGGCTTGCCTCGCGGTCGTCCTGGCTTCTCCTCCTCGCAATCACCGTCCTCCTCATCCTCATCCTCCTCCTCCTCATCCTCCTCCTCTTCCATCCTCGTGGATCCAATGAAAATCGCTGTGCGCTATACCTGCATTCCCTATTCCTGGATTTCGAAATAACATGCAAATCCGAGCGACGTTGTAGTAGCCTGGCCCTGTTGTAGTCTATAGCTACGTTGGACACGTTGCATATGCATGCTACTCGGTAAGCTGTGACTCGAACGAACGAACGAACGAACGAACGAATACATGCATGCATTCATGCGAGCAAGCACGCTCGCACGCACGCACGCACTCACGCATGCACGCATGCACCCTCGTGAACGTATTTTCTGCGTTCCTCTACGGCTCAACCTTAGCCCCGCTCCACCTTTCAACGATTTTTCGACGACGAGCCCTATCTCTTTCTCGATCTTTCTATGAATATTTCGATTTCGTGGGAATTAAAGGAAGTAACATTCTTGGACGAACGTCGAAAGATCGTACGATATATCGAGAGATCGTCGAAAGGAGATTGAAACGAAACGAGACGAAACGATACAACAACACCATAGACGTTACGTCGCGGCAACGAACGTGTTTTATGGACTGGGCCGGAATGGAGAATAAACGTTCGGATCCGCGTGTGTTTCGAACGGACGCGATGAGATATCGTATCGATGACGCCGGGAATGATTAAAAACGTGGAAAAACGGACGTTCGGTCGCGCGTTAAAGCCCCGTCGGACGAACGTTCGACGAGCATTTCTCTCTCCCTCTTTCCCTCCCTCCCTCTCTCTCTCTCTCTCTCTCTCTCTCTCTCTCTCTCTCTCTCTCTCTCGATCTCTCGATCGATTGCCTCTCCACGACAATTGCTCGGAAGCGAGAGTCATTGCCGCGGCGAATTTCTGATTGCCTTTTGAATCGATGCACATACATAGCTATAAATGCGAATATATACCCCCTACAACACGTTCCGGCGAGTATTTCACTCGTTCTCGTTATAAGAATAAACGAGCGATAAGAGCGATCGTCAAATCCCACGAAATCGATCCTAAAAGCGATCGTTTCTGGTTAAAACCAAAAAATAATATATATATATATATATTTATATTTATATTTATATATATATATATATGTATATATATATATATATATATATATATATATATATATATATATATATAGTCCCTTTCTCGAAAGATTTCACGTTTGATAGTAACGCACGAGCTGATAAAGTATTTTTTGGTCGTTTCGGTTTCGATCATCGCTTTTTTTTCTTTTCTTTTCTTTTTTTTTTTGTTTTTGATCGGATCTCGATCGTTTCTCGAAAAGAAATTTTTCTTCGAAACGTAGAGCTACGAAATACGAGAATGTAATAAGAAATAAAATGAGGTAACGTCGTGCGATTTCGAGAACGATCGTTCGACGATAGCCAGCTACTTGGAAATATATCGCTACGCACTTGAGAAGGCACGCATCTCGAAGCAGCAACGACGACGAGTGTTCTCTCTCTCTCTCTCTCTCTCTCTCACTCGCTCGCTCGCTCGCTCGCTCTTTCCCTTTTTCGTTCTTTCTTTCTCTCCCACGGAGCTCCTTCACCCGGAGGAGTGGCCACCGTTCGCCTCTCGAAACTTTGCTTATTGCCGTTACTGCGAATCCCCGCGACTACCATTGTCACGTTCTAGGGTCCTTTAACATCCTCTTCAGGGTGGAAGGGCACTCGGCATTATGTGTAGGCAGCCACGTCGAGTGCCACTCGAGGATTCGTTTGCTCGGAAAAAATTCATTTGCGGCTCACGGACCTCTCCCCCTCCTCTCTCCCTCCCCCCCCTCTCTCTCTCTCTCTTCCGCTTCTCCACCTTCCTCTCTTCGTATATATATTCATATATATACATATGTATGTGTGTGTGTGTGTGTGTGTGTATGCGTGTGTTCTCCATTCTCATTCGCTCTCTTTCTCTCTTTCTGTCTCTCTTTCATCGAAACCCCCTCATGACTTTTCAAGCTTCAAAACTCGTTTCGTCAAGTTCGAGTTACTACACGCCTAAATGCGGTCATGCGTCTGCGTCAGAGTTTCGAGTGTTGACAAAACAAGTCGTCGAATCTTAAATATCGAGTGCCCCGACGTAGGACGAGAGTTATTTCTTTAAATTATACTCGAGGAGAATCCGAGCGAGGCAATAAAACGCTTGATTTGATTAATCGAGCAATTAACGGAGAATTACTCGTTGACGGTTATTACGTAGATCGTAGATTTTTACGTTTGTTAAAGTAAAACCGAGAGAAAATTATCGAGAACGAAACGTTTAATTGTTCGAGGCTACATCATCGTTGAAAATTCCGAGCACTTTATTTGGCATAGCCGTACTTTATCCGAGATTAAAATTACAGGGACACCACCCCACCCCTCCCGTCCCCCCTACTGCAAATGATTTTCGATAAATCTACAAAGTTATACACGTATGTAGTCCGAATACGACCGAAAACTACATATTCTCGAAATATATCAAAATATGCAATCAATTAGCTCGGTAGTACTTTCCGTTGAATTATTCGATGGACGACGAGTAATACCCGAGATTGCCGGGAGCCTCGAAAACATGGAATTTGTTCTCGTGCACGTGTATAAACGATTATATTTGTTAAAAAAAAAAAAAAAAAAAAGAAGCAAAAAAAAAATTAATAAACGATAAATGATAGAAAAGTTATCGCGTTCTTCGCTTCGGTACGCGGCTTAACGAATATAACGAATTTATAAGACGGGCGAAGGTCCTCTCTTTTTATATTATTACGGGGTAACTCATAAAAAATGAAATAAATTTACGGACCGAACGAGTGGGGGAGGGAGAGAGATAGAGAGAGAGAGAGAGAAGGAAGTGAGTAGGTAAACGCGCTGGCATTATCCGTTTCCTTTCGATTCTCGCGACTTCTCGCAAGCAAACCCAGTCGTAGACCCTCGGTATCTCCTCCTTGGCTCACCAAGCTGTTGGAGAATGGCTCGTTTTCCTTTTCGGCGCCACTCGTTTCAATTAAGTTAGCGGTAATAAAGAAGAACCAACCCGTCGGGGTTTCTAGGACTCTCCGAGACCGACCAGAATTTATCTCCCTCCGTTCCTAATTTCTTTAATTAGTGCACGGAAGTCGTGGGAGCCAGCGGCGGAGTGAGATACGGCGTATCTAACCGAGCGAAACGTTTCCAAGCTCGCTTCGCTAAAAGAGAGAGAGAGAGAGAGAGAGAGAGAGAGAGAGAGAGAGAGAGAGAGAGAGAGAGAGAGAGAGAGAGAGAGATACAGAAAGAGAGAGAGAGAGAGAGAGAGAGAGAGAGAGAGAGAGGGAAAGCACCCTCGAGCTCGGCTAGTATCTCGGTTCATCCCTCTTTCTTTCCTTTCTCTCTCTCTCTCTCTCTCTCTCTCTCCCTTTTTACTCTCGCCTGCCCTTTCTACGAAGGGAACTTCGTCATCGTCCTACTTGATCCGGTTTCTCGACACCTCCGTCCCTCCGCCGAGAGCTCGACGTGACTCAAGGTATCAATCTCACTCCCATTCTCGACCCCTTGGAAACATCGTGTTGCCACTTCATTACCTCGTGCGGCATAGTACCGAAGCGAGTACTACGGGAGGGTTGGAGGGTGGAATTTCACTTTCTCTTCGCTTTCCCTCCCTCCCTCCCTCCCTCCCTCCCTCCCTCCACTCCCCCCCCTCCCCTCACCCCTATTACCGCTCGTCGAGAGAAAATACACGTACGACTTCGTCGACGTGTACGTACGTGACACAATTTCGACGCGTCCATTATTCCATCTGTATCGTTCGAACGAGATATTTTGTAAATAAAAAAAAATAAATAAATAAATAAATAAAAATAGAAAAGAAAAAGAAATAAAAAAATGGTCACGCTTTTTACGTTTCATCCAGCGATACGCCCTCGAAGAAGCCATTCGAAGAACAGGAAACGTCGTACGATTATCTATTCGAAGAGAAAAACATGGCAATTAGTTAACTCGCGAATGATTTGCGATGAATCGACTCGTTGTTGATCGGATATTTCTTTCTGCGGAGAAAGAAAGGAGAAAGACGAAAAAAAAAACAGAGAGAGAGAGAGAGAGAGAGAGAGAGAGAGAGAATGAGAACGTTGCTGCTGCCATCGTTAAATCGTCCGAGACGATCCATTTCCAGGGTTATCACCGAGGCGATTTACGCAATCGATGCGTAAACGAGCTCCGATCGAACCTCGACCTATACACAATTATGATCTCTTTTTCTCTCTCTCTCCCTCTCTCTCTCTCTCTCTTTAGCTCTCTCGTCTTTCAGATCGATCCTTTCCGCGTCGTTATCGAATTAACCGATGCGGATTATCGAGTGGAAAAATCCCATCGTCGATCATAATAATATTGCGATTCTCGCGATTCTCTCGCGACTCTCCAAACAATTTTCAAATTCTCATCTTAATTATCTTTCCGTATTAATTTCCAATGAGATTTCGATTTCTCGTTTGCCCTTAGTCCGGTTGTGCGAATGAAAATGAGAGAGAGAGAGAGAGACAGAGAGAGAGAGAGAGAGAGAGAGAGAGAGAGGAAAAAAAAAGGAAAGAAAAAAAGAGGAAAAAAAAAGAACGTGCCAGCTCACAGATGGTATAGCGATTATCGCGTGTATTTCATCGAATCCATGCAATTACGATAATATCGAATTGGTCGATAACCCATAATACATTCCTCTCTGTCTGTCTCTCATTTTCTATTTTTTTCTTTTTTTTTTTTGTTTTGTTTTTTTTCTCCCGTTCTTTTTCTCCGAACGATACCAACGTGTATTATTTCATTATTCGACGGAATATCCGACGATAATATCGCGCGGATGCATGTTTTTAAAACGCACGAACGTTTCTCGAACGAGCTAATTATTATTGGCCGCCGACGTAATTTATAACAAAAGCCGAGTAATACATGATATATAATTTCGCGATCGTTCATCGTTACGCGGAAAATTCCTTTGGATTTTCAACGACGTCGGCCGGTGATGGTGGTGGTGGAGGGTTGTCGGTGGTGGTTGGCCGATTTGTTGGAAAAATAACAAACGATTTTGGTACCCGGATCCCCTTGGCTCGCGTCCCACCCCGTTCGTCCGGATAATTAGTATAATACGTCGGTTATTATCCGTGAGATCGACGGCGGAAGCGCAGCCACGCGGGGAAATAATTTGGCGTTAATTATAATTCGTTGGCGAGCAAGGTTTCGAAGGGTGTCGTCGATTTCCTCCCTCGTTCTCTACCCCCTTTTGATTCTCTTTTCCTCGTGTCTATTGCTTCCTCCGATCCGTTTTCTCTCTCTCTCTCTCTCTCTCTCTCTCTCTCTCTCTCTCTTTCTATCTCACTTTTCCTGTCGGCAATTATACCCGGGAGAAATTAATGAGTCGAAGAACACGGAGGGGAGGGAAGGCTATCCATGTAAAAGCTTCTGCTTCGTCTACACTTTAGGAAAGCGAGATTATACACCCTCGTGCGAGTCCAATCGTCGGGCAATTTGTCGTGCGGCAGCCATTTCCGCTTTCCGAGACCAATGTCCAACGAGGCAACCCTCCCTTCCCCCCCCCTCTCTCTCTCTCTCTCTTATTCCTCCCTTCCTCTTTCTCCCTATCGTTCCATCTCAGTTCACGACAGGATACATAACCGTGGTGTCAGGGAAAAGTACGAGAGGTAGATAGAGGGCATGGGTCGAGAGGGGCGAATCGCGATAAAATTCATGGACTCTGTGGGGGTGGCTCGAGTACGTGCTCGAAAACGCGTTCACGTCGCGCACCACCGATACCTATATTATAATGTTTATATTTGATATTAATCTCGTCGATGGTTGCGAAATCGTTTCGCTCGTTACGTTATTTTAATACGAATATAAATTTAATGAAGCGCGCCTGAACTCATCCCGCGTAAAATGTTTTCAGGTTTAATTTCAAAACGATGAAAAATTCATGCCCGAACCGTTTCGACCATTTTGCCGGATTAAATGGATCCCGTTCAAACGATTCTATCGTAAAACGTTATCGCTTTTTATATTCCAAATATGCTTACGTATAGGAACACGTTTGACGTAGGATTAAAAAACGTGACGTACTAAAAGGTAAGATGGGATAAACGTTAGGTGATAACATAAATACGTAATTAGTTTTAACATGATGTTTCGATCAATAATCGTATGTGAATAATTTTAAACTCGCATCTATAATATATTTGCAATTTGAAATAGCCGAAGCGCGTATATAAGCTCATTAAAAAGGTTAAACAGTTATTGGCAGTCGTTAATTAACGTTCCTATAAAGTTCATTATCGTTTCTCTATATTCGTTCGATCGATTTGCTTTCGGTCGACCTACCAATCCGAAACTATCTCTCTCTCTCTCTCTCTCTGCTTCTCTCTATCTCGTTTCAAGAGGCGTGTCATATTATTTTTAAGAAATCTCGGACGGCCACGTCAACTGGGACTGTAATCCGGCTTTTCGCCGTTACAAGAAATAAGTGGGTATAACCGGCGGAGCGGAACATTGGCGTGAAATAATCGATACGGTCGATCTAACCGATATAAGGGGGAATAGTAGGTAGGTCCGCCGTTGGTGCAAACGAATTATCTATAATCTATCGCACGGTAAAATTAATATTTGAAACGATGGCTAAGTGCTTAGACAAGACCGGTAAAGTATCGAGACCCTTTAGGCCATGTGCGGCACCCTCGCTTCCCTTATTATTATTTCATTTACCCGTCGATCTCGGTAGTACCTACTTATCGGTCATTTATTTTCATTCCTTCCACCGTGAACGGAGAGCGACGAGCTCGTGGCAAAATCTCTCAAAGTCACTGTCAAGAACACAGAGGGTTAGCTCGAAGCGTAACGACACGGGGTGCCTTTCGAGAGTCACGTAGTACACAAAGTAGAAAGTGGATCATCGATTCGGGCACACATATTCTCTCTCTCTCCCTCTCTCTCTCTATCTATCTATCTATCTATCTATCTCTCTCTATCTCTCTCGCTCCGATAGCTGAGCTTGCTTGTATTTGAAGAGGGAGAGAAGCCCCTCGACGAGCGACAGCATAGAATGACGAGTTCTCGTATCCATTACCTCCTTCAGCCCTTCGGCTTGCATCCGCAAACACGTGGCAACTCTCGATACGCACGCTTCTCTCTCTCTCTCTCTCTCTTTCTCTCTCTCTCTCTCTCTCTCTCCCTGTACTTTCATTCACGCCGACACCCCGAGGCAGCCGCATTAAATCGAGCGAGGGTCGAGTCATGTTTCCTTAATTTCGCGGTGACGTCATCGCAATCACAGTACCCAATAATCCCACATGACTCGACGACCCGAATACGGATCGTTACCTTCCCCCGAATCGTTAAAATATCCTTGAAACATATATATACATATATTTTTTTTTTTAAACGACATCCCCTCCTATCGTAAAATATCGATCGAAAAATTTACGATCGCCCAATCGTTTTAAGGAGCTTCGATCGAAGGCGAGCTTTACTAAAAAGAGCCATTCGTATATCGCCGATTCGCGTTAACGCGGAGGATTTAAAACGATATATTTGGGGAGATCCCGAAGGTAATCCCCTTTAACAGGGAGAATTTCAAACTCCAAAGACGTCTCGTTTCGCTCGGTAATAATTAACGAGAGTGCCCCGTCGGACTTGGCTCGACACCGTGTGCGCGTTCACGGGAGTTAAATAGCAGGGTGAGGTGGGGTGGGGTGGGGTGGGATGGGGCGAGAGGGGGCTGGAGGGTGTCGAGAAGCAAAGGGGTGGATGAGCCTGATGAGGCTGTTGATACAATCACGTGGGGTGGGCGTCGTTCCTGCTCTCGTACTGGGAAGGAGGATAGGTGAACGCGCGAGCGCAGGACGACCATTCTCGATAGGGTAGGTGGATGGCGGTGGCCTATTACCAACCCTTGCCAACATCCGGCAAGCCGACATTACCCTCCCGCTTCGCGTTTCACCCTCTCTCTCTCTCTCTCTCTCTCTCTCAATCTCTCTCAATCTCTCCCTCATCCTCTCTCGGTGCTAACCGTGTGTATGTTCAACACGCGATCCCGTGTTAGACCCCTCGTTCCACAGACCGCCGTTCGACCTCGCACGCGCGATTATACTGGGTGCCCTTCGAATTGATCTTCCGTACTTACAGTACGAATTTTCGAAAATTCGATAAACGGCCGAGGGAGAGATCGTTTCTATAGAGTGATTCTATGTAGTCGATAAAAAACCGTTTCGTCGCTAATCATTGTCCCGTTAATCATTGAAATAAAACATAAAACCTTGATTGTGTCGTTAGCCTTTGTTGTTCTTCGATTATTTCAGGCCATTAAAACGCGCACGTATCCGTTGGAAATATGATCGAAAAGTAATAACGAATTGACCGACGGAAGGGTGGGGGAGGGGGGGAAAAACGAATTAATAGAAACATATCGCGACGACTTTCCTATCGAGGCAGATTCGTTATATTCGATATAACAACGAGACTAGAATCGATGAAATTTTTGGGTGGTTAAAGATCAGGAAGTGTCGCGGCGGGTATACCGTGTATAGTGAAAGTACGGATAGAGGCGAACGGCAAAACGGAGTCGGCAAACCATCCCCACCGGGTATAACAGCCCTGTTCGACTCGAACATGCTGTCACAGAGGCGTCGAGCACCTGTTTCCTCGAAATTGACACGTTGCCATCCCTCGTGGCACGCGCTCACCACCGACGTTTGCACGTCGAGCGTACACGATCGAGATCATCCCCTTGTCGGTGAGCCGTCGTCTCCTCACCCCACCCATTTTCCTCCTCCTCCTCCTCTTCCTCCCCCTCCACCACCACCACTGCCACTTCGCACCAATTCGATGCTCTTATGCTTAGCGCGACTATCGAGGGCTATATATTTCGGTGTATCGTCGGATAATGTGCTGCGTGCGCGGCTCTTAAAAAATATAAAAACGAAACGAAAAAAGAAAAAAAAGAAAAGAAAAAAAATAGAGAAGAAGCAAAAATAAAAAATAAAAAAAAAAAAAAAAGAATGAACCGTTTCGTTGGGAAGTACGAACGAAGGAGGAGAAATCGGAAATATCGCGGAGCTCGCGTAATTCGATAATTCTCGTAGGCGAGCTGGCTGTTTCGACCAAATCAATGTCATTTAAAATAAGCGCTCTTTTGAACGAGAGTAAGTTAATAAACGGTGAGCGTTGCTACGATTTTCCGTTGAAATGAAATTGTTAGCGAATGAACCGGCAAAAAAGCGGTTCATTCCCCCCGTTAAATCATTGTTCTAGTCTCTCCCTTTCTTTCTTTCTTCCTTTCTTCCTTTCTTCCTTCCTTTTTTTTTATTCTTCTTTCCCCTCCGCCCCCTCTCTTTTTCTTTCCATCATTTAGTGGCACCGTTCGTTCGCGTTTCAACGCGAGCACGTACTCGCAGCCCTCGCTGACAATTCGAATTTCGATTAGACGAGCTCGCGCAGCGAAGCGTGATAATTATTTTTAAACGAGAACGTTCTCCCTCGAGAAAGATCTCTCTCTTTCTCTCTCTCTCTCTCTCTCTCTCTCTCTCTCTCTCTCTCTCTCTCTCTCTCTCTCTCTCTCTCGTTCGCCATCTATCTATCTCCGGATGAGCCATAGAAGTTGGAAAAACAGGCAAGCATGGAGTTTAACGATCGTGTTGAGGTCAGTCGATAAAAATAAAGCGCGTCGTTCGCTCGCTAAAATTAACGACGTGCGGACGTGGAATATGGCAGCGCGGGCTATGAAACTTTTATGGGGGAGTAAACCTGGATACGTTCGGATGCCTGGATAGAGGATCGTGGAAAAGGGTGGGAGGGACGTGAGGGACTCCTCTTGGCTCCGATCCTCTCGATATTCATCTCCTCGATAAGGACAGTAATCTTAACACGCCTTTTCATTCTCGTTTCACGATAAACTCGACAAAACGAATGAACGAACGTACGAACGTACGTACGTACGAACGAACGAGATATCGTTATACGATGTAGGAGAATAAACGATTCGTACGAATGGTCGATCGAACGAGAATCATTTCTATGCATTTTATCCTTCGATTTATAGATATTTCGACAAAAGGCAAAAAGAGAAAGATAGAGAGAGAGAGAGAGAGAGAGAGGGAAAAGAAATGGTAAAATACAGATGACAAGACCGGGAAATATTTCGAAACGAACTGTAATCGTTCGAACAGCGACGACGAGTTAAAACGCATCGAATTCGCTAAACGCTCTCACCGCGTATTAGTAACGATCGTGGCAAATAGAGCATTATATATCCTGTTTACACGGACGAGCGAGCTTTCGCGCGGAAACGCGTGCCGCGACAGGTAATATTTATCTTACATAATCTCGACGCGTTCATTTGCATCAACGTTAAACGGTTTACGAGTCGAAAAGAGCGCGTAAAGCATCCAATGGAAATCCATTCGATAATGCGATTCGAACGTAGAATGATATTTCTTTCGCGAACCTTTTCTCTCTCTCTCTTTTTTTTTTTTCTTTTTTTTTTCTTGTTTTTCTTGTCTTTTCTTATTAACGCTTAAGCGGTTATAATCCCAGATAGATTTCCATTAACGCAAATGAATTTCATTAAGTATAAAATAGCTCGTGTAAATGACGACGGAGGGGAAAATAAGAAGAAGAAAAAAAAGGAACGTGACGATCGACGATATCCTAGGAAAAAGAAAAAAAAAGAAAAAAAAATTCTAGAGATAAATGTTTACGACGCTTTTCGAAACGTGTATTTAGTCGTGATTCGCGCCGATGAGCGCGAAATAATATTGTTGCAAATTTGTTACAATAAAACTCACTTGGAATTTTAGTCTTTTCTCGGGAAGGGGGGTGGAGTGGAGGGGAGGGGGAGGGAAAAAGAGAGAGAGAGAGAGAGAGAGAGAATCCAAGGCCGTCCTCGGGCCGGTGCTTAAAGCGTAAACGATGTGTGTTATTGAAACGAGTCCGCGGAGTACGATAAATCAATCCGTGCGACCATAATCACCGTCGCCGGTGGGTCGCTTTAATCGTTGTTGTACATACCTACTGCATCAGAATCGCGCTTCTCTCCCTCTTCGCTCTCTCTCTCTATGGTTTTTCCATCTCCGTTTATCTCGCGAGCTTCGATAGCTTCGCTCGCTCGCTCGCTCGCTCGCTCTCCCGAGCATACAACGTGAGCGAATTTGCATGACACGCACGCGAGGACGCGAAACGAGCGGCGTTGCTGATTGAGAATTAACATAACTGCAACAATTATTGGCAAATTGGTATAACTCGTTTGCGCCCGTGCAACGTATGCGCTCGAATACCTACGTGCACAGAGCATATATATATATATATTATATGTGTATGTGTATATATAAATATATATATATGTGTGTGTGTGTGTGTGTATTTATATAGCAATGTCCGTGAGTATGCTCGGATACAGACCGTTTCAAATCGCTAAGCGTTCCTTTCGATCTTTAAACGCCATTCGATTCAATTTGATTGCATTAGCTTTTACACAAGCGAATATACGTCGGTACGGTACGGTACGGTGCGGTGCGAGTTATCGTAACTAAACGAATGCTAATAAATATTTGAAATATTTCGATGGGCTCGCAAACATCGAGGTTGCGTCACGATTTTTGACAAAGCCGGTAGTAACGATGATACCCGAACGGACGCACGGCCGCGGCGTACGTTAACGCGGCGTTAGAACGGCGTTAGAAGCAGCGCATCGAGATCGGGTCACGCGTCGTGGCACGCAGAACGGAAATGAAACGTCAGCGGCGAGTACTCGAGCGGAAAACGTTATCGACGCGGACCCAACGTTGTCCGTCGTTGTCCGTCGTTGTCCCTCGTAATCGTGTTCCCGTGCAAAAGCACCGTACCAAGCATCACCACCACCACCACCAACGTGAACTATCGTCGCTGAACGAAGGAACGGAAAGATAAGATTCGTATCCGACGTTCCGTTCGTTTCGAAACCTAGACGGATATCGAGATTCCACGTTAACGTTCGATTTACAATTAGATACGAGTAGACGAGTATCGCCGACATAAATTTTAATCGACTATCCGTATACGTATGTACATCGAAATCGATGATGGCAGAAGGTAAAACGAGGAAGACAGGAGTTAACAAAGATTTGCGAGCTATTCCGATCGAACGAACGAACGAACGAACGAACGAACGAACGCTCGCGATTTATCGAGACGTCGAAAAGGGAGAGAGGAGAGGAGAGGAGAGGAGAGGAGAGGAGAGGCAACGTACCACCCTCCTTCGTACCCGCGTTTTCTCGATTCCGTTCTGAAAGTTAAGAGAAGTGTTCGGTGAGTAAGAAGGATCGTGGAAAGTGGATCGAAACCCTTACGGAGATCGCCGCGGGTGGTGGGGAGCGAGGAAGTTAGAGGGGTAAATTAAAGCGAGACCTTCCGAAAACTTAATTACCTGTGTACGCTCTATCAATTAATTTTCCTCAATTTTCTTGCCCTCCAACGTTACTGGCTCGCGATTCGTCGGGTCTCGCCACTTTTACCTCTCACCCCAGTCTTCACTCTCTCTCTCTCTCTCTCTCTCTCTCTCTTTCTCTCTCTCGACTCCCTCCAACCCGACGTCTTTCCCCCTCGCCGAAGCGTGTAATTCCGTCGGCATTATTCCCAGCACGTCTGCCTACGGTGGGGAAACCCCCACCCCCACTTCTAAATTCCCGAAGCCCCACTCTCGGCATACACTTTCCACCCTCGGTCGCGAAAGCCGGGACCTTTGTTCCTCATTTACTTTTTATCACGACAACGTTGCCAACCTCCTCGACCATTCCGCAAGCTCTGTTCGGTGCTTCGAAGACCGAAGGCTTTCCTCTTTTTCCCGTTGGAAGCTCCTCTTTTTCGAGTCCTCTCGGTACCTCCTCCTCCTCCTCATCCTCCTCATCCTCCTCATCCTCATCCTCCTGCTCCTCCCTCTTACCCTTCCTCTTCTTTGTCCGACCAGCTTTTTACCGTGCACCAACGAGAGGACGCGCGAGCTCGCACCTCGACGATTTTTGCAAATCCCGCATGCCTCTCCCTCATCTCTATTCCTCTCTTTATCCTCTCTACGACTCTCCATTCATCTTACTATCCTATCCCATCCCGGTTGGGTTCCTTATATCGCTGAAATCTCAAGAGATCTCAGGGATCGCGTCTACCGTCGGGAGAATATTACGAGATTGCACGAGGGTCGTCCTCGTCCTCGTCCTCGTCCTCGTCCTCGTCTCTCGTGCTTTCCCTTCGAGAGGAGACCTTCTCCTTTTTCTTTCGGTCTCTCCTCCCTTTTTTTCTTTGTTTTTTACTACACGGACACGCAGTCTACACGAGATCGTCCAACGTTTTACGACCGAGTAAAAAGATCATCGAAACGCATTTACCGAGAAATTCCCCCTATCGACGGCTCGCCGATAATTCCTTTCGTATAAACCGCGGTAAGATAGAGAAAATCCAAAAGGATTTATTATTGATTCACGGGAAAGAATTTTTTTTTCTTTTCTTTACTTTTTTTTGTTTTTTTTTTTTTTTTTTTTCTTTAAATCGACCTCGGTAACGATTATCAAACCACCCAGAGGCATTATCCGTGTATCTCGTAAACGTTTAAGCTTTTTAATTAGCCGCCAGACAGCCCTAACGACCGAAACGAAAGCTCGAGAGTGCTCTTCTGGCGTTACCCTTTAGCTCGCTCGTACTTTCCCCTCGTGGCAATGACGCGAGGACGGGACGGTCTGATCCGATTTTGATTTTTTTTTTTTTTATAGATATACATATATATGGGGAGAAGAGTGAAAAAGTTGTGGGGTCGTTGAAAATCGGAACGGAGATGAATATCGATTGTAAGGAGGGGAAAAATGGATGTATATGTATTTATTATACGTGACGTAAACGGCACGTCGAGAAGGAGAGGAGGAGGAGAGGAGAGGAGAGGAGAGGTCGTGTAAATTAGGTATCTCACGGAGTTTCCGGCGCGTTGAAATTGGGAGGAACGACGGGGCGAGGCTCGTCGAAGGGAACGAGATCCGATGGTGGAGTTAAACGCGAAAACAAGCGTATCCAGCCGCAAGTGCCCTGCGCTACGAGTCATCGCTAATACCCTGCTCCGTGTCACGATACGAGCGAGAATGTGCCTCTCGTCGATGCGCGCTCGCCCGGTCTATGCCGATGCGCACTACGTTCTCTTCCTCTCTCTCTCTCTCTCTCTCACACTCTCTCTATCTATCTCTCTCTCTCTCTCTGTTCTCCACTCGTTCTCGCTTCCTCTCGCACTCAGAGGCGGCAACGAGAACGATGAAGCGTCGCTCCTGCTGCTAGAGGCACGTATAACGGCTGTATCTCCGCCCCGCACTCCTAGTCCTGCTGAAACTTTCAGTAATTACTGTAATTAGTCCAATTAACGGACTCGCTCGAGCGACCTCTCTCTCTCTCTCTCTCTCTCTCTCTCTCTCTGTCTCTCTGTCTCTGTCTCTCTCTGGCGCCACCACTACCGACGGTCCTCCCTTTCGCTCTCGACGCCACCGAGACTACGCTCTACCAGAGCATATTCGCGTCAACGCCCCCACCGACACAACCCCGCAACGACGACTGCCTCGTTGGCGATGTGGCTGAAAGCAACACGCTCGGAGTACCAACAATCTACTTTGCGGGCTCCGACTCTCTACGTTTACTACGTATGTACGCGTGTATATCCTCCACGTACGTACCTACCTACGTTCGTTCGTTCGTTCGTTCGTGTATGAGCGTTCGTGTTTCTACGTCTATCTGTTCCGTGTCATCTACACGCGCGTTCTATTAGTGTGCAAAAGCGCATACCAACGCGTCCCACGTCAACAGACGTATTCACGAGCAAACCCCAGTTCTTCAAACCTCCTACACTTCCTACGACTGTGACTCTCGGTACGCTAACGGCACACTCACTCTACCTCACTTTCTAGCTCGCTCGCTCCGTCCCTCTTGATACTCGTAATCCCAACGGGAGGAACTGTCTCCGCACGATTCGAGATACACGGTGTACCTTTCAATTTTCGCTCCCCCCTTCGAAAGGCAGAGGCACGTTCCGTTGGGAACGGCAAAAGGCCTTTTCGAATAGCTTCCGAACCTAGGATCCACTCTCTACGTTCTTTTTTATTTGTTTCTCTCTTTTTTTTTTTTTTTTTTTTTATTACTTCTTTGTTTCTTTTTTTTTTTTTCTTTTTGTCTTTTCTTCCTACGTTCATAACGGTAACGATTAAAGGGGGAGGATGAGAGGGACTAAAATTTGTTTTCCGAACGTGTCCCCGCCTCCCCGTAACCCCATGTAAAACGTATTAGAAAATTGATAGTCGCTCTATACTCTCTCGTAGCTACCCGACGGTTCGGAAAATAATTTCAACTTGGGGATAAATCGATACGAGGTAACACGTACCGAGAACCAAAGTTATTTTCCGTTAGGGGATGTTTCAACGCGAGAGGGTTTTTCCGGGAAAACGAAGTTTGCGGTGGGAAAATATTGAGAGAAATATATTGTTTGCGGTGCTTTTTAGCGAGAAACAAAGCGATTTCTTTCGTTCTCTCTCTCTCTCTCTCTCTCTCTCTCTCTCTCTCTCTATCTCTCTTTCGGATTACGTAAATACGTTTTCAAAGAAAAATCCAGTACGTTCTGTGAAACAACGCAATTAAGGTTAAAACGTCGTAGATGAAACGTAGAAACGGAGAGGTTAAATCGCGAGTCACCCGTTAGACGACTAGAAAGAGAGAAGATCGTAGTGAAGTGGCAAAGGGGTGGCCTCGGTGAGAGACGGTGGAGAGGAGAGGAGAGGGACGACGAAGGGGTGGTTGAGGTCGCGTTGCCATTAACACCTCCGCCGGTGACGCAGTGTACTTCAAACAAATTAAGCGCGGCCGTAATTGCGTTACGGCTGCGACGCCGAGGAGTCTCTTTCGAGTCTCGGCAACGGCTTCCACTTTCCTCACCCCGTCGACCTCCCTTCGTCGACAGCGAGAGAGAGAGAGAGAGAGAGAGAGAGAGGACGGGAGGGTGGGCGGCGCGCGCGCGCGCGCACGCTCCTCGATATAACGGCGGTGATAAACAAGGGTTGCTGAAGAGAGGGTGAGAGAAGCCGACTGCCACCCGTAGGGTGGTTGTTGGCACTGGAAGGATGAAAGGTTGCACCAAGGTGCTGCCCGCAGCGGTACACCGAGAGAAAAGGCTTTGAAATCTTTCGCGAGCTTCGTGCTTATTTTTACGCTCGTATTTTTTACGGACGACAGAGATCCATCCTGCAGCCACTGGCGGTACCGTTGCCGCGTTTTCGTTGTCGTTGTCGTTGTCGTTGTTGATGATGATACCGGGAGAGTCGGTATATAAGCGCGAACCTACTACTCTCTGATAATCTACGCTCGCCGAGTAATTAAGAGGTACGTTGTATATTTTTATGCGTATAAACGTGCCGGGCGATGCTATTACATAGGTACATGCCTATGTACACACACACACACACACACATATATATATATATATACGCATACGCGCATATACCTCCATACGTAGTTTGCGAGGAAATACGTAGCATAATAATGATCTCGTTGATTCGCGAACACGATAGTTAAAGGACGAAAAATATGGGCTCTGGTTCGAGAGAATACACGAGTACGCGAGACTGGATACACGATTCACGACTGAAAAATATAATTACTTTTTCCGAGCTAATTTTCGTTTATGCGAACCGTGTCCGAGGAGAGATGCTTTTTATCGACGCAACCTGCCATTACCGTTAAACACATTTTCTTCTCCATCCCCCGCACAACGACCTCTCTCTCTCTCTCTCTCTCTCTCTCTCTCTCTAGCTCTCTCCCCCGAGAGAATCATTGTGAAATTGGAAAAAATGTTGCCCGGTCCCTCGAACCGTTACCTCTCGTTTCTCCTAACGAACTGTTTCCTCGACATGGAAACTTTATATTCGCGTCCGACCCGAGTCAAATAATACTTTTTGATAATTTATCAAAAATCGTCGTTTATTTTAGAAATTTTACGAGACGGCAGAACAGAGATATCATTTTTTTGTTTTCTTTTTTTTAATGAAATATCGCGGCTAACGACCGGATTATTAATTTAATACTTTGAAACGCGTATATAGTATAAGCGGGATACGGAACGTTTATCGATTACTGTACGGGATCGAGCGCGTAAGTTCGCTGCTTAACGTCGAGCGCGTAAAACGATACGAATGTTAACGACGGAATACGACGTTTCGTCTAATGTTAGATTACGACATACGGAGGCGACTCGTTCGAGCGTGTCGTCGATCGTTATCGGGCGTCGAGTTATTTCCCATAATCACCGTTATTCGCGGCAAATACATACGCACGTACGTACACGTATTACCATCGATATCGACTACATAACGCGTTTTACGTAAGCAGGGAGATCAACTCGGCGGCACGCGCATACACGTTAATACTTTGAACGTTGAAATCGAATTTGACGGAACGCCGAGCCGCGTGTTACTTTTACGATCTTTGATAAAAGTCATCGAATTTGCACCTGCGAAACCGGTACGTTAATACCTTGTAAATTTCCTCGAAAACCGGACGAGTCGTAGGATTGATTAATCGATGAACTTTTTTTTACCTTTCTCTCTCTATCTCTCTCTCTCTCTCTCTCTCTCTCTCTCTCCATCGAACGTACGTACGTTCAATCGGCACGAGCACGATGCTTTACCGATCATCGACACTCTCTCACCCTCCATTACGTCCCTCAAATCTCTTTCTTCGAATATCCTTTTATTTAGGAAACCCTGTACATCTTTGTTCGCGGCGATGATCAATTCGAAACACGTTTTTCGAGAATCGAGAGAGAGACAGAGAGAGAGAGAGAGAGAGAGAGAGAGAGAGCACCGGTGCAGCATTAAAGGTTCTCGGATGCAGGTGCGTTGTAGTGCCTTATCGATCTTACGATCACCGAATGACAAGAAGCTACTGTTATCGCTAACAGGTGCCTTCTACGCCTAGCTAGCTAGCTAGAAATCTAGCTAGCTGGCTTCCATGCTCGCACGTAGAGAATACCAATCGGGTTGAAACGCAAATCGATCGGCGGTTCGCCGACACCGTTAAATATCGACTCGCCTACGCTCGAATTTAATGGGAGACGGAGTAGGCAAGCTTTACCGAGGTAAAACTGTTCGTTCTGAATTTTCGCCGACCCCGACGATTTACTTCGCGCCTCTTCTCGTCTGCTCTTCCCCCTACCCCTTACCCCCCACCCCCTACCACCTACCCCCACAGTCACCGAGCAAAGCCATGTCCTGACGAAGCAGAACACCGCCTAATATTCTCTTCGCGGCACGATCCCTTCCCCTCCCTCACCCTCACCCCTCACCCACCCCCCACCCGCCAATCCCTGGCATAAAATATACGTTCGTTCCAATTTCAGACGGGACTCGTGCGAATTCGCGATGACAGCTCATTTCGAATTCCCCGAATACGCACACACACACACACACACACATACGAGTATTTCAGAGAAGCAGAGAAAGAAAGAAAGAAAGAAAAGGACCCAACGAAGGAAAAAAAGAGAGAGAGAGAGAGATAGAGAGAGAGATAGACGGATGAATGAAGTGGTGGAAAGGGAAGGAAAAAGAGAAAGAGAAAGAAAAAGAGAAAGGGAAAAGGAAGAAGAAAAAGGGAAAAAAAAGGGGAATAGGGGGGCGGAGGGAAGAGAGGGCGAGGAAAAAGAAAGAAGAGAGGCAAGGAGGTATAAGGAGCAGGATATAAAGACGGAATCCGCGAAGCTCGCTCGTATATTTTAATCAGGAACCTCTGCTACCACCCCTCTCTTTCTTTATCTCCGTCTCTCATCTCCCTCTTTCCACAAACCCTCTCTCTCTCTCTCTCTCTCTCTCTCTCTCTCGTGTTCTCCGAGCTCCGCCCGAGAGACTTATAAAAGCTGGATAGAGGAGGACGCGGCGAAAGAGAGAAATGCGGAAGAGAGCGAGACGGAGGAAGAAAGAAGCAAGCGAGGGACTGCGAGTGTTCGCGAGGGATAAAGAGAGAGAGAGAGAGAGAGAGAGAGAGAGAGAGAGAGAGAGAGAGAGAGAGAGAGAGAGAGAGAGAGAGAGAAGGAAAAGGAGAAGGAGAGAGAACGGGGCCGGATGAAAAGAGCTGAATAACTCCGGGATAAAAGCTGAATAAATCTTTTTATTATGCCCTGTCCCCACGTCTGTTCCGCCTTACTCAACCACCTAGCCCAGGGCTTCGTTCACACGTTCTCCTAACTCTCTCTCTCTCTCTCTCTCTCTCTCTCTCTCTCTCTCTCTCTCTCTCCCTCTCTCTCTCTCTCTTTCTTTCGCTCCGTCCTCCTCCGTCCTCCGTCCTCCTCCGCGTATCCCATCAACCAAGCTATCTCCTCGAGGCACTACCACCCTCCCGTTGGTTGCAGTTAGTCGGGCCGTTGTAAACTTTCGCGTTTCTCGTTACCCCCAACCCCTAAATATATTCTTACCCGAGCGATTTCAAGATGATAACTACAACGAGGAGTAGTAGCAGATTCTCGCGATTTCGAGTACGGCGAAGGAGGATATTGAAAAATAAAGAGAGATAGAGAGAGAGAGAGAGAGAGAGAGAGAGTCGAGGATGAAAGAAAAGGGGTTGGGGGGTGGGGGAGGCGTTCGTGTCCATCGACGAATGATCCCACCTTTTTTTTCTTTTATCAATTTTCTTTCTATATCGACGCCACGGATAAACGGATATGAAAATCGTTGAAACCCATTGGCCAAGCCCCTCCGCCCCTGATTCATCGTTCGAAAAAAAATAAAAAAAAAGAAAGAAAAAAAGCCAACGATTTTCATTTTCAAACGAACGGACGTACGTACGTACGTACGTATTGTACGTTCGCGGTACGTACGCTCGCACTCGCGCGCGCACATACACGCACGCACACACACGTCGATCAATCATAATTCCTTTCCGCCGAGCGGCCACAGAATATTCCGAACGAGCTTCCGCATTTTCCGACAGAGGGTAGTAATAATCGTGCGATGTACGCGCGGCACGTTTCATTTAGCAAATTGGCAATAAATGGCGATGGGCATAGCACGAAACTCACCCCATAAACACGCTCTGACCCTCTTCCACCTCGCGTATCCCCAACCACCACCGTTCCTTCCATCCCTCCCCGCACACTTCCTACATCACACGTTTCTACTTCCCATCAACGAATCACCCTCCATCTCTTTCACTCTCTCTCTCTCTCTCTCTCTCTCTCTCTCTCTCGCTCTCTCTTTTGCGGCGTCAACCCTCGACGAATTAAGTTCCAAAAGGGAGAAGGGAGAAAGTTTATGGGGTTAGTAGCCGATTCCAACCCCTGCCACTGAGATTGGTATCTACCGTAACAAAACCTCTTTTCCCTTTTTCACCCTCCCCTCCCCCCTTTTCACCAATCCCTC
>OU426993.1:22762554-22767554 GCA_911387935.1 Dolichovespula saxonica | reverse complement strand
ACCTGCCTCGACTCGATCTTGTATTTCGCGATTCTGGAACAAAAAAAAAAAAAACAAAAAACAAAAAAAGAAAAAAGAAAACAATCTCCGAACGAGGATTTACGATGTACCTCGCTCGAAGAAGACCGACTCACTTTCCTCGCTTTTGCTTTATCTCGTTCATCCAACCGTATGACCAATTACAATCGATTTACGACGAATTATTTTGCGAGAGACGAGTAACGCAACGTATAAGTACATCGAGTTAATGAGCCGATCAAAAGTGATATATATTATATATATAAATAAATATATATATATATCAGAGAAATTAATTAAACGTATCGGAAACGGCAACATTTTATCCCTCTATACATAATGATATTCATTACAAACGGGGAGCAAATATTGGGCCCGTTCTTTATCCACCGATAAACATAATCCGAGATATTTGGATATGTAAGTATCGTACGTACGTCGGATCGAAACACAATCGCTTACGAAATACACGTACTCACGGAATACAGTCCAGGTACGGGGTGCAAAGCGTGAATAAATATCGCTCTCCCTCTTGCTTTCTCCCTCTCCCTCTCTCTCTCTCTCTCTCTCTCTCTCTCTCTTCCTTTTCTCACCCTTCTTGAGCGTAGAAATGCGCCGCTGAAATATTACCGGTGGCTCTCCTTTGAAAACGGGCTCTGTTGTCGAGCGGGCTGCGCTTTCCGTTTGCGCGGGACAAAGGGTAGGGGGAAAAAAAAAAAGAAAGGAAAAAGGGGAAGAATCGAGGAGGAATGAAATGGGCAAGAGCAAAGAGTGAGTGAGAAATTGAGAAACGTAAAGACGAAGGGGGAAAACGAGAGAAAAACAAGAGAAAGGCGCCGCGCCGGGAGGAAAAGTCGCGGCGAAGGGTGAAATTGTTAAAGGCTAACGAACTAACGCCCTTTGACTTCTTTTCTTCTCGAACCCGAATAGATCCTTCGAATGCCGTGCTCGGAAGAGTCGGCCTTACCCTTCTCCCTCTCAGCCTCGTTCTTTCTTCGTTTCCCGTTTCGCTCGAATAATGAAAGCAACGCGTTGTAATAGCCAGCTAGTAATTGCGACGCAATTATTTCGTAATATCGTCGACGACGACTACGACGACGACGAGGAAGAGGAAGAGGAGGAGGAGGAGGAGGAGGAGGAGGAGGAGGAGGAGGAGGAGGAGGAGAACGACGACCAGGATGGCGAAGGCGAAGACGACGGAGACTGGTAGTTGGGCTATCGTCGCCAACGATAATTATAATTATACACCGGCGAGGCTTCGAGAAAGATGCTCTGGTTGCTCCTTTTAAAGTCTCTCGCATCCAATGGCCGCCATAGCCGCCGCCGTAGCCGCCGTAGCCGAGTCGTATATCATCATCGTCGCCACGATCATTATCGTCATCAACGTGAACGATAACGATGTAGAAAGATGCGCGAATTGGCCTGCCGGCCGATCGATACTGAAGAAAAATCTTCCCGTTAACGATCCCTGCCCGACACTTTACGAGTCCCGCTCGCGTTAATAATCCCTCTATGATAAAAAAAAAAAAAAAAAAAAAAAAAAAGAAAGGAACAAAAACACGAACGCCCGTGTTTATCCAAACTAGGTATAAACGTTGTCGTAATAAAACTCGTAATTAATCGTACAACTCGGTATCTATTCTCGAGAAAAAAAAAAAAAAACAAAAACAAAAACAAAAGAAAGATCAAACGAATCAAAGCGTAATCTGTTATGAGGATGGCTCGCAAGGTTACGCGAACTCGATTAATATTAATTCTCTCTTTCGGTCGTACGTCGGAATTAATTTAACTCGGATATCTAAAGGAGGCGATAAGAAGAAGGGGGAAAGGTGGGGAGGAGGGAGGGAGGGCGAGTGGTATATCGGTGTCAGACGCAACGACCACGTCGCATACCCGATCTAACGACTAATCTCTGCGATTAGGTTTGATCCGCGAGAACGTATTTTTCGTCGAGTGTCCCTGGTGAATTTAAAAGAGTCTTCGCCCGGGAAAAGGGGAGGGGATCGACGCCGGTGGCGTCGATGCTTTATGAGTTTAGAAGAGGGGACCGAGCGCCCCTTCGAATCAACAGCTTTGGAAGAGTAACAAATACGGGCCGCGTTTGCTCGAACCCCGTAAACAATAGCCACGAAAAGGGGGATTTGCGTGAAAGGTTAATATTCCTCCGGGAAAAAGGGAGGATCGCTTTCCAAAGGACGTTTTTGTCCTTTCCATAAATTCATTAGGTTAATCCTGAAGGAACGCAACGATTCGAACACGTTCCTACCATTATACCAGGAAGGGACCAATCATCGTCCGTATAAATTTGCACGAGGAAAAACCTCTCTCTCTCTCTCTCTCTCTCTCTCTCTCTCTCTCTCTCTCTCTCTCTCTCTCTCTCTCTCTCTGTGATAGTGATCCTCCTCGACGACGAGTAAATATACGGTTTCGGTCACCATCCAAGAAAGAAAAGAATGGTAGGATATAGCAACGAAGGCCATTCGTCTTTTCGCGTCAACGAACGTGAAAAGAAAATTCTTTATTTCTTTCTTTATTTCTTTCTTTATTTCTTTATTTCTTTCGTTTTCTCTTCCTTTATTATTAAAGTTAGACGCACGTCGATTCGGCCGTTGCTCGTTCGACCTCGATCGACCAAAGCTCGACGATCGTTCCGAGGAGAATATTCGCTTTGATCAAATTTATTAATCGAAACGTCATCCGCTGACCGCACCACCGGCTTTTACGCGAACAATTACGTCGGTGGTATAAATGTTAGAGCGAAGTCTAGTTGTTATTATCTATACCTACCACCACCACCACCACCATCGAGGTCTTCTCTTACGCGCCACGAGCGTCGAACAACTTTTGATAGTTTAATGAGCCACGTCGGTAAAGTTTTTAATGGAGGAGGCGAATCGAGGAGAAGGAGAGCACGAACAGCCGCTAGGAGGGTATATCGGAAGGAAACGCAATGACAGACGGTTCTCGTCTTCGAGGAAGTCGAACGAAGAGCGTACGAAGTCGGTTAAGTTGAACGACCCTTTCGCTCTTCGCTCTAAGACCGCTATCTTAGATTCTACGACCTTTATCAAACTGCGAAATGATAGTTCGCAGTTATTTTCCTATCAACGGGGTACGTTGTTTGCCATCCGATGGTACGTTTTTTTTTCTTTTTTTTTCTTTCGATCGTTACGAACGATGAAAATATTTTTTAAGAATCTTAATAAAACGGGACACCCAGTGCATATAGATCAATGTTAACCCGTAAATGAAATTATCGTATCGCCCCTACGATAAAACTTCTGGCATTAATTAGCGTTCGTTAGCCGGGCATAAAGTTCGTCCATTCCAGTAAACCAAACGAAGAGATAATGCGCGCGGTCGCGAATTTTCCTCTCATCGATTCCATTTTACGAATTTAAAATCGATATAATTCCTATTTCGACGTTAATAAATATTAGAGGGAACGTGCCAACGTGATCACCGAATATTTCGCCATTACGTTAATCGCCGTTTATCGTTACGACGTATCACAAATATCACGTTTCTTTCCATCCTTTCCCGTTTCGTAGACGCCCTTCCGTAAACGGCGAAGTTTAAGTATCCTCGACTGGGAAAACACGATTATAACTATTAATTATCGCCCGCTGTAATTAGACATCTTGTTAACCGAAACGGTATATTACGTGGAATTGGATACTTACTAATTACATACTTACCTACTTATGCACGATGTGAAGGGGGAAAAGAAATAATAAAAACAAAAAAAAAAGAAACGATAAAAATGGAAAGAGAGAGAGAGAGAGAGAGAGAGAGATATGCGTACGCATACGGTCTCATTCTATTCGTAGTATCCGCGATGTGACGTCGCATGCAAATAAGAACACGTAAGTGGATACCCCGTTACTTTTCGTTTTGCTTAAAACACCGTAAATCACGGCTACTTTCCTATCCGAAGAAGTTTTTTCGTTGTTGGCTCGTAACTCGGTGAGATTCGTAGATTCGAACGTGAAATTTCTTGAGGCACGGAGTGTGTATGTAGTTCGTCGATAAAGAGGACGGCACGGTCTATGTAAGATAGACACACGGGTCGTAGGATAAAGGATGGCAACGTGTTGGAGAGGACGTTGTCGTTCGACGAAAGCATGAAAGTTTGAACGAAAAGCGACTCGTATATTCTACAGGGTGTTCCAATAACTCCCATCGCCTAGTGACATTCGATATACCGATATTTCGAAACGAAAAGAGCCATCACGATGCGATGACCGAGAGAAGACCGTCTCCGATATTAGATATATGTATTTGTACCGATATATCGTGAATATGTACGATATATATCGGGGCAAATATATTAAGCAAATACATCTGAAACTTTTAATATTTTCGAGGAAATACGTAAGGTAATAATGGTTATTGGATCACGCTGTATATACCTATATACGTACTCGTGGCTTCTTAACTACCTTTACCGATTTATTCATAGGTAGAGTCGCCGGCACGACTGCGAGGTTCGAGGACGACGATCTATATCGGTATACCTAGGTACATCCGTGGTATATAAGTGCATACATACGTACGTACGTTCTTGCTCGTAATGCAGAAAACTTTCACGCGAACTGAGAAATATTTTATGGCGAACATCGAGAGAGAGAGAGAGAGAGAAGGTGATATCCTATCGATCGTCGTTGGCATTTTGGTCGCACCATTAGTGCCGCTTTCAAAGAAGAAAGCTATATTACGCGCGAACGGCTGTGCGGGAAAACTTTGAAAAGTTAAAATTGATATTCCGCGGCGAACAAAGTCGCGACCGGTGGTGGATTGAAAAAATAATGCCTACTCGAATTATTATTTTCTCTTGGAGTTATGGACTTCTTCGACTACCACTACTGCTACTGCTGCTACTGCTACTACCACGACGACGACGACGACGACGACGAGGACGACCACGTCGACTCGGCTAAAGTTCTGAAATAATAAAATGCAGGAAAGTAAGCGTGGCACGT
>OU426993.1:22750054-22757554 GCA_911387935.1 Dolichovespula saxonica | reverse complement strand
GCACTGCACGTCCATCGCGTGCGTTTCTCCCTCTCCTTCTCTCTCTCTCTCTCTTTCTCTATCTATCTATCTATCCATCTCTCTCTCTCTCTCTCTCTCTCTCTCTCTCTCTCTCTCGTACGAATAGAACACGCACGTGTACAGGAGCACGTTGTCGGTGGCGCCGACGGCGACCAATGGTAATCACGCGGACACCTTGTAAACCCATTTGACGTCGGACCAACAGAAACAATTAAGCTTAATTAATAACTGCTAATCCGCAAAGCCGCTACCGACGCGTAACAGATCGCTCCCGTTTTAACCCTCGCTCTCCTCCTACCTCCGCTACTTCCTTCCTACCAACACCATCGCCATCGTATACGTCGTTTATATGTGTCGGTAGGTGCTGCTAACGTACGTAGTAAGCGCGTGGGCGTACGGCAACTCGACCGACACCCGTGTCTCCGTGTAATCTCGTTAATCACCAGGTCGATTCGTTACGACACAATCCCCTCCACCCCTCCCCCTCACCCCCACCCCACCCCACCCCACCTCACCCGCGAGTTTCCTTACCGAGAGTGAGATATATCTTTACATCTTTCGTCTTCGAAGTTATTCATATTTTACGACGGAATTACGGCCCTCTGAATTTCGTCCTCTCTCTCTCTCTCTCTCTCTCTCTCTCTCTCTCTCTTTCTTTTTTTTTCTCTTCAATTTTTGCCCGTGGCATGAAATTGATTGACAATAAAAATAAAAAAAAAAACGTCGATCGATCCCAAATTGTTTCTCGTCCGTCCGACGATCTGTTTATATTTCGTTTGATTCTTCTTCTTCTTCTTTTTCTTCTCGACGCACGATTCGCGAAAGGGATGGTATATCATCCATTCTAACAGAATTTGAGCGTCACTGGTCGGAGCACTCGATTACGTCAGTTAGTAGTAGCGATCGCGGCTCAATTCTGGCAATGAGCTAGGAGCCAGGCAAGCTTCTCTCTCCATTCCCCATTTCCCGTTTGCAACCCGGTAGAGGAAGGTAACGCGCCTTTGCCACCTCGCGAGAATGCTTACCCTCTATAGTGTGTTCTCTCTCTCTCTCTCTCTATCTCTGTCTCTGTCTCTCTCTCTCTCTGTCTATCCCTCGTTCATCCTCTCATCCTCGTACGCGCACACTCGTCGACCCTCCCCATTCCTAAGCCTCGCGCGAGCTACGCGACGTGGCTTCGAGGCACTAAACGTAATTAAACGGATAGTTTCCGCATTAGCCGCGATTGGATAATCATTCATCGATTATCTCGTGTACGCGTAGAACTGGACGGACAATGAGCGGCGGCACGAATTCGGACACGCGCTCGTGCTCGCGCGGGAGCGTTTAATCGATATAAAACAAGAATCGACTCGTTTACTTAGCATAATTCAAACGAGTATACAGCTTATATGTTATAACGAACGATTTCACTTTTCTTTATCGGCCAAAACGTAATCCTCGCGATTAAAACGTTACCGGATCCAATTAGAAACGACGATTCTTCTCTACGTGCGATATATATAACATTAAACTATTCGTATTATCACGGTCTCGAATTAATTTCGATGCGGACGAAAGCGAGAAGATAGATTGTTTCCGCGAATTATTGCCTGTAAGAGGGGGTGAGGAGAGGGATGTGTGGGTGGGTGGGGGGGGAAGGAGAGGTCGTCTAAGAGGTTTCGCGTTTACGGGACGCGTTATCGTGGGTGGAAACCGCTTAAAGGAGGTTTCTCGGTACTACGACGATCCAATTACTATGTTGGTAGCGAAACGATTTGTTCGGAGTTGCCTTCCAGGCGTCGTTTGCATAAGCGACGCATATCTAACGCGAAGAAGTCGTGGGTGAAATGGACGTGCCGATGGCGTGTCTTTCGAGAAAAACGCTTTGGAAAGTTCCAGAGATGGAAGAGGAGGAGGAGGAGGAGGAGGACGAAGAAGACGTTGCACGCCCTAGTCTCGGCTCGGCTTGGCCTCGGCTTTGCGTGTCGGAACGGAAGAAGAACTCGTGCGTGAGAAAGATCGATCCTCGAAGGCGTTCGCGAGCTTTCCAGTCGAACGATAGGACCCACGCGTTATGTAAAAGATCACCTTACCCCCTTTTTTTTTGTCTTTTTCTTCTTCTCCCCCTCCTCCTCCTCCTCCCCTTTCCTTTTTATTTTCTCCCTTCTCTTCTTTCGCCTCGTCCCTTCTTTCATGAATTATGTAAGAACGCGCAGCGGTGCTCTGTAATTAATTTTTCGAAGTCGAAGACTTTTCGTGACGATCGAATCGAAAGGATCGGCCCAGAGGCTTCCTTCTCCGCTTATTATGATTATTATTATTATATATCTTTTTTTCTGCTTCCCCCCCCTCTCTCTCTCTTTTTTTCTTCCTTTCTCTTTTATCATCCCTTTTCTCTCTTTTCCCTTTAACCTCGTCGTCGTGGGTTACGTTTAAAGAACGATTTGTCCGTTCTCGCCTAACGGCACGCGCTCGGATCGGATCTCCGGATTCGATCGTACTACGCCTTTTTAATCGCGGTACGGTAAAAGCGTTTGGAAATGATTATTATTAATCGATATTAGAAGTCGATGACATTTGAAACTGGTAAATAACGCGCGCGATATGTCGAACGTTATAGGAAAAAGCGAGAGCGTAGTAAAAACTGTGATTATCGATAATGGACCTTTTAATTAACGACGAACGTAAAAAAAAAAGAAAGAAATGAAAACGAAAAAAATTAAGAGGTAAGGAAAGTAAAAAGAAAAGAAAAAAAAACAAAAAAAAAAGAGAAGAAGAAGAGGAAGAAGAAGAAGGAGGAGAAAAAAACGAGACTTTTACCGGAGCGATTACGCGACCCAAATCGCCGCAAATTCTGCAAGCGGATCGGACGATTTCACCGAGTCGAATTCACGAAAGTAACGAATTTCGCGAGGAAAGATTTTTTTGTCGCCTCTCTCGCGCGTTACTTTACATTCCGTGCACGTCGGTACAGGGAACGCGCATACGTTACAAACATATATATGTGTGTGTGTGTGTGTGTGTGTGTGTACACACGCAAGTCACACAACAAATCGCGGATGTAAAAACGTCGTTGACGATGTTAAAGATGCGATCGAGATCGCGCGTTCGTCTGGCCCGGTTATATCGTATTTGGAATGCGTGAAAGAGAAGAGGAAGACGAAGAAGAAGAAGAAGAAGAAGAAGAGGGAAAAAAAAGAGTAAGAGAAAGAAGAAAGAGAAGAGGAGGAGGAGGAGGAGGAGGAGGAGGAAGAGGAACGGCGAAAATGGTGCTGCTCCTCATACTTCGTAAATTCTCAGCATACTCTTCTGCTCCATCCTTCGGAGAATTCTGGATTACTCCTTTTTTTTTTCTTCCCTCCTCTTTTTCTTTTCTCTCATTTTTTTTTTTTTCCCCTCTTAAGGATCGTACGACGAAACGTTTTCGCGTGAGAAAATGCTCCAAGCTTTTGCCAAGAGAGAAACGAGTAAAGAAGAAAGAAGAGGAAGAAGAGGAAGAAGAAGAAGAGGAGGAGAAGAAGGAGGAGGAGGTAGAGGAGGTGGTAGAGGAGGTGGTAGAGGAGGTGGAGGAGGAGAACGAAGTCGATCGGAAACGCCAAGAGGTTGCTTTTCTCCTTCTCCCTCTCCCATTCTTCTTATCTCTCCTTTTTCTTAACTCTCCTCCTCGACTTAGACTCTCCCGGACGTTAGTTCCTTCCTTTGCTCTCCGGACCGATTTCACTTAATTCGAGAGGGGTGTATGGGTCTTCGTGGAAAAAGAAAGAGAGAGAGAGAGAGAGAGAAAGAGAGAGAGAGAAAAAGAGAGATAAGGGAAAAGAACGCGAGTAGGAGAGCGTGAAGCCGAGTAAGAAAAGGGGATAATGGTGCTAGTCGCGGGAGAAAGAGAGAAAAAGGTAAAGAAGAGGAGGAAAATAAAAGAAAAGAGAAAGAGAGAGAGAGAGAGAGAGAGAAAAGGAGAGAAAGAGTCTGAACTTTGGAATCCAATGCGCACCGTTGCTTTCATCTCCGAGTACGCTTCTTGGAAATGATAATGCTATTACCGAAGGGGGGGGGGGCAGGATGTTCAATCGCTCGTGCAGATTTCAAAATTATATCCGCGTAAAGGAGAGCTTCTTTTTCTCTCGTACCCTGCCAGAGGAAAATCCAATTGATAACGATGGTACGTCGTTGAAAAGGAAAGAAATATCTTCTGCGCTTTCTCTCTCTCTCTCTCCCTCTCTCTCTCTCTCCCCGTTTCTTTCTCTTTCTCTCTGTCCCTCGTTCCGTCTATTACGAATACTCGAGTATTTTCTTTCTATTCTTTTTCTACGCGACGCTCGAGCGAGATCGTCGAAAAGAAATAAACATAAATCGAGACGTAACGATCGCCGATATTACCAAGTGTCCTTTGCAAGAATAAAAGAGATCGAAAGAGTTTAACGTTTGCCTTCGTAATTTGTACGCGAGGCTATCGATTGCGTACACACGCACACACACGCACGCACACGCACACACACGTATGCACGCAAACATATACACGGATACGTATATACGAACGCGAGCGTACATATACGGCGACCCTTATTCTCGAAAGAAAAATAAAACTGTCAAGAGAGAGAGAGGGGGGGGAGGGGGGAACGCGTCAGCTCGTGAAAGAGATCGCTATAACGAATTCTCTTTAAATTCCATTATCGTAGGAACGGTCCAATTACTCCCGTCTCGATCATTCGTAGGTACGATTTATCGGCCGTTTCGTTGGACAACCGCACGAAAGGAGATCACTCTACTGACGCGTTTCGAATCAATTAGCTCGAGTCGATGTCGAGAGTATGTCGGGCCAGGAATACGACTTCAAAGAAGAGAACGAACGCCGCGTCCCTCGTACCGTCCAAAGAGGGTGTGTGCGTGCGCGCGCGTGTGTTTGTGTGTTTGTGTGTGTGAGAGAGAGAGAGAGAGAGAGAGCTATTTAAATACCGAAAGGAAAATATTCCGAGATAATTCCGAGTACCGGAAAAGAGGGAAAGTTGGCGAAACATCGTTACAACCCATAACGCCTCGTTATGGCAATGAAACGTGCAAACGGGTCGATAAACAACGGCGGGAGGAGAGGAAGGGAGGGAGGGAGGGAGGGAGGGGGGCGGGGTAAAGCTCAGGCCGTGTAAAATCAACTGGTAGCACGCAATAGGTGTATAACGCTTTGATATTCGACTCTATTTAACACCGACGGTATGGGAAGAGGAACGATCGAGGCTGACGAGAATCGCTGATCGGGCTTCGATTCGAATCAATGACGAGCCTTTGACGGCTCGATACAGTTCGACGTTATGGAAATGGCGGGGTGGAGGGGGGACTGAAAGAGAGGAAAATTAGTCTCCGAGATTCGCCAATTAGCCGGCTTAGATCGCTCGGATTATTCGAAAGAATAAGGGAGAAGATCGTTCGATGAAGCGTTAGATGTACGTACTCGGTGTCAATGATGATCGTCCCGTTCTGTGTATATTATAACGATGGCGATTAATTAGCGTCGGTCAAATTTCGGCGTCGCCCTTAAAATCAAAGTGACATTTATGAAACGGAATCGCGGCCACGCCGCAGTTGTCGCACTCGATCGATTACAGTAGGTAATGAACGAACGCACATACCCATACGATGATGACGTTTGCACATATATATATATATGTATATATATACACACATACACATACACACAGAGAGAGAGAGAGAGAGAGAGAGGAACGCCCGTTTCGAAAGACCGAAAGCCCCGATTGCATGCGGGTGTATATGGCGCATTTGCGGGGACGGGCTCGTCCGGAAACCGTTGTTATCCCAGTTCTAATTCGACTCCCAGTTAAATTATTACCGGCCGAGCGGCATTTCGCGGCCCGCCAACTGTGCTCTCGCTTTTATACGGCCAACCCGGCAATCACAACGCGACAACCGCTGCTACCTTTGTTATCATTCTATACGAGATGCGATGCGAGTGAAAATACGCCGGGAGCGTGTCGTCGCCAGTAGTGTTAGTGAGAGAGAGAGAGGGAGAGAGAGAGAGAGAGAGAGAGAGAGACGGGAGAAAGGCTCGTTGCAAATTATGCTTCGCGATCGATTCCTCCAATCTTCTCTTTTTTTTTTTTTTTTTTTTATCTCTCTGCTTTTTCTTTCCGTCTCGTCCTTTCTTTCTTTCTTTCTTTCTTTCTTTCTTTCTTTGTCTTTTTTTTTTTCTTCTTTTTTCCTCCCTTTTCGTCCCTTTTCCCCTTTTACCTCTGTAAACGCAATCGAGTCGTCGACGATAACCGAACTCGAAGCTCGGTAACGGAGCGAGACAAATCGAAACGTCAGGAGGCGCAATAATTGCCGTCGCGAATGGAGAAAAAAAAAGGAAAAAGGAAAAAAAAAGAAAAAGGAAAAAAAAAGATCGGGAGAGACATAGAGAAAGCGACGAGGCTTTCCGAAATGGAGCGACCAATTACTCGCTTCCACCCCTTCGGGGCTATTCTCCTCTCTACTCCCGATGTTTTCCTTTCATTTCCATTGCGCGACAAGAATCCTTTCTCTCTCTCTCTCTCCCTCACTCTCTCTCTCTCTCTTTTACCTTTTTTTCTTTTTGCCATCGCGAAAAGCGAACGTCCACGTGCTGGTAATTGGAAATTTCATGCATCTGACCCAGTTCGCGTATACGCCGGCGCCGCCCGCTCCGCGATTTTAATCCGCGTCCGAGCACGAATCGCACGATAAAAGAAAAAGTCTAGAAAATGAGGGACGACGATGGTAAGAGACGTGTAATCGGCGTACTACCGGGAAAGTTCGTTAACGCTCGGAAAATAGCGGACAAAATCGGCGCTCGCTCGCTCGCAAACGAAATTGCGGATAAGCAAATAAGTCGTTACAGGTATGTAGGCGTATACGTCGTTATACGTGTGTGTGTGTGTGTGTGTACATACGTGCGCGGAAAAACGAATCGGTTACGAGTCGAGTACGAGGGAAACGCGTTTGCGTTGAAGAAGAAAAAAAAAGAAAGAAAGAAAAAAATAAAACAAGAGAAATAAAGCGTGAAGGAAGAGAACGAACGTATCCCGATCTTAGAGCTGTGTCCCTTTAGAGTAAAATCCCTGTTCCCGCTCTCTACGATTTTCTTTTCCCGATGACGTTATTTCGAAGATAAAAACGACAGGCCGAAAAAAAATACCCGAACACCTCCGGTACGATAATTACGATTGTAATAAGGATTACGCCGATAATGACGAAGCGCAAAAAGCTAAAGGGATCTTGTATCGTGTACGTGGACGCTTTACGCGTATATATCGCGTCCACGTTTATTCTAATTATGTATCTCGCGAAAAGAGAGAGAGAGAGAGAGAGAGAGAGAGAGAGAGCCCAGACGTTTGATATTTTACTAAATACATTATCAATCTCGCGCGATCGATGTCCTTTTCATTACCCCGTGAAATCATTTCTAAGGGTTATACATTAATAGCACCGACGAGAGTTCCGATAAATCGTCGGAAATAAACGGAATGTCTG
>OU426993.1:22727554-22747554 GCA_911387935.1 Dolichovespula saxonica | reverse complement strand
TAATAAGATCGTATTTTTTTTTATCGGGTAAACATTACGGGTTATCGCGTTTTTCTGACAGCTCGAGCTAAGCCAATAAATGTTTGTTGTATTTTAAACAATCGAAAAGCGTATCGCATTATATATATATATATGTATGTATATGTATGTATATATTTTTTTTCTTTTTCTTTTTTTATACATCCGCCAACATAATTATACAAATGTAAAAATGTTTAATTAACGAGGATACCGATGTTATACGGTTCTTCTCTTCTTGTACGTATCAACGCGTGTAACAACTATTCCCACCAGCGATATATTCCACGTAGATGAAGAGTATATATATATATATATATATATATATATATATATATATATACATACATAAATTTTTGCGAGCGACGATAATGAGCGCATTACGCGTTAATGCGCGTTTCGTTTTTTTCTCAATTAAGCGCGAAAAGGGCTCGGAAACGTGGAACGAATAAAACGATGACGGGTTAGGGGAGGGAGACGGGAGGGGAAGAGGAGGAGGCGCGCGCTCGCGCTCTCTGCTCGCGAAAAGCTCGCTTTTTCGACGCGAGACCGTATCGAAATGAATAATAATATTATGATGGGAAATGGCGGAAAAGCTTTACGATGCCAATAACGATATGCGTATTAGCGCGTCACGTTTTTGTCACCTTTCATCGGGATCGTAAAAATGAGGACCGATCGAACGATCGACCCGACCGATCGGCCGGCGACCGCGATTAATCGAAATTAGAATTCTATTTGCGACGGGGGTGAGGGGAGGGGTGAGGGAGGAGAGAGGGGAGAGTAGCCGCGCGGACGAATCTTGCTTGCGCTTTCCGACGAATCAACGAACGTATAATCGAATTGGGTTAATCCATATTTACCCGTGGATCAAAAACTCAAGGATTATCGGGAAGTAATTTCTTCGTTCGGTCCGAGCTAGATTTCGAATCACGCGATTGTTCGTTCGTTCGTTCGTTCGTTCGTTCTTTCGTTCTTTCGTTCGTACCTTCCTCGACGATTTCACTCTCCCGATAGACTCTCTCTTCGTACTTTTCGATATCTCCTTTCTCGTTAACGATAGGGAGAAAAATAGAGAGGGAGAGAGAGAGAGAGAAAAGGCCGGGTAGTGAACTTTGTCGCCATAGATATCGAGCGAAGAGAAAAAGTGATGCGATAAGGATGAAGGAGAAAACGCAAGGGAGCCTTCCGTTCACGTAACGCTCGGGAACGCGAGTCGAAACCTCAGCTAGGAACAAAAAGAGGAGCATAAAGGAGGTACCACAGGAATATCTCCTCGTTTTCTCGTTGCTGAACGGAGAAAGAAAAAGAAAGAAAAAGAGAGAGAGAGAGAGAGAGAGAGAGAGAGAGGAGAGAAATAGGGGATGGGGAGGCATCGTCGTTGCCACCGCGTGATTCCATCGAACTGGAGTGTTTCGAAATAGGACGAGAAAGAAAGACGGAGAGAGAGAGAGAGAGAGAGAGAGAAAAAGTGAGAGAGAGAGAGAGAGAGAAGGGAAAAAGAAAGGGAAAGAATCTCCGATAACGTTCGCCCTCCGTAGAAATTTCCCTTCCCTGCGAGAGATCCCATTTGACGCCTTCCTCGCGTTATAGTTTCACGATCGTTTGCCCCTTAGGCGTGCGAGTCGACGGGGATTGGGATTGGGGTTGGGTTCGGGGTGGTGAAGGGTGAAGAAACTCAGTGATAGAGAGAGAGAGAGGGAGATAGAGAGAGAGAGAGAAAGAGAAAAATCGAGAGAAAGACGAAAATGTAGCTAGGCGTTCGCAGGAGGAGCGGCGGCGGCGGTGGTGGCGGCGGCGGCGGCAAGATGGCGCCGTTTTTTGCAGCAGCCCTTACACACCCCTCTCACCCTCACCGCTCTCTCGCCATTTTTACGATACTGTCGAGGTCGTACACAGGTGTAGCATACCAATACTTTTTCTTCCGTATTGCACGGCTGTTGAGAGAGAGAGAGGGAGAGAAAGAGAGGGATGAAGAGAAGGAGAGAGAGAGAGAAAGAGAGAGTGGGAAAAAGAGAGGGAGGCTGCTGTTAGCTATGGCTGCGGCGCCGCCGTCGGGATGGTCCCGGAAGGGGGTTGCTGCTGCTACTGCTACTGCTGCTGCTGCTACTGCTACTGCTGCTACTGCTGCTGCTGCTACTGCCGGGAGTTGGGGGTGGTGAACCGGAGGAAGTACAGGCTGTTTTATTATGCAAAAGCTTTCTCGGCAGTTGGGTCGTTCTGGCTCCGCGCCGTTGCACCGGCATCGAGTAGGAGACAGAGACAGAGAGGAAAGAGGGAAGGATGGTTGAAGGGGGTGGGTGATAGGGGGAGAGAAGAAGAGAGGTAAAGCGAAAAGGGGGTGAGTGGGTGGATGGGCTAGGAGGTAGGAGGAGGGAAAGGGAGGAAAGGGAGAAAGTTACTAGTAGCGGTGGCGGTGATGGCGGTAGCGATGGTGGTGGTGGTGGTGGTGGTGGTGGTGGTGGTGGTGGTGGTGGTGGTGGTGGTACCGGCGCTGCTGGCGGCTGTGTATAGCAGGTGGAGGAGGGTTGGAAAAAGCCTCCGCCCCTGAATCGCGTAAATACGGGCAGCCATTTTGCGATAAACTTTTTTCGGAACCTCCGAAAGAGAAAGAGAGAGAGAGAGAGAGAGAGAGAGAGAGGTAGGGAGAAAGAGAGAGAGAGAGAGAGAGAGAGAGAGAGAGAGGCACCTACCACCGTGCGTCCGAAACGAACGCTCAGTGGGGTAGAGAGGGCTAAAAAAGTTTCAACATACTCTCGAAAGAGAAGCCGAGGGCTTCCGACGGAGCCAACCGCGATATTCTACGCCCGGGAAACCTATAGACGAAAATTTTCGTTGAGTACGCAAACAGAGGAGGATCGCCGTACGGCCGTTCGTTCGAGGGCCGTTGGAGGACCGTTGGAGTGCCGATGCTGGACGGGAGATGGTAGAGAGATAGATAGACAGAGAGAGAGAGGGAGAGAGAGAGAAAAAAAACAATAAACGACGGAACGAAAAAAAGAAGATAGGAGAGAGAAAAAAGTGAAAGGATAAGAACAAACAATTAATCTCTCGCGCAGGAGTTCGAGCAGTGCTCCTCAAACGCGCCCGATCCAACCTTCGTTCTCTTCGAGTATCGATGTTCGCTTATCGTTTCCCCCGCCCCCTCCCGCCACCATCACCACCACCACCACCACCCCTTCCGACTCTACCCATCCCCTCTTCGACGATTTTATACGGTAGAAACCTATCGTTTTTACGTACGGATTACAATTCCCGACTCGAAATACCTAGTACCGTGGATGAATAATGTTGCGCTTCACGAGATTACGCGTTTACGCCCGTTTCGACGATTAGCGATACGATTATTGGCCCCTCCTCCCTACCCGCCCCTCCTGCCCGCCGTTCTCCCTCTTTTAACGAAGTTACGAACGAAACAGATGTTCGCTTTTATCGTAGCTTTTGCGCTCGCGAAAGCGCATTAAATCGAACCCGTCTCGTTAATTTTATTTAGGA
This sequence comes from Dolichovespula saxonica, assembly GCA_911387935.1. Lineage (NCBI taxonomy): Eukaryota > Metazoa > Arthropoda > Insecta > Hymenoptera > Vespidae > Dolichovespula > Dolichovespula saxonica. The sequence continues at coordinate 22,744,041 of OU426993.1, read as the reverse complement.
TTTTAATTAATTCATTTCCACGCTCCTGCCCCCACCTTTCATCTCCGGTGTGCGCGCTCATGTACACACACACACACACACACACACACATAAATATATATATAATATTTATATATATATATATATATATATATATATATATATACATTTTTTTTGTGCGTGTGCGTCTATCTATAATATATACGTATAGATATGCAGATGTATATTCATTTTATAATAACTATTCAATGTGCATGGAGAATGCTTTCCGCGCGTAAACGAGCATATATATATATACATATATATGTGTATATATATATATATATATATATATATATATATATATCCCCGATAAAATACGCGATCGCGTTAACGTTCCATTTGCATTTCGTCCTTAATCCGTGAACAACGACGACGACGACGATGCGATCGTAAAATCGACGAGAGAGCGTCTTCGGCTCGACGGAACATTCTCGCGGAAAATGACACGAGAAATTTTGCGAAAGTCCATAAAGGACAATGTCCGCGCCATTTATTTCGAGGATCGAGATAAACGCGAGAACGCTCTCGACGATCCTCTTCCTCTCTCTCTCTCTCTCTCTCTCTCTCTCTTTCTCTCTCTCTTCCCGAAAATAAACCGACCGCGAAAGTTTGAACCGCCTAGCTAAACGTTCGTTTACGGGGAAGGGTGAACTCTCGAGGATTGAGTTCCTTCTCTCTCTCTCTCTCTCTCTCTCTCTCTCTCCACTCCACTCCTCTCCTCTCCTCTCCTCTCAGCTCTTACGAAGTAAGAGGGATACACACGCCATGGTTGACTCTTACGGCAAACGGTCGAGACAAAATTTTCCGACTCTACTTCTCCGTATGCGAGGACGAAATGTTTATCGTTACTACTGCACCGCGAAACAGTTTTCCAGAGGTAAAGAAGTACCCTCTCTCTCTCTCTCTCTCTCTCTCTTTCTTTTACTCTTTTTCCCTCTCTATGTTTCTTCGATCCCTCTAACAAACTCCATTCTCTCTTTAGTTCGAGCTCCTTTGTTCGTTGTTACGTCGTTAAGTCGAACGACGACGACGACGACGACGACGACGACGACGACGACGACGACGACGTAGACGACGTAGACGAAAACGAAAACGAAAACGACGAAAACGACGACGACACAGAGGCGGCATCGTTCTTTTCGTCGGTGTTGTATCAATGCATTATCGTCTACCGACTTCGCCGACTGCATCCTCCTTTTTAACGGGTCTGCCGTGCTCGACTTTCACAACTATTTATATCGTCTTACAATACCGATTTATCCCTTACGATCTTCGCGTCTTCTTCTTCGACGGCATCCAACGTTAGTCGGATATATTCGGAAACTTTGGCGGGTGGGTGGGGGAGGGGTAGAGGGGGAAGGGGAATGTTATGGACACGAATTTTTCGAACGTCGAACACGATTACGACTCATTCTCGATCTCCTCAAATATGTGTGTGTGTGTGTGTGTGTGTGTGTGTGTGTATACACGTCCGTGTTGGTAGTACTACAAATCCGAATTAGGCCGTGTGTGAAATATATCCGAGGATAGAATTTTGTCCGTTTTAAACCCGCTCGAAAAAGTAAAAGAGAAACGAATCGAAATAAGAAGAGAGAGAGAGAGAGAGAGAGAGAGAGAGAGAGCATCGCTACGGTTCCAAGAAAGTTTAACCTCTCACTTCGTTACGGGAGGAATAAAGAGAGGAAAGATAAAGAGAGAGAAACGCAGGGATCTCGTTCGGGATAAGACGTGTTCCAGGTAATCGGAAAGAACTACCGAATAAGAGGACCTCGTAGAATGCCTACCCTCCATCCCCTAGCCCCCCTCCCTCCTCCACCACCACCACCACCACGGACTCGGTTTATTTCGTTTCTCGAAGAGGATCGCGGTTGAAACAATTACCGGGGAAAAAATAAAAAAAGAAATAAAACAGAAAAAAGAAGCCCATCGAAGCCGGCCGAACCTTTCCAAGTTGGCGTGCTTTGGGATAGTGGGAGAAGGAGTGGGGTCGGGTGGTGAGGGGAGGGGAGGAGAGGGTTACTCCGAAAGGAGAACAAAGATGGTGGCGATCGGTTCGATCGACGAGATCGATAGGAGTCGGAACTTCTTTACCCGTGTTCCTCTTCTCTCCCTCCTGCCCACTTCAGCCCCCTCCCCCACCCGTTTCCACTTTGGAAGATTTATAACGTCAGGACAGTGATTTATAATTATCTCGAGAGTATTAAGCGCGCGCGCGCGCGCGCACGACGCTAGCTACGCGAAACGTATACAAAATAGTCAGCTCGTCGTTTACGAACGATGTCACGGATCCACTTGCCGAGAGCTATCCCGAAAGGGAGAGAGAGAGAGAGAGAGAGAGAGAGAGAGAGAGAGAGAGAGAGATACCGAGCATAAGTGTAGAGAGAAATGTCAATACGCGTTTACGCGGAACGCAATATTGGTTTATACTACTCGAACAAAGACCGTGTATACGAAGCTCGAGAGATAGCAAGGCGCGATGCGATATCAACGACACGCGAGTAAACAGATAAGAGGGGAAAATGTTCGACTCTTCGCGAGAGCACGCTAAGAGTAGTAACGACAATAAAATAAAGAAGACGAGGCGGAGTAGGAGGTGGAGGAGGATGAGGAGGAAACAAAAAGGGGAAACAAAGTAAAAGGAAACGTAGAAAAACAGAAAGGTCGATAAATTAGTCGGAAGAAGAAGAAGAAGAAGAAGAAGAAGGTTCGTTCGTGGAGTCGAGAACATAAAAAAAAAAGAAAGAAAATAAAGAATGAAATGAAAATAAAAATAAAAATAAAAATAAAAATAAACAGAAGAGAAAAGTAAGAGGGACGAAGAGGAAAAATAGAAAGGAAAAAGTAAAGGGAAGGGAAGGGAAGGGAAGGGAAGAAAGAAAAGAGAAAAAAGAGAAGTAAAAAGGGAAAGGAAAAAAGAAAGAAAGGAAACAAAAACGAGAGGAAAGATAGAGGGGGGGGAGGGGAGAAAAAAAAAGAAGGATAGGTAAAAGGAAGTCGAAGGAAACGTATCGCGGTGGTTAAATATGCGAAAACGTAGGCCGCTTCGCAGGACGTATATAACGCAGCGCGAAGCAAATCCATTATTACGAAGCCGAATTACCTAATTTCGCTGGTCGTTAGGTTGTTTCGACGAGGCCGAGGCCCCCCGCTGCTTCCGTAAAGGGGAAGAAGGGAGAGCATCGGAGAGGGAGGGGGAGGAAGAGGTGAAGGAGGAGAAGGAGAGAGAGAGAGAGAGAGAGAGAGAGAGAGAGAGGAAGAGGAGCCCCACGGTGGCGGGTCCTTCTGGCACCGAGGTTCGCGTTAAACCACCCCATTTGAGCGTTTTCCACCCCGACGACCTTACCGGTTCGGGTTGGGCCGAGTACCAAGGCACACGGACCTTTCTCTCTCTCTCTCTCTCTCTCCAACGAGATCCTCTCAGTCTTTCTCTTCCTCTCTCTCTCTCTCTCTCTCTCTATTTGTCTCTTCCTCTTGGACGAGCCGTAGGAAAGTCCGCGCGGATAGTCGGACCAATCCCAGCCACGGTATACCAAACTTGTCCAATAGCGTATACGAGTTCTTAAGCAAGAAGCCCCTCTTCCGTGGCGCGGCGCGGCCGCTTTTAAAAAGAGCCAATGGCGTCGTAGCCTCGACCAATCGGCGCCCGGTATAAGCGCGCCGCGCGGCTCCTACTCGAACGACCCGCCGAGTAGACGTCGTCGTTTCGACGCGCACTCATTCGGTCCGCGCGGAGCGGTCGCGGCGCATCGTCGAGAGGTGGTAGTAGCGGCGGTCGAGCAGGGGCAAAACTATTGGCCACCCACGCCTCCATCTCTCTCTCTCTCTCTCTCTCTCTCTCTCTCTCTCTCTCTTTCATACTCTCTTCTCCAGTTTTGTTTTCCTCTCCCCAGAGGTAACTGAGAGAGAGAGAGAGAAAGAGAGTAGAGCATCGGTCCCCACTCGTCCTCGTCTTCGTTCTCTCGTCCTCGTCCTCGTCCTCATCCTCATCCTCGTAGTCGTCGAGCTCTCCTCGCGCTGAGCTTTTTTCGCTCGGTAGGGGCGGTGGACGGCAGTATAGAGAGAGAGAAAGAGAGAGAGAGAGAGAGAGAGAGAAAGAGTCCTTCCAGACTTCTGTCCTCCCTAGGGGAGCGCTATTACGGCATAACAAAGTCCGGCCGTGTCGCGTATATCGGATCGTACGTCAATATACCGCCAAACCAGCAGCCTTTGAGTCCCTCTTTTTCTCCTCCACTTTTCTCTATCTCGCTCTTTCTTTCCTTCTCGCACGCAGACAATCCTCCTGTTATACAACACAATCGGCCTCTTCTGCGCCAAAGTCGAGTGCGTCCGTGATATTTTGCAGCGGTAGTACGTTCGACGATGTAGACAGGGTGCTTCGGTATTGTTTCGATAGCACTTTTGTGAAAAGGGAGATACGATGAACTTCACCGTTCTCCTCTCCGGCTATATATGTGTATGTATGTGTATGTATATGTATAGATATATACATACACACACACACACGTATATATATATGGATATATACATATACTGGGTGGTTTAAAATTGACGATTCATGGCTTAGCTTAGCGTTACCATATCCATCCAAGTAAGCTAAAAAGTGCTTGTTAAGGTGTTTCTCAATTACCATTTGAGATAAGTCAACTTTTGACCGGCAACTTTAAAACACCTTATACACGCTCATATCCGCTACAAGACCAATTAGAAAAAGAGAAAGAGAGAGAGAGAGAGAGAGAGAGAGAGAGAGAGAGAGAGGGAGAGAGAAATCCTACCGAAAGTTAGGAATTACGTTTGGAGATCCCACGTTCCCATAACGCGTGTCTAATTTCGACGGAATTTCGAGTTAGTATTTCGAAGGCTTCTCCTCCCGCTATCAACGCGGAACGATTACGGAAGAATCGTTGGAAACGTAATACGTCGCAGTTATGGCCTGAGTTATGAAATCGTTAATCACACTGGGAAGCGTGCTCGTGCGAACGTCGGGCCATTTTTTTCAAGCTTTTTATTCAGACGCCGCGTAGCGAAAAGTCATCGTCGTCGTCGTCGTCGTCGTCGTCGTCGTCGTCGTCGTTAGCATCGCTCGGAACGATCGTCGTTAAAGATATGCATCTACCAGTATACGTGTTGGTAAAAACGGTCTGTACAACACTGACAGAAAAAGGGAGAGAAAGAGAGAGAGAGAGAGAGAGAGAGAGAACGTTCGATAAAAGAAATAACGCGCCGATAATTATCGGTTCTCTATTACTCGCCGCCTTCAAGGTCCCGTGCATTTCAATTTCGTAATTAGAATACAACCGAGGTAAGCGCGTTATCGCGAACAACGTCGAAAGTCGACGATGCTATCGGGTTTGCTCTCGCAAAATTTTCTATGGATTGTAACTAGGAAAAAGAGAGTGCATTAAAAAAAAAAAAAAAAAAAAAAAAAAAAAAAGTAAAAATGAAATAAAATAAAATAATATAAGGAACGGGGAGAGAGAGAAAAAATATTACGGTATTTATTACATGGTAGATTCGCGGGGTACGCAAAGATATATATATACATATGTATGTATGTACGTGCGTATATGTGTAACTATATAAAATCCTGGCAAACACGACCCGTTGCGTTCTCGCTCCTACGAATTCCCTGATATTTCTTTTTCGCGTTTTTCATCGTACGAGTACCGGTATATACGAGTAACGTCAAAGATCACGTATCGCGGAACGCGTTTCGAACGCGTGGAATCTCTAAATCGGCGCACCCTTCTCCTCTACCCCCCTCCCCGCCCGCCGCCCGCCCCATTCCCCATATCCTTTCTCCTCTTTTTACCCTTCGAAAGAACAAAATCGATCCTCGAAACACCCTCGAACACCACCGTTCCGACAAGAGATACAACGATTCGCGTCTTCTATCGCTTTGAAATCTGCTCGTCGCGTCGGACCACGATGATTCTTAAGCCGTTGGAACGCGCCGGCACGTTTCTACGCGGAGAACGATTCGTTTTGCCATTTGAGCAAAGGGTACACACGTGTGCGCGCGAAATGCGAGTACCAAAGCGAGACGCGGAAAGAGAAATATATATATATATATATATATATATATATATATATATATATATATATATATATATATAGAGAGAGAGAGAGAGAGAGAGAGAGAGAGGAGTCAAAGGAGGGAAAGCAAGCTCGTCGCGAGGTGCCGTCGATATTAAAGGGATCCCAGTAGAGGCCAAGCATTTCCTGCACTGAGAAACCGCGAACAACTTACTCCCCTCTTTCTCTTTCGAATGAGAAAGATGGAGAGAGAGAGAGAGAGAGAGGTAGAGTAAGAGACGGAAACAGCAACTCGAGGCCACTGAAACCAGCTGTATTCCCAGCCATTAGAACTCCGCACGGTAGTGAAAATTTACTGTCGTTACCCAGTCCTAATACACTGGCATCGCCGTGCACTGCTCTGCTCCATAGTTATGGACGTTCCGTTGGACCGTGTGTCTCTCTCTCTCTATCTCTCACTCGTGCTTCTACCATGGTATGCCGTATACGTACGTATATGTATGTATATATATACGTTGTGCGCGCATGCTGCTTGTCGCGACGTGAATACACACACACACATACATATACGTATCTCCTGTGACGATATAAGCATGCTCGACGTGGAGATAGTCGACGAGAGAGAAAGATAGATATATATATATATATAGAGAGAGAGAGAGAGGGAGTGACAAGGATAGAGAGCTTCCGTCGTGTCTCTCTCTCTTGTGTACTTTCTCTCTCGTTTCTCTCTCTCTCTCTCTCTCTCTCTCGTTCTTTCTCATACTCTCACCACACTCGAGTAGTTCTACCAAGAGCGTTGGTGTCATGCAGCAATGTTATCTGCCACCCCGTCTGACGAGAGAAACGGAGGTCTCCGGGTGAAAGGGAGACCCAGAGAGACGGAAAGAGAAAGACGATGGAACGAGAAAGAGAGAGAAAGAGAGAAAGAGAGAGAGAGAGAGAGAGAGAGAGAGAGAACGTCCGTGCCTCGTGGTAATGGCTTATAGCCAGAGCCGTAGCAATCCCGTCGTTTCCTCTCCAGAGACCGCAGACACCTTCTTCTCTTTCTCTCTCTCTCTCTCTCTCTCTTTTCCCCTATTTCGAGCGAAGAGATTTCTCTCTCTCTCTCTCTCTCTCTCTCTCTCCCTCGCTCTTACTCTCGAAAGAGGCAAGCGTGTTGTGCTTATCGATACCTCTTGTATATATATATATATATGTATTTATCAACGTGTACGTTTATACGCGCATGTATATGCTGTATGTGTATATATATATATATATATATATATATATATATATATATATGTATATAAGCATCTATCTATCTATCTATCCATCCATCTATTTCTCTCCCTCCTTCCTTTTTCTCCAACTCAGCTTTTTCCAACTCCCCCCTCCCCTCCATTTTCCGTCGAAGCTTATCGAACCGATTCTTTTTCCATCGTCGCGTCGAAATCGTTTCGTGGGATCCTAGTTTTCCAAGCTTTCGTCGAAGGGTCCTGAGATAATCATTGAAAATTTATCGAGCACGAACGTCTACTACCACGGATAAAACGTATCCTTGCTATACTACGTACGTATTAGTTACCCTAAGTATTTACTTGTATACGTATTTACTAAATGTATTCAAGTACATGGTTGCATGTATTTATAACGAAGCAGATTTTGTCCTTTAATCGCCACGTTCGTTGAGAATTTTACACAGATCTCATTTCCCTTAGTTGCACACATACGTCGGCGATGGGACGAGACGAGGACACGGTTCTTGTTTTATTCGCGAGGATATAGAAAAAAAAGAAAGAAATAAATAAATAAATAAATAAATAGAGCCGTAAGAAAGAAAGAAAGTAGGAAGAGGAGAGAGAACAAAAACAAAAACAAAAACAAAAACGAAAAAAAAAGAAAAAGTTTGGCAAAGTTCTCTTATACATTCGTCGAGAATTAACCTCATTCTCCTCTTCGTTTTCCAGTTTGAAGATTTACGATGGGCCGAAGGTGTGTGTAGCACGGAACGGTGGAAGGAGGACGCCTTTTCTGAAAAGCGTACGATCATGAAACCGACGTTAAAGTGGACGAAGAAAGGCGTTTGTGTTTGCTTAGATGAAAAAAAATGTCAAGGTTCTCGAGGAAAGAAACATCGAGAGACTTCCCTTTGGCTTCTCTTCCCGTTTCCCTTCCTCTCCCGAGTCTCCCCTTGTCTGTCTCTCTCTCTCTTTCTCTCTCTTTTACGTTCCTTCTGTTTCTCGACGAAGCCAAGAGCGTATAACTACGAGAGTCGTCCTGAAAGAGATAGAGAGAAAGAGAGAGAGAGAGAGAGAGAGAACGTCCGTAAGATTCTCGTCGTAAATAACGAGGGCGAGGGGAGCCCGAGGGTCTCCCCTTTTCTGACGGAACGCTCGAGATCCTTCGTGAAAGAGCGAGCCCTAAATCATCGACGCTCTTGGGGGGCACGCTCTTTCGTCCTACGACATATACCTTAGAATAGAAAGCGTGCGAGCGAGCGAGAGAGCGAGAGAGAGAGAGAGAGAGAGAGAGGGAGAAAAACTGTGAAAGTTAGTCGAACTTTGAGGGACCTTTTCGAGAATCTATCTCGGAAGAAGGGTGAAAGGAGTTTAAAAAAAAAAAAAAGAAAAGAAAAAGACGAAGATAAAGAATAAAAACAAAGATCGAATACAAAGGAACGCGACAAACCGCAAACGAACGAACAAAAAATAAACAAAAAAAAAAAGAAGTAGAAGAATAAGAAAAGAAAGGGAGAAAGATTGAGAAAGATTGAGAGAGAGAGAGAGAATCGGTTGGAAAAAGGCGTCGATAGCAAAGATAGTGGCCATCGTGAAAATGAATGAGGGGGAGGTAATTTGGAGCAAATTTTGTTTACATTTATAACGGCGATATAACAACCGGATAACAGGTAGACGTCGCGACCCGATGTTTCTTCGAGGTTACGAGCGTCGGCACAAAAGAAAGAAAAAAAAAAAAGAAAGAAAAAATAAAAAAGAAAAGGTTACCCACTATGCCGTTATTACGTTGCACGGTGTCCCCGGCCCCTTCCCCGCCGTGTATCGATCCCCTCCCCTACCATCCCATCCCCACCCCCCCCTTTAGAATCGTTTACGGTTCTTTATACGGAATAACGAGGCGATTTCTTAGATCGCGATACGACCGAGTCACTTTTCCACGGTGGTGGAACGTCTTCAAAAGTTTAATACCTACTACTACGCGAGTAGGTAGAGTGAACCCTCTTGCTCGTATCGTTGGGCTCGTTAAAGGAATTTTATGATTTACGAACGAGAGCTACGACGTCCGGCGTCGTTCTCTCTCTCTCTCTCTCTCTCGTTTTCTCTCTCGATACTCGATACGCGATAGAAGTCGATTACATGCAGGAATGATGTAAGAAGTTCCCTCGTCTCTCTCTCTCTCTCTCTCTCTCTCTCTCTCTTTCTCTTTGGTTCTCTGTATCCACTTGTCGTGGAAACGACTAAAAGATAGAGAAGCTCTACGCGCGTTGGTGATCGTTAAGAACGACTCAAGTTTCCACGTATCTATCCTTACCTATTTGCGGGTAAGTCGGCAAAGATATGGTATATATATATATATATATATATATATATATATATATATATATATATATGTATGGTATATATAGAGGTCGGTAGATATACCTTGCGACGTCGATTTCACGCCTTGTATCTCTCGGCTTTCTCGTGGCACCGATCCTCTCTATACATCTATCCCTCTATCTCTCTTTCTATCTGTCTACCCTATCGATTCCCTTCACGAACGTACGTATCGTCGATCGTTTTCCATCGTAGAGTAGCCCGACCGTTAGCAACGAGTTGTTACGCGATCGATCTATCGATCTATCGATCGATCGGTCGATCGATCGGTCGCCTTTTATCGCATTATTAAAAAGTTTTCATAATCGTTTGTTTTTCCCGATTAATTGTCGACACCCCCTCCATCCCTCCCTCCCTCCCTCCCTCCCACCCTTCCCGAGAAAAAGAATTCAATAATTTATGCCCGGTGAAGAAAAAAAGAAAAGAAGAAAAATACTTATCCGACGATTATAATGATTATTAATGGTCGCGCATCGTGTGAGAAATTTTCTCATAAACGAGCGCGCCCACGCGTATAAAAACGTAACCGTATCAACAAACGCAGCAGTGGTGGTAGTTTTAGTAGTAGAAGTAGTAGAAGTAGTAGTAGGATTCACCACCGGTCGGATTCAATTACTTCCTCTTTCATTTCGAATGCGAGAACGGAGAATTATACGGTATCGCTCGAGGATAGGAAGTGGAAAGTGGAAGGGAAGGTGAACGGAGGTAGAAAAAGAGGAGGAAGAAGGTACTGCTCGTTGTACCGCGCGCGCGCGCGCGCGCACGAGAGAGAGAGAGAGAGAGAGAGTTTTTCATCGTCGTAAGTCTGGAAGAAAATCTCGGCGAGAGAGAGAGAGAGAGAGAGAGAGAGAGGACGGGTCGAGGGTTAATTTTCTTCGACTTCTCCACCTCCTTTCCCCTCTTCCTTCTTCCTCTTTCGACCCTAGGAATTTCCCCGAAGAGATGGAATGGAAAGTCTCGAGAAGTAGAAAGAGGAAATAAAAAGAGGATAGAAAGGGAAGGACCAGGAAAACTCAAACTTCGCGGCGTTTATTAGTTGACCGACGGACCAAGAAGAAGAAGAGGAAGAGGAAGATGAAAAGGAAGAGGAAGAAGCCTTCGTCCGGACGAACGATGATCCCGTCGTCCCGTCGGGGTTTACGGGATGCGTCAAGGGCAACGGTAAACGGAAGATCGGTAAACCGGAGAACCTCGAAATGGTCGCGTTCCGAGTTTCTCGAAGTGAACGGTCTTGTCTTTCTTCGGTTTCCTCGTCGCCCCTTCCACTTTATTCGGAAAGCCACTTATTTCCCCGCTCGTTCGATCGGTGCGAAAGTCAGCGTGATACGGGATCCTCGCTCGGACGACATTTAAGTACGGTCAGAATGAAATGGGATTACGGTATCGGGCCGCGCTATTAACGCTCGATATTGAAATCACCCCAACGATACTACCGCTTGCCCAGGGGGTGTCTTTCTCTTTCTATCTCTCTCTCTCTCTCTCTCTCTCTCTCTCTCTCTTGGTTTCTCTTCCTTTATCGAGGGACGAGACGGTGGAAAGAGGCGACGACGACGACGACGACGACGACGACGACCGCTCTCCGATTCGTTTCAGACTCGAATTGATTCGCGTTGACAGGTGGTTGGCTGCCGGCTGGCTTTCTATATCCGTCGGGTACGCGTACGTGTCTACACCTACCTCTACACCCTCCATTATCGCGTATAGGAATTCGCAAATACGATCGTACGTAACTCCTTTGCTTTTTCTTTCCTTTTTTTTTTTTTTCTTTTGGTTTTTTAAACGAAATCGCACGCATAAATTCGAGAAAAGAATCGACGGATTAAGATTCGATAAGGAGGTATATATTGCGATTTAAGACTCGGAATTGTATACTTTATAAAATCGTTTTCTTAACTTTAGTCGTTACGATCGCATATCGCGACAAAATGGGGTCGGGTGTAACGGACTTTTCCTTCTCTCTCTCTCTCTCTCTCTCTCTCTCTCTTCTATCTCCACGTATTGTCCTACCGTTTATAATGCACGACAGAATATTTGAGAAAAGACCGGATAAAACTCGGTTAAGCTTACTGCCCGGTAGAAGGAGATTAAATTCAGTTATTCGGACCGAGATTAAACCAAATACGATGACTCGCGGTCCCGACCGGATTTCGCGAGAGTTAGCTTATAATTACGAATGGAAATGTGCGGTCTCTGGGGGTACGCTTGTACGTTCTACGCGCCGTAGGGTATACCTACGTGGTACAAATAAAACGATTTCCTGGACTAAGGAAGCGAACGAGAGTAAGAGATAGAGATAGAGAGAGAGAGATAGAGAGAGAGAGAGAGAGAAAAGGGGCTGTAACTTGTATATTGCTCGATCTCTACGACCAAGAACGTAGACGTCTAAGTATCCACTTGATTTCACCGTATCGATCTATTCGCTCTAAAGGAAACAAAAAATGAAGAGAGAGAGAGAAGAAAAAGAAAAGGGAAGAAGAAATCGAGAGAGAGAGAGAGATTGAGAAAAAGGGTTAACCAACTTAACACGATCGGACGAATTCCCTTCTCACAATCGATTTGTACTCACTCGATACACGATCGGTATCGCGACAAACCAACCAACCGCGTCCACGATTCCACGTCCGTCGTCGTTTTTCTTCGTTAAACATCGCCTGGGCGATACCTTCCTTCGCCGTCTCCTTAAGTAATCCAGTCCGAAGAAACCGCGTCGTTTCTCAAAACGTTCAATTATCCACGACGGGGCTTCGGGGAGAGTAGGGGGTAGAGGGGGCGAAGAGGTGCCGTAACGCGGAGTCGATTAACGATCGCTCGATGTTTCAGTAATTAACACGAATCGATAGCTCGTCGTTCGAATCGCCACGATTCTACCGCACACACGCACACGCGCGCGCGTGCTCTCTCTCTCTCTCTCTCTCTCTCTCTCTCTCTCTCTCTCTGACACATAGGTATATTCAAGTACATTCTGGATACATAGGTAAGTAGTAGTACCTATACTTACGTACGCGTCTCTTTGTACAAAGCGATCGAGTTTAATTAAGCGCTAGACTTTTCTACTCGGCAATCAGACCGACTCCACCTAATCGTTCGATGGTGGCTACCCTAATCAGCCGACGAGTAGCTTGTTTCGTCTATAGATATCTTTTATCTCTCTCTCTCTCTCTCTCTCTCTCTCTCTTTCCTCTTAGAGACTCCTCTTCCAATACCGAGCACCCCTCGCCAGGAGAAAGGAAACGATCGGCGAACAAGGTACCGCCACCTTCAACGAACGGGCCCTCTCTCTCTCTCTCTCTCTCTCTCTCTCTCTCGATGCGTCCCACCGATTAGATTAGATTGGACCGAGCGATGCAGTAGTAGTAGTAGTAGTAATAGTAGTAGTAATAGTGGTTACCATTGCGATTGCGCTTAAACTCCCCGCGATACGTTCGTTTCTCTACCGCGATAGAGAAATCGTCGTGCGCGAAGGAATTAAACGTAGCTTAATTACGTATCGTGACTTTCCATCGACCTCGAACGTGTATAAGAGTGGGATGGGGGTTGGTTGGAGGGAGAGGGGAGGAGTGGAGAGGGGAAGCTCACCGACGATTAACGACGAACGATAGGATATGTGCTTTGCCAACGTGTTGTCGGTGGGTACCCAGCTACATTACATGTGTACCTTCCCCTATTACGAATATTCGTACGACTACCGATCGCGGCCCTCCTCTCGTTCGAAAATAATCGCCTCCCTCCCTCCCTCCCACCCACCCACCCACCCTCCCCTCCTCCTCCTTAGTCGTTACGCGTTCTTTCATAGACGGGAGAGAACGCAGATACGGTTTATGGATTAATTCGTCGATTAACCCGTCCGGAGGATGCCACGATTATTCCGTTTTTATTCACTCTTTTTTGTTCGTTCCCTTTGTTTATTTTTTTTTTCCTTCCCCCTTCACCCAACCGACCCTCCCGACCTTTACTTTTGTCCCGGCGCACACGCAAATTTTTATCCATGTCGTTTAAATTATATTCTCCTCTTTGGGAATCGTCTTTCCTTCTTTTTGTGTTTTTTCTTTTGTTGTTGTTGTTGTTGTTTTTATTTTTTTTTTGTATACTCCACTTACGTAAACATCGATTAGCTTATACACCTATAACAGCTTTTAAGGCGAAATAAAAGCATCGATCGTTCGATCATACGATCGATCTATCGATCGATCGATCGATCGAGTTGGGAACATTAATTATCGGTTATCGCGTGTTTCAATGTTTACGCGCGCATATAAGTATACGAATGCGAGTGGTGTGTCGTCGTACAACGCGATCTCGCGCATTTTTCATTAAAAAAAAAAAAAAAAAAAAAAAAAAAAAAAACAAAAACAAAAAATAGAAAAAAAAAAAGAAAAGATTGTCCGTGTACCAATGTACTATAAGTTAGACGACAGAGGATTATTTCTCTAAAGGAGCAAAAGACGGTAGTCGGAGAAATGAAAGATAAACTGCTTCGTGACACTCCGGGGTTTAGGACGGGTTGGAAAGAGGAAAGAGAGAGAGGGAGGGAGGGAGAGGGAGAGAGAACTCGAGTCGGAGTTGTCGGTGTATCCATTCGGGAGACGCTCAAGAGATATATCTCTCTTTAGTCGGATTAAGAGGCGAAAGGGGTCAAGACTTTCGGATTAATAATCTGTCCGCGCGAGAGACCGAGAAAGCGGCAGCGATCGTTGTGCCGCGATGTATCTCCCTCTAAGATATCTCTCTCTCTCTCTCTCTCTCTCTCTCTCTCTCTCACCCCCTTTCTATCCTTCTCCATCTTGTATTCGTCGCAGCACCTCTTCCTTTTGTCCCCAAGAGAGGAAGAGAGAGAGAGAGAGAGAGAGAGAGAGAGAGAGAGAGAGAGAGAGAGAGAGAGAGGAAGAGGGTACTTTTAAACGACCGAAATCGTCGGCCGATCGAAAGAGACGAGCCAGAAAGAAGGAACGAAGTAGGGTGAAGTAGTGGGTGGGGGGTCGAGGGGAGGGAAAGAGAAAAAATAAAAAGAGAAAGAAGAAGGAGAAGAGGAGAAGGAAGAGGAAGAGGAGGGGAAGGAGGAGGAGGAGGAGGAGGAGGATGAGCGCTCGCGCGTGTGTATATGTAAAAGAGAGAGAGAGGGGGGGAGGGAGAGGGAGAGGGAGAGAAGATGGAGAGCAGGAGAGGAGAGTGGAAGCTGGCCTGGCAGAAATACGACGAGGCGTGGCAGATAAACGACGTATCGGCCGCGCCTGGGAGAGCGTTTTCGTTCGATAAACAGAGCAATTTGGTGTCGTTGTCGGTTGCGATTGATAAAAGCCGGCCGGAGAGAAAGAAAGAGAGAGAGAGAGAGAGAGAGAGAGAGAAAGAAAAAAGAAAGAAGAGAAGAGAAGAGGTAGAGAGATAAAACGTTCTCCGGAATCCTCGCGAGCCCAACGCTTTTTCTTCCTTCGCCGTTTCAGCGTCCACCGCGGGACGCGTTTCCGCTTCGCCTGGACGAATCTCGCGCCGCCACACAAATCCAATCGATTTCTCTTCCTTTTTCCTTTTTCCTTTTCTTTTCTTTTCTTTCTTCGCCTCTCCCCTCCCCCGCCGCTGCCCCCATTTCCAAATCCAAAGACGATCGCTCGTGGAGACAGCTCGTCCTCGTCGGCTTCCCGTTCCTCTCGGCCCCTTTCGCAAAATCAATTTGCGATTGGTAGATCGGTATCGGGTACGATCGTAACGATAGATATACATATATACATGGCAAAGTTATTCGCTTTGCTAATTAACGAACGCCGGGGATATCGATTTTCATCTAGAAGGATCGCCTTTCGTGAACGGGGGTATAATATAATGAACGGGATTCTGTGTGTAATCGGTAGGATTAGGATTGTATATACCTGATTTCCTCGGCTATCTAACTCTTTGCAAGAGGGAGGGAGAGAGAGAGAGAGAGGCGGAGAGTGAGGCGGAGGGTGAGGGACTCGGAGGACAAGGGTTTATGTTCCTTTTATAAACGGCGATGTATCTATCTATTATCCTCGTGTAACTTGTTATCGAAGCCGCTCTCGTCTCGTTCGACCTAAACATTAAATGGGACAAATTCGACGAACGTTCCTGACAAGGATGAAAAAAGAATAATAAAGAGAGAGAGAGAGAGAGAGAGAGATAAAAGGGGCAGTAGTACTCGCAGGAACTGGGGGAGGGGAGGGGAGAAAAATATGCGGGAAGCCGAGAGCGTGTAACGCGACGGAATTCGCGTAAATAACAACGTCGAAGAAAGGAAATATCGAGGCTCGCGGTGGCAACGAGCAGCAAAACGGCGGCGGTCGCTTGCGGACCGTCTCGTCGGCGGTGGATTTTGCGGCGAGATGGATGCCCTCTCGAACCTCATTTGGAAACCGCGCGTTATGGCCGCGCTAATACCGAATTTTGTACAGGCGCGACGGTACACACGCTCTACTGCCGGTACTTTCTCACCTGTCTCTCGGCGTGTGCGCATGCGCAAACGAACGAGCGAGAAAGATAGATACAGACAGTGAGTGAGTGTGAGAGAGAGAGAGAGAGAGAGAGTGAGAGAGAAGGTCCGCATATAGCCTTTTACCGGTCGCTTCTGGTGGCAGCGGCTCGAGCCATTGTGTGTATGTACGCAGCGTGTATTCACGGCTCCGCGAGGAGACAAAAGGCCCTACCTCCTTACGTGGTTCAGCACCGACTGGCCCGGTTAAGAGAGAGAAGACGGTATATTAGTTGCACGGAGACGAGAGAGCTCGACCGTGATTGGTCGCTGGAGCGCGCTCATTGGCCGATCTCCCTAACGGTCCGACCGCAGTCCGCGCGGACTCCTATCTCCGTCCTTCTCTTCCACCTTGC
>OU426993.1:22697554-22722554 GCA_911387935.1 Dolichovespula saxonica | reverse complement strand
TCGAGTATATACCACCCTCCTCTTTCTCCATTTATACGTATACGCATACACACACACACACACACACACAAACAAACAAACATACACATATACATACGTATACGTATATATTTATGTATGGTACTTATAGGTGGTAGCAATGGAGGACTTTTAACGCTCGTACGTACACGCGTTACCATCGCGTTTACGACTCTTCTCCGCTAACTGCCAACCTTGTACACCTCCGAGGAGTGACTATTACCATCTCCGTTTCGTTCGCTTTGAAAATTCTCATAGGTGCTCGTCGCCATAGAGGAGGATTTTCACAACCGTCGTCGTCCACCGGATGTCGGGAAAGTCGTGGAAAGGATTCACGATAATTTCAATCCGTATAATCGTCGACGATTCTTTTTATTTTCTTTCTTTTTTTTTTTTTTTGTTTTCTTTTCTCTCGAAGAAAGACGTTGAAATTCTCGCGATATAGCCGTTATTCCGGCGAAATAAAGGGAGGAAAAGGATAAATAAAGAGCGTAAAGGTCGGAGGAACGCGTCGATGGTAGCAGGAATATTCGTTTCGTTTCGTTTCGTTTCGTTTCGCGCGCGTGCGAAACGAATCCCAGGCGCGATTTCAAAGATTTATATCCACGAAATGTCGCGCCTTGGAAAAATATATTTCGGCGTTTATTGGTCCGCGGGATCGATTCACCGTGGAGAAACGTGACTTTCATCGCGCCTAGCGCTTCGCGATGATATAACCCCCGTACCCTCCAACCCCCCCCCCTCTCTCTCTCTCTCTCTCTCGTTTTCGTTTTCGTTTTCGTTTTCTTTCTCTCCTCGACGCACGCGTGCTTACCAATTTATTTTCCCGAGATACAACGTACAGCGGTAACTCGCAGACGATCGCCGAGAAATTATTTCCAGACCGGTGGACGGATATTTCTAACGGAGCTACCCTCGACCATCCTCCACCTCCACCTCCACCTCCTCCACCTCCTCCACCTCCCCTCCCCGTCCTCCCAGCACCCCCAACACCCTCACTCCTACCCGCTCGACCTCTCACTCGGACGATATTTATTAATCCTGCTTCGCGCGAATAAACGAATAGAATTGTTCAACGCGAAATCGCGAGAGCAAAAACGATCGCTTTAAAAGCGTTCCGATTGGATTGAGATTACGCGGGCGCGATCGGCGTTCTGTTTTTCACGCGTAAAAACAAACAAATAAAAAAAAAAAACAATAAAACCGAAAAGAAAATAACAGAAGGAGAATATGGAATAGGAAGAAGGACGGAAAAACGAGGATCAATTTGGATGATCATTTTTATGCCCGATACGTATTGTCAATGATCCTCGTAATATTTCGTTTAATCCTTAAACGAAATATCGGTCTCTAAAAATCGCGCATCGTTTCACACACACACACACGCGCGTTAATATCCGCCTGCGAACTAGTATTCTCGATGAGAAAAAATAAAAGGAAAGAAAAAATAAAGGATAAGAGAAAAAGAAAAAAAAAAGAAAGAAAGAAAGAAAGATAAAGGAAGGAAAATAGATCGTCTTTCTATTTCCATTGACCCGTACATATCGTGCACGTTCATCATAAAATGGAATCTTCTTCAAAGAGTCCACCATTCCGTGAGATAGGAAGCCCCGACCTCGAATATTCATATCCTGCTTGTGCGAAGATCGAACAAACACGAAAGGATTCGTTCGAGCGGTTTCGTGTACACAGATATATATATATATATATATATATATATATGTACGTGTGTATTTTTTATATATATATACACACACACACACACATATATATATGTATATGTATATCTACACATACTTTCCGTACAAGCCTTTTCGTGGCATCCCGTATTTTTGTTAGACACCGAGGCAACCGGAAAGCACAATCGCCAAAGGCACCATCTTTTTTATCTTACCGTTCGTTGTTTTTTTTTTTTTTTTTTCCCCGATATATACGAAAGAACGCTTTCACGTGATATATATCGCCGTCGTACGCGTACATCCTTGATCAAAAATTTTCTAAGCGTTCCTTGTAACTTTTCAAAAAAGGGAAGGGAGGGGAACACAAACGTGCCCATGATCGAATATGGAAAAATAAAAATACAGAGAAAAGAAAAACCAAAGGTAAAAACGAAAACGAAAAGAAAATAGAGAGAGAGAGAGAGAGAGAGAGAGAGAGAGAGAGAGAAAATATTTCTCGTGTAAAAAAAAATATATAATAATAAAAAAAATAATCGATACTATTCTAGCGTGGACGACGATCAGTAGACGGCAGATAAGTATTAAAAGTAACATGAAGAAATAAAAAAAGATCGTGAACGTAATCGCGTTAGGTCGTAAATTTTGTAAACCGATAGAAATTTTTGAACGTGGATGTATTATTTATCGAGTGAGGAGGAGTAGGAGGAGGGGGATGGGGGGGTTGGAAAAGGGGTGGAAAAACACCGGTGAAGCGTCTGTACCTTTGCGAGAAAAACTCTTGCGAAATTGAATAGGATTTATTTGCCGTGGAAGAACAATAAGTCTTTCGTAAATAAGGTCGAACCCCGTCCCTTATCGATAAAGGGCTCCATCCGATAAAATACATAGTAGACTCATCCACGAGCAATTGAATCGCTTCGAAAATTTATCCCCGTTTCTTCTTTTTACCGTCCATCGAAGCGTGTCGGGTAACACCGTTCTCTACCTCGCTCGTCCCTCCTCTCTCTCTCTCTCTCTCTCTCTCTCTCTCTTTCTCTCTCTCTCTCTCTCTCTCTCTCTCTCTCTCTCTCTTCATCTTTCTCGTACGGTCTTCGACGAGCAACCAAGCGAGTCGATGTTCTTCCTTTCGCTTTTGCCGGACGGACGATTTTCTTCGGTTCTCTCGTGCTGTAAAATCGAGGGAGTTGGGGAGATCGGTGGGAGAGGAAGAAGAAGGAAAGAAAAAACTAAATAAAAAATAAAAAATAAAAAATAAATAAAAACAAGAAGGAAAAGAGAAGCGTTGTACTTTCCTATTCGCACGAGAGCGCGAGTTGGTAGGTGTGTGCGGTAGCGGGTGAGAAACAGCGAGAGAGAGACAGAGAGAGAGAGAGAGAGAGAGAGAGGGAGAGGGAGAGAGGGAGAGGGAGAGAGAGGGAGAACACGTTGGCGCGCGTTTATTAGTGTCCAATTGTGACGAGAGAGAGAGAGAAAGAGAGAGAGAGAGAGAGTGGTACCGGTGAAACACGAAAGCGAGCGCGTGAACTCGCTCATTTGCGTGCCTGTTAATTTGCCACGTTTGTGTGCGCACCGGCCGCCGTCGACGCCACCTCCACCACCTCCACCACCACCACCGTCGCCTCCATCGCCGCCACCTCCACCACCACCACCTTCACCGCCGCAGTGGGACGCCAACGGACAGAGGGAAAATTAGTGCCTCGCGTGTGGGTGGCTCTTTGCGTCGCTTGTCTGGCCCAAACTCTCTGCATACTCACTCTCTTTCTCTTTCTCTTAATCTCTCTCTCTCTCTCTACCTATCTACCTTCCTCCTCCCTCTCACCCTCTCGCACTCCTTCGCTCGTACATTCAAACGGATAAAAATCGGCAAGTCGTAAAATATCCTTCTCTACCGACGTCGAAAATCAACAAAGCCATCCGTCTTCCCTACGTAATATACAACGCATATATACACACGTATATATATACATACATACAAAAACATATATATATATATATATATATATATATATATATATATATATATATATATATACGTATATTATATATCTATCTAGCTACCCACCTACCTCTATACTTGCACACGCATATACGATCCGACACACGCTTCATGAATTCGTTATGAGAATACATTAAGCTCTGATAAAAGAGAGGATACGCGCGTTGTCGTCGCTACGTTTGCTTTTCGTTGGGGAAAAAATAGTGACGCGTCCTCCTCCTACTCCTATTTTTCCTATGACTTCTTTAATACTTTTTCTCTCTTTTTATTACGAGAGCTCGTAACTTCTCTCTCTCTCTCTCTCTCTCTCTCTCTCTCTCCCTCTGTGTTCTCTTGGAGTTTTACAGGGAAACGCTCGGTTGTGCTGTCAAGTGTCGCGTAACGCGTATGCTTTAAAAACTTTATTTCATAACTACCGTCGTGCCACGTAATTACGTATCACTCGAAACAACCTTTCTTTTCTTTCTTTCTTTTTTTTTTCTTTTTTTCTTCTTGTTTCCCCACTATTTCTCTATTCCCTATCGATTACCATTCTTTCCTTGAATATCATATTATTCCAGTACATATATAATATATATATATTTCCCATTAAAATATCCCGGTATAAATTAATCGAGAAGGTATAAGCTAATTTTTTTTTGTTCTTCTTCTTTGTATACAAATTAATCTCGTTATATTATCGGATGAAATTTATATACGTTCCTTCGTTCGTAGTATCGACGGGACCTTATCCTAACACGATAAACCCTCTCTCTCTATCTCTCTCTCTCGCATATCATCTCCTCTTTCTCCCTCGAATTATCCGCAATAACCGATCCGTATTTAGCTAGTGGCGATATATTCAAGATTCATCCGCGAAATGCCGTAGGCGTCTCCTCCCCACTCTCACCCCCTTCCGATCGGTCTCGGGCGCTCGGTACTCGACCCCCTTTCGAGTTCTAACCCTATCCAGTCCCCGTAGCAAACCTACGTGAAACTCCCCCACCCAACCACCACCCACCTCTCCCCCCACCCCCACGTATGTTTCCCCGACAACGTCCCCGGGCGTCATTCCTACCGCGTCGCATATCATTACCATGCAAATACGACTCGGCGTGTAGCAAATCCCGCGTAAAATCATCCTTTCCTCGTTCAAATCCCAACCTCCATCCCCATCTGTCTCTATCTTTCTCTACGTCTGTCTATCTTTCTCTCTTTCTGTCTCTATCTATCTCTCTATCTCCCCAGACTGCACAACCCTCGTCGCAATACTCTCTTCCATATCCCGTTGGCGGGCACATATGCAAAATGTGCCGCTATCATAATAACGTTACGTCGATGAACCTTCCATTGAATACGGCCGAACCGTGTGCATGCATGGCATCGCTAATTACCTACTCGGTGGTGGCTTTCGCACGGCCACCACCACCACCACCACCACCACCACCACCACCACCATCACCATCACCATCACCACCAACGTGATCTCTACCATGTTCTTTACCACTGCTCCGCTTTCTCATCCTCATCATCCTCGTACGCCTCTTTCTACTACCTATCTACCAGTTTCGAATTCAAATTGCTCGCTCCCTCACTCCACAACTCTCTCGATCTTCACGATCTTCACGATCATCTAATTCTACAGATATTAACAGATATCGGCGTATTTTATATTACCCCATTACCATTTTATCGTATCGCAAGAGAATAAAGCAAGGAGGAAGGATTATATAGTATATAATGTCTCGTGTGATCGTGCATAAAATTTTTGTCATTACGTTCGATATAAAACCGATTATGGGTATTAGACGTTTATAACAATATACTTACCGTAATAACCTGAAAACGTTTGTTCTACGGGGTAGGAGTGGGGAGATGGGTGTGGGGCTGGTCGTTGAATAAATATATATATATATATATATATATATATATATATATATATATATATATATATATATATATTCGGTGAGGAATGAAAAGATATTAACATTGATTTAATACGTCGCTTTTATACTCTTTTATTACTTCGACTCTTATCCGTTTATGTATAATAATCTCTAAATCTCGATTAGTATTTACAAAGAGTTTTTTTTATTTTTTTTTTATTTTTTTTTTTTAATTCTTTTTCGTGTTTGCCACCGAGAGCTCTCTCTCTCTCTTTCGGTGGACGTAGAAAAATATGACGACGGTATGCTCGTGATGCTCGCTATTATTTATACACACACACATATATATATATATATATATATATATATATATATATATATATATATATATATATATATACACATATGTATGTGTGAGTGTATATACATACATATATTTTATGTATATCTATGGTATATACAAAATTTACAAGATAGGCAAGATATGGGCGAGCAAAGCGCGTTACTTTACGCTCGTCGCTATACCTTCTTCTAATCCTAAGTAGAATTAATGTGCGATCACTTTGCCAGAAAGGTGATTTTCATTTACGCGCGCCGAGAGAAACGTAACGAACGAAACTCGCTTTTCAAGATCGCTTTATTAAAAAAAAAAAGGTGGGGGAGCTTCAATCGGAACTCGCGTTGTGTTCGAGTCCGCACCCCATTATTCGCCATACTCCCACCGTTATCCTCCTCCTTCGTCCTTCCTTCGCGATAATTTAAAACTTTTAGTAAGGCTAGCTCGAATCCTTCGAGTCACTTATTCGAGAACTTACGAAACTCGCGAAACCGTAATAAAAAAATAAAAATAAAAAAAAAAGAAAATAGATTAAAAATAATAAAAAAAAAAAAAAGAAAATAGATCGGAAGGAAAATTCCGAGAAATAATAGGAAGCAGTTTTCCCGATAAAACGTACAAGGAATCTGCTTCCGTTTCGAATAAATCTAATGAAAATCTATCTACAATTTTCGTATATATAAAATTCACCAAACTCTCGAGCATTATTTTATATTAATCGTCACCGGACACAGATTAGATTCAACGAGCTATCATCAAATTCGGATCATTTAACACAACTCCTCTCGAAATTTCCTTTCCATTGTCCTCGAGATGAATCCACTTGTTGCCCGTAACTTTCCAAACACGGTCTCTCTCTCACACACACTCTCTCTCTCTCTCTCTCTCTCTTCATCGGTATAAACAACAACAAGAACAAGAACAACAACAACAACAACGACGACGACGACGACGATGACGACGAGAGATAACAAGAGAACAACAACGGCAACGAAGTTGCACGTAAATAACGTAACACACGAATTATATAGACGAACGCTTTGAAAAGTGGTCTTCGACGATGACGGGGATGATGACGATGACGATGACGACAATGACGATGACTCCTCCTTTTGGTTTTCTTCAATAAAGAACCTCGTAGACCGTCGCCTTTTTGTCACCAGAACCGGTTACGATGTACTTGTCGTCCGCGGAGATGTCACAGCTCAGCACCGATGACGATTCCTTCGACTGAAATCAATCGTTTGACATACGTCCAATAGTAAAAAAAAAATAATAATAATACAATCGAAGAGTGAAGGACACGGGGATGGGGGTGGGGAAAGAAAAAAAACAAACAAACAAACAAACAGAAGAAGGGAAAAAAAATATACCGAGGCGTTGAATGAGACTGACGATATAAAAGGGATAAAACAAATATGCTAGCCGATACATCATCTCTCGCTAAAAAATATTTCACCCTAGCAAGCAGCAGGCGAGCGAGCGCGCGCGCGCGCACGCGAGAGAGAGTTTTTCGTTTGCGAAGCCAATTTCAACATGGAATCGAAACTACTGTGCCGAAACATTAGTACACGTTCGGTTTTATCTCTCGGAGTATCGTGTGTGTGTGTGTGTGTGTGTGTGTGTGTACACGTGCGGAAGTACTACACAGTTGGTACCTATGAGAATTTTACTTCGCGGGTTACAACGATCGCGCCCAGTTTATATATTATCAAGGAAAATCTGAAAAAATAAAGAGAAATTAAAAAAAAAAAAAAAAAAAAGAAAAAAGAGAAAAATAAAAAAACGTATTCTGGTTTCCCAACCTCGCGGATTTATGCGGAGGAAAAAAAACAAATATATATATATAGAGAGAGAGAGAAAGAGAGAAAGAGAGAGAGAGAGAGAGAGAGAGAGAGAGAGAGAGAGAGAGAGAGAGAGAGAGAGAGAGAGAGAGAGAGAGGTAGTGCCAAGCGGGATGTAAAATACATTTTTGGAAACACCGCCTGACGATCCGAAGGCTATAGATCTTTCGTATTCGCGGGGCGAGGGGAGGGGTCGCCGCGATCCCCGCCTCTGAAAATCAAATATCGCTATGGGGAAAGAAATTTGAATTTTTATTCGAAAGCGCGTAATCGGAAAAACGAGATCATCCGCATGATTTTTGGCCGGTCGATCGACGTGGAACATTCTCGCGCCGTAAGTGAATCATTTTTATTTGGCGATACGCTCGAGAAATTTTGTAATAACTCTTTTCATTTTCCAACGATTCGAATAGAGATAGAGATAGAGATAGAGATAGAGATAGATAGATAGATGGAGAGAGAGAGAGAGAGAGAGAGAGAGAGAAGGAAGTTTCTTACCTGGAATATCGAGGCGCCGTAAGGCGTGCGCCAGGCGTTAAGAAGGTTGTCCTTTCCCGTGGAGACGAACCATTTGCCGCTCGAGGCAAATCTCAGGGATAAGACGCAGGACTCGTGTAGATGCAGTTGATACTTGTCAGGTTTTAGTGCGTGTAATACCTCGACGTTCGAGTTCTCCATGCCTACGGCCAACCAATCGCCGGTTGGACAGTAACCCAGTGAGAAAATTTGCGAAGTGAAATCGTGTTGCTGTAGTTGCCTGCCCTCCCTTAGATCCCAAGAGCGTACTGTGTTGTCGAGACCGCCGGTCCAGAGTTTCGAGCCGTTCGCGGATATATCTATGCATGAGGCACCGTCCGTGTGACCTTGGAACTGTCTGACCAACGCCTGATTTTGTAGATCCCAGACGGCTATGTTCCCGTCGCTGCAGCAACTGAAGCAGACCTTCGAGTCCGGAGATATCGCTAGAGCATAGCACGCAGGTGCCGACGAGGTCAATTCGGCTTTGATCCTCGGCGTTGGACTGGCTAAATCCCAGATACTCAATTGACTCGCCTCCCCGCCGACTATCAACGTCCTACCGTCCGGTAACAGCTTCACCGATCTGTTTCGTAAAGATGGGAGAAAGGGAACAACACACAATCGTTTATTATAATGCTCGTCAAAACGGCGTTCTTTTCGTTTTTTTTCTGTTTTTCCTTTTTTCTTTTTTTCTTTTTTTTTTTTTTTTTTGGGCGGGATATAATGTATCATCACGGGATCGAGTGCGATCATTTAAATAACGCAACTCTGTAAGGGAATACTTTGGAGATAATGTAGACGACTCTCGTATTAAAATTCGTTCATCGCGAGATCGTATTTTCAACGATAATTAATGCATGCTCACGGAGATTTTAATCGAACAATAGCGCACCAAATTTACATATAAGCGGGGCTAAAATATATCAAATCCGGTAAAGGTTTCAGGGGGAGAGAAAGAGAGGGAGGGCGGGAGAGGAACAGAGAGAAAGAGAGAGAGAGAGAGAGAGAGGAACGTGAAACGTGATTGCAAGAAACGTGTATGAAATTTAATTAACATACGAGCATTAACGATCACACAGCGGAGGAGCGAAACGCGAACAATTTGCCGCTTGGAATTTTATTACAATGCAAAAATACGCTTGACGTTCGTAAAATATCGAGAGAGAGAGAGGGAGAGAGAGAGAGAGAGAGAGAGAAAGAGGGAAAGAGAGAGAGAATGAGTTTGTGCTAGCGCTCGATTCCTGCGGTTTTGTTTTCATTATAAATCACTGCCGCTTTTCGAGTCGTTATTAATTTTGCAATATAACGTCATAATATACGCGAATATCGTCCATCGTATATTTCACGCGATAAAAGTTCTATTTACGCGTATCCATCGTTCGACGAACGTACGAAAAGAGAAAGGTTGGTCGTATC
Source organism: Dolichovespula saxonica (assembly GCA_911387935.1). Classification (NCBI taxonomy): domain Eukaryota; kingdom Metazoa; phylum Arthropoda; class Insecta; order Hymenoptera; family Vespidae; genus Dolichovespula; species Dolichovespula saxonica. The sequence goes on along the minus strand of OU426993.1, from coordinate 22,712,880 downwards.
GAAGAGAGGGAGATGGAGGAAGAACGTTTTATAGGATCGTCGACTGGAAAGTTAATTTCCACTAACCTGATGTAGTTGTCACGTTGTAGACAATCGAGCTGGGAAACCGGCTTCGCGCTCCCAGTCCCGCCCTGACTGATGTCCCAGACCTTGACGCATCCCTTGCCGCCAGTGTAAACGTACTTGGTAGGATTCGAGATCGTGACCGCGCACACGACCTCGCCGTGACTGAGAGTATTAATCTGGCGCGCGTGACGCGGTATCCCGCTTCCCATCAGTGCGTCCAAAGGGAAATTCGCTGGTTGCATCTGTCCCTCGCTCGACACGTGGAAACTGTACGCCCTGTTAAACAAAAGTCAAATGGGGAAAATTTAATTTTGTGTTTTTTGCTTTTTTTTTTTTTCTTTCCCCGGTGAAACTAGCGGGGAAGAGGAGGGGGAGGGGGAGGGGAGGGGAGGGGAGGGGAGGGGAGGGGGAGAAGGTAAAAAAAGGGTAGAGAGATTAAAGCGTTCGAATGAATTCGTACTCACGGTTTGCCGCCAGGTACACCGACCGAGCCCACCATCGGTGCCCTCATCGTAACGTGTGGATCGTAAAGCTGTTGAAGGGAGGGCGGTGCTCTGGGTGGCGCGTAACCGTTGTAGCCGATCATGTCGACGTGAGGATGTTGGGCAGCTGGTCCGAGATGATGGGGAGGTGGTCCGGGTGGATAATGAGGGGGATAGGGTCCAGGTACGGCACCTCCTGTAGGTGGACCTTGCAATAGTTTCGCCGAAGCCGATGGCTTCAGACCACTGCTGCCACTGCCGCCGACCCCGACCCCTACGCCGACCCCTACGCCAACCCCTACGCCGACTCCGACTCCGCCACCACCTCCCCCACCTCCTCCTCCTCCACCTCCTCCTCCACCACCACCGCCAACCCCACCGACCACCGATCCGGAAGTCGGCGTCAGAGATTTCGAGATCGGCGTCGTGGCCTTCTCACGTTCCTCCATTTTTTTAGCCGACGGGGTGCTCGCGTTGCTGCTCGTCCCGCTTCTAGGCGAATGCGGCGTTATGTCCTTTTTCGTTTGCACGCCGCTACCCAACGGCGCGACCACCACCTTGTCTATCCCATTCTCTCGTGGGGAGGACGACCTTCCATTGACCACCGGACTCGTCGGTCCCTCGCTCGCATCGTCCACCACTAGATCCTGATCGCTCTTCTCCCCGTCGCTCTATTATAGTCGAGAAAAAAGGGAAAAATAATATATATATACACCTAGAAAAACGTGATCTCGACTGACTCTCTCTCTCTCTCTCTCTCTCTCTCCCCTTAATTACCCGCTCCCACCGTAGACGAAGGTGATTATCTAATCGAGATTACGTATCGGCTCTCTAATGCAGCTAGCGACACTCGATAGGAATCTAATTAGCGATAGAGATCTCACCGAGCACAGCCTCAGAGAGAGACTGCGATTAATCGAGGTTTTCTTCGTAACGACTAAATTATAGTTCTCTTCCTATGCCAGATATTTATCGTTTACCTAAGCGAGTCCTCCCTACCTACCTACTACCACCACTGCTACTACCACTACACGTTTATTATTACGCGCGCACACTCGCGATACCAAGAAATAATATCGAGAACTTACGTGTCCGCCAATGTCCTTGTCCTGTTCCTTCTTCATTTTCTTTATGTGAATCGAATGATCGTGATGGTTCTGGGAATGATGACCGTGATGGGACTCTTGCGGCGTTCGTGGTCGGCTGTACTTGTCACCGGGAGATATGGAACTTCTCTGTAATACGAAATGATCGCCGATCTAATATCTATATAATATCTTTTACGATAGAGAACAAAAAAAAAAAAAAAAGAAAAAGAAAAAGGAAAAGAAAAAGGAAAAGAAAAAGAGATACGAAGGAGTCCGCTCGCATTTTAAAGTCTCGATCGAATTCTCAACTTGGTCGAATCAAAACATACATATATTATATATTATATATCCAATTTTCGTAATATACGATAATAGAAACAAGACGTTTTCTACACGCAGGATGTTACGTGACACAAACCATAATTATCTACGTCGATGGTTATTAACAATCGTCGGACGAGCTTTCGCGGTAATCGATTTCGATTTTAGCTTGGGCTTTATACGTGAAACGCTCGGAACACGTTCGGTTGAGCGCGTACTCTCGTTTAGCCCGCGAGGACGCGATATTAAAATGTAATTTTGGCTGTCAGCGCGATTACCGCACTATTAACGATCTAGTCGAGTCCACTTTTATTATCGTCGGAGAGCCGTAACGCTCGAGCTCGAGCGTACCGTCCTCCTCCTCCTCCTCCTCCGTCATTCCGCCGATCGATGAATTTCAATTTTACGTTTACAACCTGACGGTTTTTGCGAAAAAGTTTTTTTTTTACCATTTGAACAAAAAAAAAATATATATATATATATATATATATATATGTGTGTGTACCTGCGCGCACGCGCAATTAAAATTATCACGCGTCGGTGTTTCTCACTTTTTACGTCTACGTGTATATTTGCATAAAACTATCGTTGAAAAGTGTGCGTCGTAGGACGTGTAATTTCAACGAGGTAGTCGAAGGGGTGAGAGAAAAGAAAAGAAAAATAAAGAGAGAGAGAGAGAGAGAGAGAGAGAGAGAAAATGAAAAAGAAAAAGAAAAAAGAAGGGGAAGGAAGGAAGGAAGGAAGGAAGGATTGCCGATATTCGAGTGAAATTTCTCGAATCACAAGAGGTGGCACGCGTCCTCTTCGGCCATCGGTCAAGCTGTAATGAAGTATAATGGAATTCATGGCAGGAAGGCAGTACAAGAGGGAAGGTAAAAGGGTAGAAAAAGGACAAGATAGGATGCGGTGGCGGCCCGAGGCTCTCTCTCTCTCTCACTCTCTCACTCTCTCACTCTCTCTATCTATCTATCTATCTTTATCTCGAGGAGTGTGAGAAGAGAACAGAAAATGAGCTGCGAGACTAAAAGGGACAGGAGGAAAGGGTTGGGGGTGTAGAAGGGAAAGGGGTCGGCCTGGTAGGGCCGATAATGATTATAGAGTGGGCATGCATAACGTACGGCTGCGAGTGGAGAAAGGAGAAAAAAAAAGATATATATATATATATATATATATATATATATATATATAAAACGAAAGGAAGGAAGGAAGGGAGGGAAAAAAAGACTGAGAGAGAGAGAGAGAGGAAGAAAAAGAGAAAAGGATGGAGGACACGAGCAGAAGGCTCAGAACGGAAAGTGCCTCGGGCACGAAGAGAGGAAGAAGAGAGGAAAATAGAATGGCAAGACGCGGAATGAGAGGGCGTCGGTGGGCGTTTCGCGGTCCTGCGATGATTACAGACTCGGCAAACCTATAATACACGCTCCGCACTCCCTTCTCGCCCTTCTTTATGGCCTACCTTCGTTTCTTTCCATTATTTTTTCCGTCTCTCTCTCTCTCTATCTCTCTCTTCTTTCTCTCTTCCACTCGTTTGCTCTTTCTTGTCTCACGAGCGACTCCTTTCCACTATCCTCGCCCCCCACCACCACCTCCGTCCGTCCTCTTTCTTCTTCGTTTCTCACCCTTTCTCTCTGTCTCTTTCTCTCTCATTCTCTCTCTTTCTCTCTCCATTTACCTATGACGCTTTTCAAGCGCGATAGATAGCCCGTTCACTTCGCTTCTATTTAACAATTTTTTTTTTTTTTTTTTTTTTATTATTTTTACGGCTTCGTAAACGTCTGAAAAGTACTTTCCCGTCCATGTATGTCCCTCCTCTATTGTTCCGTAATTCGAGTTCTTAAACATGTAAAAGAGCTTAACGGATTCGTACGTTGTACGTATCATACATAACCGTACGTATATACACATTCATACGTATTTACATATTTCGCGTAATACATATTAATGCATTCGCTGTTCGCGCAAGCACGTTATAAACAACGCTCGTGGGCTTTCTCTCTCTCTCTCTCTCTCATTCTCTCTCTCTCTCTCTTTCTCTTCCTCTTTCTCTCCGAGAATTGACCGAAGGCTCACGTCGCTAGGATAATTAATTCTTCGGCCGAATTAAATTAACGATCGAATCGGAACACGGGAATTATGTATATACGTGTAGGTACGTACTACAAACTCGGCAGGTAGTGGGGGGAGGGGGGGGAACGGAAGATATATCGGGCATAAATTTAACGCTTCACCCTCTACGCGTTTCTCCTTTCCCGTTCTCTTAGAATAACAAAGAGATTGCGAAGTGCGCTTAAAATTCATATTTGAATTCGTAATTTCATCTCGACAAGGTGAAAACGGACAGGTAATTTTACGGGGACGAAGAAAGGTGGAAAATGCTTTTGTTACGTTTTCGTTCTCTCTCTCTCTCTCTCTCTCTCTCTCTCACACACACTCTCTCTCTCTTTCTCTCTTTCTCACTTTCGTGCTTAATCCCAGAACGTAGTAGTTGAACTTCACCCCTACCTCTACCATCACTATTTCCCGACTACTAGCAACTACTACACAACACAGCGCGGCTTCCCTCGCTGTTAGTACTACACTATTCCTCTTCGTGTACTTTCTCTCTTTCTCTCTTACTCTCAAACCCCCTCCCCCTTTCCCTCTTCTCTCTCTCTCTCTCTCTCTCTCTCTCTCTCTCTCTCTTCGTGCGGCCACTTTCCGTGGCTCTCGAGCGTCCGTCGAAAACATAAATTGCACCGTAGAGAGTGCGGGTATACGCGAAGCAGCACCACCACCACCACCACCACCACCATCACCATCACCAACACCAACACCAGCACCAGAAGAACCAGTACCAGTACCAGTACCAGTACCAGCAGCAGCAGCAGCAGCAACAGCAACAGCAGCCGACATCGGAGCGTAGCGGGGCTCGTTTCTACCACCCTTCGCGAGCTCGAAAAGTTACACGCGTGTAATCTCCGTGTTATACACGAGGCTACGTTGAGTACCAGCACGCTCGAGTACGCTTGCACGCGCTGCTTCTCTCTGACTTACGACTCGACGACGACGACGACTACGACGACTACGACGTCTACGACGACTACGTGTGTATGCTCGTGCTTCTGCTCTTGTGCGTCTCTCTCTCTCTCTCTCTCTCTCTCTCTCTCTCTCTCTCTCTCTCTCTCTCTCTCTCTCTCTACGAAAGCACACTTCTCTTCTCTCTTTTCTTTCCTCTTGCAAACGAGAACTCGCCCTCGCCAAAATACGCTAATTGCGTTGGACGAGTCGCGGGAATGTTAAAAAAAAAAAAAAAAAAAAAAAAAGAAAACTTAACCCCTTCCTCCCCATCGTATATTCATCCTTCACGAAATTTTTGACTACAAAAACGCCGTCCCCACCCCTCACCCCTCGCCCCTTACCCCTCGCTCCTCGATCATCGTCGCTTACCACCACCACCATCACCAATAGCACCACCTTTACCATTACACGCCCACCGACGACAAAACTATCATCAACGAGAGAGTCCAATTGCCACGATTTCACGGTTAATCGGATTATTAATTTGACGTTTCGATAAATAATTTATTATGCCCAGTTCTCCGAATGAGAAATATTTAACGATGCGCGAGATGATCGCGTTCCTATAAATTCCGATGGGTGGAGATTCGTACCCACGTATATATATATATATATATATGTATATATATATGACACACACGCACACACGCACACGCGTATACACAAATGCACACGTGCGCATACATAGACGTGGTGCGTTCACCTATGCACGTTGGTACGTACGAAGTAGCTACGTGCATATAAACGATGCAATAACAGCAATATCCGAGGCGAACGTTCCGCGCGAGCGTTGATTACGACCGCGAGAGAGAGACAGAGAGAGAGAGAGAGAGAGAGAGAGAGAGAGAGAGAGAAAGAGAGAGAGAGGGAGAGAGAGAGAGAGAAACAGCTTTATCGCCTTTCATCGCGCCGACATTCGACGCGGATAATGGGGAAATTCGTTACGATCGAGAGGCGCTTGCAGCGCGAGGGAACATTTAAAATAAATAAAAAAAAAAAAAAAAAGAAAGAAAAAAAAAATAGAGAATCGTTTAACCCCGTACCACTTGTACGATGTGTACACACACACACGCACATAGCACGCGCGCGCGCTTACGTATATATCTTCTACGTAAAGTTGCATCGTCCGTGCGCAAAATTCGTAGCTCGCGTGACTCCTTTACGATCTCTCCTCCCCCCTTTTCTTTTCTCTCGATAGGAATAAAGTTGCGGAAAAATCGAACGTTCCCTTTCCTTTTTCTATTTCTCTTTTCCTTTGTCTTTATTATTATCATTATCATTATTATTATTATTATTATTATTATTATTATTTTTATTATAAATAAATTTTTTTTTTTGTAATTTTTCATTTAAATCATTCGCCTACTCACGTGTCTCTCCTCGGTCGAGCTAAGACCTGCAACAGAATAAAAAAAAAAAAAGATCTCGTTAGCTCGGACTTTCTCAATGGTACTTGGGGGAGGGGGATGGGGGTGTTATTACCGAAGCATTCGTTTTTATATTTCACCTTTAACCACTTTTCCGTTCTCTCTCCTCATTCTTTTTGTTTTCTCTTTTTTTTTTTTTTTCCATTGATATATTTATTTACTTTTTTTTTTCTATCCCCTTTCTACCCTTTACTCCTTTTAATCATCGAAAACGATTTTCGCTCGGTCCGACGGAGCGTGGAAAGAGTCGTCTAGAAAAAGCCGAGCGGCGGAAAACGTACACGCGCGAAACGCGCCGATAAAATGTTAATAACATAGAAAGGGATGTGCGAGGTGGTCTATGGAAAAAAAAGAGAGAGAGAGAGAGAGAGAAAGCGAGAGAGAGTGAGTGAGTGAGTGAGTGAGTGAGTGAGAGTGAGAGGGTAAAACGGCACCCGTATAAATGATCTTCATGCATATTTATGCGCTTTTCGCTGAAAACCGCCGGTGTCCGCTAACAGGGTGACGCAACACGCTCTCGTCTCTCGAAAGCGGATACCCGAAAAGCGCTTTGGAAATTTCCGGGCAAGCGAACCGACTCGTGGTGCACCATCCTCCCGTCATATCCTCCACACCTCCTCCTCTTCCTCCTCCACCCCTCTCTCCTCGTCACTCTTCTCGTCCTCTCTTTCTCTCTCTATCCCTCTCCCTTCGCGTCGCCTAGATACTACATATTTTTTTTCAACGTCCTGCACGCCGCCCCTCTGCACTCCACCCCTCCACCCCCCTCCACCCTTTCCCTCCCCCTCGCCTCGCCTCGCCTCATCCCCCGTCCCGACCACGCCTGGACTCGGGGCTTTTCATTCGACGGAAATGATATATGTATGTACATACGCGTCGAGTATCGCGAGATCAAACGAGGTTCGTCTACAAAAAGAGTATAGAAAAATTCGTTTTCTATGGTCCCCCACCAACTCCCCCCTCTATATGGTCGAATGGAAAATCTTTCTCGAAAATCTACCTCGTCGTATAACGCTGGGGGTGTGTCGTCCTTAACGCGCACGTGGTAACAAAATTGTAGTCGCTATATTCGAAACCTCCTCTTTTTTTTCTTTTTTTAATCGTCACCGATTAGTCTCGTTGCGATTCGAATGAGAATCCTTGATCACGTGTTAATTATAATCGTATATACGTTTAAAGTACACGCACGATCGTTTTGTAAGCATTTATCCGAATCCATCGTTTAAACGATAAAAAAAGAAGAGATATATATATACATATATATAAATAGAATTGAATTTCTTTAACACGCGAAGGACTTCCTTTATATAAAATAAAATAAAAAAAAAAAAAAAAACACTTGCGCGATCGTAGAGATACGAAAAACGGTGAAAGAAATTCATAAAAATCGTCTTTCCTCCTTCTGTATCGTTTAATAACATCGATTATATATATATATATATATATATATATATATACGCGTAAAATACCCTTTCATTAATACCTTTTATCTAAGAGGAAGTTATGCTCGAAACGCTATATATATATATATATATATACGTATGGCGTCCAAATGCAAACCTATAATTACCGTGGCACAACATCGTTCTTGCGTCTTATCTATTCACAAAATTCAGACGTTTATTCCATACACAATGGCATATAAGCGCGCGTACAACGCGTTGTCCTTTGGTTAAATACCACCGGCTAACTAACTCGGTTTGCGATAACGATCGTTGGAACGGAAAAAAATGGTCAAAGATCACGCACGAGAATATGCGAACGTAATCTTATTTTTCTCTCCTTCTTCCTCGTCTTCTTCTTTTAAGCCTTCCTTCCTTCCTTTTTTTTATCTTCTTTGTTTTATTATTTTTTTGTTTCGTCCTCGCTGTTTTCGTGCATCGAAGTAATATTACACGGTGAATGGTAGGAACGCGCGTTAAGGTACACTCTGTATATACGTACGTATATATATATATATAATCAAATAATTTCATATATTTCTTTTTTCCTGGACTCTACGCGATAAGGTTAGCGTGTGCCGGTGGTAGTAACATCGTGGATTATCATGTCCTCCATCGAGACTTTCGCTCGACGACAGAACGCGATACGCGAGAACACGGCTCGTGAGGCATGTAACGACGCGGTGCAACGCAATGTAACGACACAATGTAACGCAACGTAACGCAACGCAACGCAACCCAGACGCAACGAAGATAAGCAACTAAACTCGACTCGATTCAACGCGGCCCGCGTTTTCGATCATTATGCGGAAGAAACTAAACACGCGATACCTCGTTATTACGCTTCTAACGGTAACATACATACATACATACATACATACATATGTATATACCACGTAGATATATATATATATATATATATATATATATATATATATATCTAGCTTCTATCTCGATGTACAACGAAATTGTCCTTCCACGCTTACGAGACGAGTATATCTCTACTAATTTATATCCGTAAACGTTAACCTCCCTCTCTTCGATCGCTTAATCACCTCCTCCACCTCCTCCTCTCAACCCCTTCTCATTATATCTCTTCGATCGCTTAATTATCGAAGACGTACACAATTACGATCCATAGATAAATTTATGACGAACGTTAAAAAAAAAAAAAAAAGAGAAAGAAAGAAAGAAAGAAGAACAAAAAAGAAAAGGAAAAAGATGACTATAATAACGTTTGCCACGACCGAGCAGAGCTCAACTTTATGTCTTACGCGTTCAACTTTCTCACGTATATTCTATCGTGTACGTCCTTACAAAGAATATACGGTGGTATTATTTTCGATATAATATCGAGAGGAAAGTGAAAAAAAAAAAAAAGAAAAAATAGAAAAGGAAGGAAGGAAAAAAAAAAAAAAGAAAACAAAATAAGGAGAAACTGACCACCGTTGCTTTTGAGATCGTCCGGTTGACCGCGATGAATCTCCGGCTTAGCCAGCATCGAAAGCGGATGAGCCGCGGTCGTACCGGGTGTCGTCGCCGCGCCCGGAGTCAATCCAAGACCGAGTAAAGCCGCGGAAGCGGATGTAGGTACCGGAAGACCGGCAGCTGGTCCCAATCCTGGTAGACCGGGGATTCCTGGATGGGCTCCTATGGCCGCTCCTGGTGGCAGTTGTTGAGCGTGCATTTGCTGGAGTAGCCGAGGAATATCGGGCCTCTGTTGTTGCAACGTCTGCAAGGAAAACATAATTATACTTAACGAGCGTGAAAGTGTGTATAATATATATATATATATGTGTGTGTGTGTGTGTGTCCAATGTTATTTATTTCGATAGGTTGCATACGTACTCCTCAAGGACGTTCACAACCAACGTTCACACCGACCGACCGACCACCACCACGGTTAAAAGAATATTATTTCCGATGTGAGCGCGCTTAAGTGTGACACTTCTTTTTTTCCTTCGAGTTCAAAGTTTACCAAACGGATTATAAATGAGAATCGTATTGAGAAATCGTAAAGCGATTATATATGTATGATTCGTCCGTACATAAATACGATGTCCCTAATAAAATATATTTATAGGGAGCGTCGTTAAAGTGATCATTCCTCTCGTTACCCCGTTCACTCCCTTTCAAAACGTGCAGGTGACAGCGATATACGGGTATTCGTCTACGAGTTCTCGTTCGGTCCCTGCCCCTCCCCTCCCCTCCCCTCCTCTTCCTTCTCCTCCTCCCCTCACATTATCCAATCTATCGAAGAAGAAACATAAACGCCGATAGCATCGTGTGTGTCCTACGTTCGAAAAGCCAGAAAGGAGAGGAGACACGTAGCCCTTGTTAATACACGACTAGTACGTAACTCCTGTATATATTATAGAAAGGGGGAGAAGAGGAAAGAAGAATATCGAGAGAGAGAGAGAGAGAGAGAGAGGGCGCGCGCGCGCGCGCGAGTTGTAAATAGTGGGGTCAAAAATAGAAAGCGTAAGGAAGAACCAATAGGAGGGAGGATCGGACGGTCGTTCGTTTGGTCGTTCGTTTGGTCGTTCGTTCGTTCGTTCGTCGAGCCCTAGGGATTGCGACATTTGTATATACGTATAATTTTGTGCGCGATGGTGTGCGTGTTAGGGTCGTAAATGTGAAACGGGGAGGCAGGGGGAATCCCGATAAACTCGTTACGCGTGCGAATCGTGCTTATCGTGGATTTCACTTTAGGCACTTAGGGGTGTGTAAAGAGAGAGAGAGAGAGAGAGAGGGAGAGAGAGAAAGAGAGAAGAGCCTGAGGGGTTCGCCAGCACTAGGGGTGGATTATACGAAATAATCCCTCTCGGGCTACGCGCCGATTGTGTGCGATAGTTATTTCCCCGTCTCCGCCCAGTGAACTCGCCCCAAGGGCTGCGGATTGCCTTCTCTATGTAGGTCCCTTGCTTGGAATGAGAGTCGCCAGGAGAAGGTCACGTAGGTACATACACATATATATATATATATATATATATATGTATATATATATATATATATATATATATATATGTATGTATGTATGTATGTATGTATGTATGTATGTATGTATGTATGTATGTATGTATGTATGTATGTATGTATGTATGTATGTATGTATGTATACACACATAGGTACATAGATTCCCCGTCGGTGCCAAGACCAGCCAACGTTTATCTCTCCGGGGACGTATTTGCGGCCCGCTACCGTCACGTACGCGAGGAAGTACCGTGCAATTTGCCCCTCCCCCTCCCCCTCACGGCCACTCGACTTCCGGTTTAAGGGCCACACCGACTCCGAGTTTCCTGCAACCCCTCCAGAGAGAAGACTCCCACTCCCTCGACTTTCCAGTCCGGATTCATCACGTGCCGCTTTATTATCCTCTCTCTTTCTCTCATACACATATACATACATACGTACATACATACACTATATATCTATCTATCTATCTATCTATCTATGTATTTCGTTCTTGAAAGTTAAATCGTTGGTAATATGAAAAAGTCGGAGCATTGATATTTGAGCCCCAAAAAGGATGTAAATCGTGAGGAACATCGATTTGTATTCAAATAGAAAACGATCGAACGGAACGTAATAGTCCTAAACGAGAGGTTTAACGCCGCGTGAATAATAACGTAAGACCGGATAGACAGATATTTATGAGCGAAATGCGACAAAGTCGAAAGAGAGTAAAAGAGATGAAAAATACACACACACACACACACATATTATACATATATATGAATGAATGATACCTCGAGAAGAACTACAAAAGAGGGGTTGTGTCACGTTGAAGGTAAGGATGGTTAAGTCTCGAGGTGAGACTCGCCCCTTACCTGCGCGTTAAATGCAAAGGGGATGAGAGAAAGAGAAAGAGAGAGAGAGAGAGAGAGAGAGAGAGAGAGAGAGAGAGAGAGAGAGAGAGAGAGAGAGCGTGACAAAAAGCCGTGTGGAGCTGTGTAAGAGCACGAACACGTGTGTACGATAAAGACAGAGACACAGGAGGGAGACAGAGAGAGAGAGAGAGAGAGAGAGAGAGAGATAGAGGAGGGGAGCTCGAAGAGGGCTGCTGCGTTCCGTGTGCAGTATTATTAAACGAAATATTGATTCAAGCCCTGTTTACCGAGTAATACATATTCATGGAGGGTTGGCGCTTCTGTCTATTTGCCCTCATCGCCTCGAGAACGCGTCGTCTCCCCTCTCAAACTCAAGCCACCTTCTCTCCCCTCTCCCCCCTTCTCTCTCACTCTCTATCTCGGTTTCTCAATTCTTCCATAGTCTACCCCCCATTAACCGATACACCACCTGACTATCGGAGAACTACACGACCGTTTTTCACCACCATGCGCAAGCACACACACACACACACACCCTTCCATTTCTCCTTTCCTTTCCTTTTCTTTCTTTCTTTCTATCCTCCTTTTTTTTTATTTCCCTTCTATTCGAACGAGCCTAGCCTTTCTCTTCCCCGTGTCCTCCTCTTTAACTCTCTCACTCGTTCTTCGGCGTGCAGCACGTTACGAAACAACGAATCTCGATCCAAAAGAGAGTCGTCGCTACCCTTTCGATTACGCGCACGTGTTTTTTTTTTCTTCCCCTATTTCTTGCTTTTTTTTTTTTTTTTCTTATGGGAACCCACTTCTCTCTGCCCCCTCCCCCCTTCCCACCGTCCCAAACCGTCTCATCGAAGATACAATCGTGGTCGTTCGTTCGTTCGTTAACCGATGATTCGACGAGACCGAGAGAGTTTGATTTTCTTTAAAGGTTTTCGTTGAAGCCTTTAACATCGGCTACTGGAAAATTATTCGAGTCATGCACGCGATGCGATAGACGGATGGATGGATGGATGGATGGATGGATAGAGAGAGGGTGGGGAGGGGGTAAAGGGGAGTATCAACTTGGAACTGAATTATACGCGACTGGTCGCCCGCACGTTCGCATGCCAATTCTCGAACGAGCAAAAGCGTTCTCTTATCGTCCCAACGCGAAACTACAAGTTTCCTCGTGACATTAACTACGAAACGGAACCGATCGTTAACTGGGAGACACACGACCGTTTATTTATTGTAATTTATACATCCTCGATTAGCTTCGATCGATACAGTTATGAAATTTGTTTCGTTTCAAATTATATTTTATATAACCCTCGATTATATATCGTTCATTATCGTCGAAAATCATTTCGTTTCTTTTCATTAGCGCGATCGTTTATACATATATATATATATATATATATATATATATATATGTGTGTGTGTGTGTGTGTGTGTGTGTGTGTGTGTAATTTGAATTAAACAGAGAACGCGTGTAAGATTACGAAGAATTAATAAAATATTTGTCGACGCGTGTAATAAACGTATATTACAAAGGTTTCGCGCCTCCTCCTCCTCCTCCTCCTCCTCCTCCTCCTCCGCCACCTCCGACCCTCCCCCCTCCTCCTACTCCTCTCGGTCATTTCGCAATCAATCGGACGCGTTTTACTTTGGCGAACTTTTACGACCTGAGAACGTTTAATAGATTAATAATAATAATAATAATAATAATAATAATAATAATAATAATAATAATAATAATAGATAAATTTATAATTTATTTCTAGAACGACTCGAGGGTCCCGCGTTCGAGAAGATACGACAATGGTCGACGAGAAAACACAACGAACTCTCGATTATCGAAATTATTATATAGGGTGTAGTCTCGCGTCGTCGAATAAAAATCGTCGGAAGACTTGATATTATTTCGAATTTACAAACGTAAGTTACAACGAGTTTGAGAGAGCACCGTATTCGTTGAAAGAGGTATCATACGTCGAGTCGTTGGAGTAAATTTGTTTATTTATTTATTTACCTTCGTTTGTTTGTTTTTCTTTCCTTCTAATAAAATTTAATCGTACTTACCCCTATTATGGAATTGAGTTCAGTCATGGTAACTTGTTTCGCCCTTTCGACGGCCGTGGCAACTTGCTGCTGATGTTCCTGAGAAAGGAACGGCAGGATCTGGGCGATAATGGCGTTCAGTCTCTTCGATATCTCGGTCTGCGGGATAAATACGTATTCGTATACATATACATACATAAATACATACATAAATATATACATAAATACATACATAAATACATACATACATACATACATACATATATATATATTTATATAAAAGAAGAAAAAAGACGTATCGTAATTAAAACGTCCATTAACGTAACGACGATCTCGCGCGCCTCTAAGCCGTGAGAAGGAGGAAGGTGGTGGTAGAGGGGTGAGGGGGAGAAAAGGAGAAAGAAAAAAGTAGGTGGAAAGAAAGAAAGAAAGAAAGAAAAAAAGGGGGAAAAAATGAGTAAGAAGGGAAGGAAGAAAAAAAAAAGATAGCTTTGACTCTTTCGACGAAAATGCAGTCGTCGATAAGGACAACCACGACAACCAGCAAGAGAGAGAGAGAGAGAGAGAGAGAGAGAGAGAGAGAGAGAGAGAGAGAGAGAGTATCGCGTTGCACGCTCTGCGAGCTTTTATAGAAATTATAAAGCACTTATGCGTATTATATAGCGCAGACGGCATAAAATAAAAAAAACATCGTGGCTTAGCGTGAGCGTAATACCTCTCTCTCTCTCTCTCTCTCTCTCTCTCTCTCTCTCTCTCTCTCTCTCTCTCTCTCTCTCTCTCTCTCTCTCTCTCTCTCTCTCTCTCTCTCTCTCTCTCTCTCTCTCTCTCTCTCTCTCTCTCTCTCTCTCTCTCTCTCTCTCTCTCTCTCTCTCTCTCTCTCTCTCTCTCTTCTCCATCCTCCTCCATTTTTTCGCCATTATATACGAGATGCTCGATGGCTGCGAACGATAGAGCTCTTCTCGTATATTAATACATTGCCATACGAGATACATACCGTGTATTTTTCTTTTTTTTTTTTTTTTTTTTTTTTTTTTTCGTATATACTATGTATGTTAAGCGAGGACGTTTTACGAAATGTCTTTAAATTTTTATAAAAGGCACCATTGCTGAATCGACGTTCGATATCCATTTGTAATATATTCATATATATATATATATATATATATATATATATATATATATATATACACGCGTGCGTGTGTGTGTGTGTGTGTACAGGTATTTACGTATACACTTAGAAAGTAACGTACCAATGTGATATGTTATAATAAATAGGAGTTAACGAGCGACTAGTTTTCAACTATAAATTGGATTGAAAAACTTGACTGGTTTTTGCCGATATTAATGGAAGTTAAAAGGAGGATCTTTAAAGAGGTGTCATCGAACTATCCGTAGCTAAATATTATTCTTTTTTTCTGTTTCTTTTTTTCTTTCTTTTCTTTTTTTTTTAGAGACAGAATAAAAGCAAAAAAGAAAAAGAAGGGAAAAGAAGCAAAGAGTATCCGGAGTTTTCTTGGAGTCGAGAGAGCGCTCGTATTTTGAAAGCTTGAAACGACAAGCTTGGCAAGAGAG
>OU426993.1:22694781-22697354 GCA_911387935.1 Dolichovespula saxonica | reverse complement strand
GTGTGTGTGTGTGTGTACAGGTATTTACGTATACACTTAGAAAGTAACGTACCAATGTGATATGTTATAATAAATAGGAGTTAACGAGCGACTAGTTTTCAACTATAAATTGGATTGAAAAACTTGACTGGTTTTTGCCGATATTAATGGAAGTTAAAAGGAGGATCTTTAAAGAGGTGTCATCGAACTATCCGTAGCTAAATATTATTCTTTTTTTCTGTTTCTTTTTTTCTTTCTTTTCTTTTTTTTTTAGAGACAGAATAAAAGCAAAAAAGAAAAAGAAGGGAAAAGAAGCAAAGAGTATCCGGAGTTTTCTTGGAGTCGAGAGAGCGCTCGTATTTTGAAAGCTTGAAACGACAAGCTTGGCAAGAGAGATAGTGAGATAGAGAGATAGAGAGATAGAGATAGAAAGAGAGAGAGAGAGAGAGAGAGTGAGAGGGAGAGGGAGAGGGGTGTGCCTTCCTCTATTTTAATCTCGGTTAACTCGTGCCAACGCCGCAGAAATGAAGCCACGCGAGGTGGAGAGACTCCGAATTGGACGAGTAATGAGAAGAGATTAAAGATAAAGCTGTCGGAATAAGTACAGCGAAACGTTTAACAAGAACCGAGGAACATGTGAGAAGACTTACTGAGAGATTTCGAGTATTATATACAAACATAAATACAAACAAACAAACAAACAAACATGCGTACATACGTACGTACTTACGTACACGCTGATATAATTATGCAGTACACGCATAAAACGAATATCTTTTAACGTGATATATAAATAAATAAATATATATATATATATATATATATATATATATATATATATATATCGAAAAACGATTACATAAAAATGTCAATCCTCGATCCTGCATAATTTGTATGGGATCGAAGACAAAATGAAAAGAAGAGAAAGAATAAAAAAAAAGAAAAAAAAACAGAAAATGGAGGAGAGAAGGAAAAGATAAAAAATTGAAGACATTTTTTCTCGAGGCGTTAAGTCGAGAAGCCGTCGTACCGTGTAAAAAGGAAGAAGGAGGAGAAAAAAAAAGAGAGAGAGAAAAAAGAAAAAGAAAAGGAAAAATAAACAAATAGGAATAAAAATGCATCGAATATCCTTTCCTTCCCTTTTCTCTCTCTCTCTCTCTCTCTCTCTCTCTCTCTCGATCTCGTCCTCGGTTCCAACGTTCCTTTCGTTAAATCGTTACTCGTGTCGTCGAGTCATCGCGGCAAATGTTTATTCGCCAGTATATACTCCGAGCAAACTTATCTCACCTTAATGACTTTGGCAAACATGCGACGTTCGACGAGACGCGCGCGACGTCTCGTCTCGTCTCGTCTCGTCTCGACTCCTCTCGTCTCCTCTCGCGGTAACGCAGTCGGAAAATAAAACGCCACTCGAAGAAGGAAAACGAGAAGTAAGAGGAGGTGGAGGAGGTGATGGTGGAGGTGGAGGATCGTGATAAAGAGGAAGTGGTATGGAAGACGGTGAAAAGAGGACATTGCGAGAACGTACACTCGAGTGTCTCTATGCAAACCGTATATACGGTGGTATAACCAAGCGGGGCCATTTTGTTTTTTTTTTTTTTTTTTTAAATCCTTTTCGAAATGGAGAAACAAAAAAGACGAAAAAAAAGAAAGAGAGAGAGAGAGAGAAAACGAAAGAAAGAAGAGAAAAACGTAAAGCATTGAATTTATAACGAATTTTCATAAACGACGAGGAAATGAAAGGGGGAGGTGGCGGGAGAGAATGAAGGGGGGGGCGGAAGGAAGAGGAAATAAAAAAAGGGGGGAGGGGGGAAGAAAGAATGAAATTTAATTTGGAATACGTAACCATACGATAGAAGAAACGATGGAGGGGAGCCAAGCTCGAATTCGTTATGCGTTACACGCTACACATGCATTTATGCATGTATGCATGCATGCATGCATCGCAAGTTTGCGAGAGATATGAGGAAAACTACGTCATATTGTTTCGAGCGCAAGACGACGACACGTGTGTTTTTTTTTTTCCTCCGCGACTCGACAACGTTGACGCGTGCGTCATCGTTAAAAAATAAAAACAAAAAACAAAAATACAAAACAAAAAGAAACGAAGAAAATTACTTTTAATGCAAAAGATAATATATATATATATTTACCTGTTTGTGCATCTCGACGTTTAGGCCGTACGACATCTCGTAATACTGCAACAAAGAAAGAGAGAGAGATAAAAATAAGAGGATAAAAGGAGGACATGTTTATCATTTTGTTCGATCGAATACTTTAATAAAATGCGAAATCGCAAGAGGTAGAACCGATAGATACAAAGTCGAGAGGGTCGCGGGGTGGGGGGAGGCTAAGGGAGGGGAGGGGAGGGGAGGGGGATACAAACGTCGTACGAATGAATTTTCAGGAATTCGTGGCGTTCGGACACTAATTGCGTTCTTTCGGTCTCTCCCGTGTAAATTGATACTCGAGTCTCGTTTCTTCGTTCCAATATAAGAGAGTACACGTATTTACGTAAAATGCAAGGTATATACGTACGTGTACGTGCCGTACGTGCGTGCATGCATGCATGCATGCATGCATGCATGCGTACG
>OU426993.1:22679781-22684781 GCA_911387935.1 Dolichovespula saxonica | reverse complement strand
ACTCGGTGTGTGTGTGTGTGTGTATCTGATTCTGCCCTCTTTAGCGAAGAATTCTCCTCCTCCTCCTCCTCCTCCTCCTCCTCCTCCTCCTCCTCCTCCTCCTCTTCTCTACTAACTCCTATCTTCCTTTTCTAAATGGAACCTGCCAGCTGGCCCGTGCTGATCGAGTCATAATCGATCCTTCGGATCAAAAGTCTTCGATAAAAGGAAGAATGAAGGTGGACGCGTACAGGTCTCTCTCCCCCCCCTCTCTCTCTCCCTCTCCCTCTCTCTCTATCTCTCTCCCTCTTCAGGTTCGACGAACCAATTTTTACATGATCAAAGGATTACACGGTTCAAAGCGTATTTCTTTTCGTTCGTTGTGCTACGACATACACACACACACACACACGTGCGTGACACGCTAGAGACACATACGCACGCATCTCCCAACCCACGTAACTCTCTCTCTCTCTTTTTCTATAAACAAACGCAAAATGAAAAATAAGAATGGAGGGGAGAAAAAGTGACGAAAAGTTTCGATGGTATCGGAACGACAAAAATGAAAGAAAAAAAATAAAAAAATAAAGAAAGAATCGGACAAACGGGATGGTTTCGATCACGAAACGATTATCGTTCGATAATTTTTCCATCCTGTTTTAATATTGTTTTGAACGATTTTAACAATATTATTATTATTATTATTATTATTATTATTATTATTATTTACACGTTATTGTGGCATTTAAAATCTGACACTCCTAAAAAAAAAAAAACATTGCGAGTCGAGGTACGACGAGAATAAAAGTTGGATTTGCCGATCGATATTAACAATTAAAAGTCTAAGCGTTAAAAGGGTTAATAATCCTTAAGCATTCGAACCTTTATGGAATAATAATAACGATGGGCGTAGTGCGGAGAATAGGGGTTGTGGTATCGATGAAGTAAAAGCGATCTAAGATTGAAGGAGTCAAGGGGGCTTTCCACTTGGGTCCGTGGTTACTCGCAAATCCACGTTGGAATTTAGAGAATCCCCTTTTCTGTGTGTCGCGTAGCCCCTGATACTATCGTTAAAATCGCCGGACCTCTCGTAGAAAGGAAAGTACAACACCGGGGGGATGGCAGGATGAGAGGGTGGGTGGTGTCGTCTTCTTGTTACCTTCATTCTCTCTCTCTCTCTCTCTCTCTCTCTCTCTCTCTTTATATATATATATATCGAACGTGCACACACAGAACGAAGAAGCCAGAGGCTTTTCAGCGAGATCCTCGGCCAAGCTTCGGAACAGAGGAGAGGATCCTGCGGTCGGAGATTACGCTGTCGAGGAGCAGTTGCTAAATTCTCGAGACTAAGAGAGGTGAATCGTAGAAGTAGGAGAATGGGTGACGAGAGAGTAAGAGAGAGAGAGAGAGAGAGAGAGACAATAGCTAGGAAAGGTGGAGTAGGGATGAGAGATATAGAGACATAGATAGAGAGAGAGAGAGAGAGAGAGGAGATGTGGTAGGGGGGAGCGTAGTTTAGGGTGACGGAGAGGTGGGGGTGGGATGGGCGAGGAGAGAAAGAGGAACGAAGCTGCCCACGGACGAGGGAAGTTGCGGTTTTCGTGGTTGCCACGCGGTTGCGGCTTAGGCAAATTGAGATAGTTCGCAAACCACCGAGCAGCTGACCCCTCTACCTACTACTACTACTACTACTACACACACTGTGTAACGCCAGAATGCCGCGACGACCGCCGCTTCTACTGGGAGATGATCTCTCGCAGTCGAGAAGGAAACGATTAATACGCGCGTCGCTTCGTCGAACTGGTGTAGGAGAGGGAGGGAGGGAGGGGGGGGGGGGTTGAAGAGTGAAGATGGCCACGGGGAGAGCGGGGAGAGCTCTTCATGCCAGGAGAGTTTGCGGTTTCTCGATAGAAAAGGACGGGAATAATAATGATAATGATGATGATAACAATAATAATAATAACGGTAATAACAGTGACAATAATATAGAAAAAAAAATAACATATTTATGTAGAGACGGTCGCGTGGTTGCGCGGTCAGGTTAAATCGATACATACGTATATATCACCGACATGTCCATGAAATTTCATTTCGCACATTACCCGGCATTATATTACACGCAAATACTAGACGTAATTCGTGTTTATGTTTACCCAGACGCCTGCCAATTCTTCGACAACGTCGATATTCCAAATTCTTCGTACCTGCGTTGGAATTTATTACGGACGGGGACCAATGAGATTCGACGTTAGATCGACAGATCCCGAAGACCACGTGTTTCCTGTAGTCGTAAAACGAAGGAGATGTCGACGTCGACAACGACGAAGACGAAGACGAAGACGATGTAAGTAAGTAAGTAAGTAAGTAAGTAAGTAAGTAAGTAAGTAAGTAAGTAAGTAAGTACCTACGACGGAGGACACGAAAATACGGGCCACCGATCGAGTTTCTAACGAGATCAAGAAGGCTCTACCTCTAATTTAGTTACACCGACTTAGTATCTCTCTCGCGTATCCTTGCCTCGCCTACACCAGAGCTTACTTATGCTAATTCGATAAGAGAACAGAGGGATATAGCAAGTGACTCGCGGCTAAGTCGACCTAACCGAATTCACCCCCTTCCCACCCTTTCCCTCCCTCCTCCCCCGTTGCCATCGCTCAGACGACGGTCGTGTAGTCTTCTTTCGAACCGAACGTTTCGCATTTACCGAAGAGAGAGAGAGAGAGAGAGAGAGACGAGAGAGACGAGAGAGACGAGGCGTCCCCGTTATTCACCGATAAATAAAATAGAAACAAACTAACGATTAAGAAGATTCTTCGTAAAGAAAAAAAAAAAAAAAAAGAAGAAAAAATCGTGAAAAGAAATTTTACAACGCTTAATAATATAAAAGAAAAACTCGTAGTTAGTTAAAACCAAATACTTTTGGTAAGGTACTTCAAATCGCTTCCGTAAAAGATTTCAAAGGAAACTACTCGAAAAGATACACGTTCGTAAGATAGGATCGAAGTACAACGGAGATAAAAATCTTATCGTTCTTTCCCATTTTTTTTTTTCTTTTCCTTCTTTCTTTTCTCTCTTTCTTTTTCTTTCTCTATCTTTTTCTTCTTTTTTTCTTTTTTTTTTTTTTTTTATGAGTCGTACTTACGACTTAAACGAATGATCAATAAGTCAAATACAAACGATCCACTCGTCGTCTATCGGTTCTCGATATATGTTTGTCGAGTAGATAAAAATGTACGTTCTATCTATCTTTTACCGTGACAAATCGAGAGAGAAAAAGAGAGAGAGAGAGAGAGAGAGAGAGAGAGAGAGACACAAATTCCATCGGTCGTGCGATAGAGAGAGAAAGAGAGAGAAGGGTATATCGTAAAAATGATTCGACAGATTTACAACGCGCCAATAAAGAGAAGAGAAAACGAAAAATTATGGAAGTAAGGAGGAAAAAGAAAGGGAATAAAGGAAACGTAGAAAGTAAATGTATATAATATAATATTCTCTCTACTCTCTCTCTCTCTCTCTCTCTCTCTCTCTCTCTCTCTCTCTCTCTCTCTCTCATTTGTTTCGGCCCTGTGGAATGTCATAAATAATAGAAAATAACCGTAATTAAGTTAAACGATAACCAAGTAAGAAGGAGAAAGTAAGACGTTGTGTATTGGGTTTTATGGCCGTGATCCGAAAAGAGCGGTTGAGAGGCACTGACGGCAGGTAAACAGTACTGTATTGTATTTGTGTGCTTAGCCTGGCAAATATTAGCCACCATATCGCTTATGGTGCTTGTTGAGCGAGGGTGATGGTCGATAGTCCGTGTAGTGGGAAGGGTGGTGGTGGTATTGTAGGACCTTCGTTCGTTCGTTCGTTACGACTCCCTCACCCCTCACCCCTCACCCCTCACCCCTCACCCCTCACCCCTCACCCCTCTCTCTCTCTCTCTCTCTCTCCCACGTTCTCTTTGGTCAGCCAGACTTCCGTCCACGTTTATGTGTGAGCACGTACACGTACGTACCTACGATGCGTATGTTTGTGTGTATACGTGTGTGTGTGTGTGAGAGAGATAAAGAGAGAGAGAGAGAGAGAGACGAGTGGGCGAGAGACGCGGATAGACGCTGTGTGATTCGTGGCGTGGCGTGTTTGTCCGTCCGCCCATATACGACTGTTTGTCCTTGCTCTCCTTGTTTGAAGAACGTCGGGATCCCGGTCTGTGCAAACTCCTCATTATTGCGAACAGTGTACACGGGCTATAGCGCGTGCGTTCGTTCGTGCGTATATACAAGCCGCCCTCTCTCGCCCCGTCCCGTCCCCCTCCTCCTCCTCCTCCTCCTCCTCTACTCTCTTTCTCTTTTTCTTCTTCCTACTCGATCTCTCTCTCTCTCTCTCTCTCTCTCTCTCCTTCTCTCTCTCACTACCCGATCTTTTCTCTACTTCTCGTTCGACGAAACTTTTTCTCTCTCCCTCCCTCCCTCTCCCTCTCTCTCTCTCTCTCTCTCTCTCTCTCTTTTTCGTCTTTATCTTATAGAAAAAAGATAGAAAAAAAAGTAAAAAGAACGAAAGAAAAATCGATGTATTCGATATATCATCCCGCGCACGATTTATACACACCGCAGGTATTATATACATATATATAATCGACGTGCGATATGAATTTTAAGAGACAGAGAGAGAGAGAGAGAGAGGGAGAGAGAGAGAGAGAGAGATGGAGAGGGAAAGAGGGAGAGGGGAGGTGTTGGAGAAAAACGTGCCTGCGGTAAAAGCGTAATTTGTATTTGCGATATATATATATATATATATATATATATATATATATATATATATATACATTAAAAATATTATGAGCGGGGTAAATATATTTCATGTACTTCATCCAATATATCATCTTATTTCCCCGGAGTATAATATACGATGTTAAAAAGAGATAGATAATCGTCCCGCCACCCCCTAACCACGCGATCACCCTTCCAAACGCAAAACGACGAACCAACCGATCTTGATATCTCGTTCGAATCCTAATCCACGAAAAAGGGATTCTC
>OU426993.1:22674781-22677281 GCA_911387935.1 Dolichovespula saxonica | reverse complement strand
TCTAAGAAACACATGCTTTTGAACACATACACACACACACACAATAACGTTTGTCCCTCCTACCCATTCTTTTCTCACATTTTATCTTTGTTAGAAATCTTTCTATTTCTATTTCTATTCCTATTCCTATTTCTATTTCTATTTCTATTTCTCTTACGGCTTTGTCGAACTAACAAAAGGTAACATACAGGGGGGGAAAGAGGGGAGGTGGATAAATCTGGTATTTATTGCTTATGAGAATATTTTGGAATCAATCTTACGAGGGTAACGGGACGGGACGGGACGGGAATATTATATGGCCGAAGAACAAATCCTTCTTACCTGTCGACCCTAATCCGATGTATATACATATATATATAGAAAGAGAGAAAGAGAGTTATAAAGGAAAAGGGAAAGTACAATTCCTAAACTCAAGACAAATATATATATATTAATAAGACAATATATATATATATATATATATATATATATATATATATATATATCCCATTATTAACCGAGCAATATAAATTATCGATCGTCGAAAGAAAAGAAAAAGGAAAAGAAAAAGAAAAAGGAGAAAGAAAAAGAAAAAGAAAATAAATAAACCGATCGCAAAAGTTGGCTTATCGAGGACGAACGAGCGCGTAATAAAAGACGAGTAAGAGAAATGTATGGAATAATATACGAGGGTGGGCCATAAAATATTATTTCTACGTTGTAAATTTTCATCCTTCTTTTCTTTCCTTCGCCATTATACGAAGCAGATCAACGAAAAACCTTGTAGAGAGTTAAATTACCGTCTAATTATTTAAGACCGCGCAATATACTGTACGGAAGGAGAAGGATTGACCAAGCGCAACGGATGAAACCAAGAGCCATCCTCTTACGATGTTCCTTTAATTTTTCCTTCCCCCTCCCCTCCCCTCCCCTCCCCGCCACTTCTGCCCTCCCCTATGGTTGTGTCGAAAAGACCAGAGACGTTTCCCGTTAAGTAAGAATGTTATTATTCCGGTAAAACCCACTTATAAACCCCTCCGATGACTGTTTACGCGTTAAGAGGATAGAGAAGACCTGAAATACATAGAATCGTCACAATTCCTATGAAACGAGCCACAAAGAGAGACAGAGACAGACAGAGAGAGAGAGAGAGAGAGAGAGAGAGAGAAGGTTCTCTACGATCAAAGAGAGATGTAAAGTAGACACACGAACTTCTCTCGTCTAACGTTCTCCTTCGAGTTTTAGGTCTTAAAGGCTAAATTATTTGGCGAAATTCCAAAACCATCTTTCTATATCTTCCGGTCACCTATTTTTACGTTATAGGTTGTGTCGCCCCTCCCTCGTCCCTCCCCTTCCCCTCCCCTCCTACCACACTTTAGTCATTATACGTCCTATCTACTCATCGACTCTTTCAAAGTTACTCAGTCTACTAGCGTTATCTTCTTCTTCTTCTTCTTGTCTCTCTCCTTTTATATTTTTTTTCCCTTCTTTTACATTTTACTCTTTTTTTTTTTCTTTTTCGTAAGAGGAAACACCATCTTTTTTGCCTCTCTCATTCTCGTTTTCGAGCCTATCGCGCCGCTCGAGAATGTGTTTATCGGCGTCGTTAAAGGTGTCGACTGAGACGACCATTAACAAAAAATAGAAAAAGAAAAGAAAAAAAAAAAAAGAAAAGAAAAACATGGGAAAAGAAAAGAAAGGAATGAATTCCATCGTAAATTTTCTGAGCGTACGTAATGGAGAAACCCGTAGAGAGAGAGAGAGAGAGAGAGAGAGAGAGAGAGAGAGAGAGAGAGAGAGAGAGAGAGAGACACGTAGAATAGACAAGAAATAGAAATGTTTATGATAAGAGACAAAAACAAAATATATGTATATACACAAACATGCATGAAATGAAGAGAAACTCGGGAGCAAAATAAATACGTTCTAATCGTTCCCGAGAATTACTCTCGAGAATGGGGAAGAGAGAGAGAAAAAAGAAAGAAAGAAAAAAAAAAAAGGAGTCTCTGAACGATTAAACGGGCGATTAGAGAGGCGATTAGCCGAAAACACGTTACCGATACTTGATAGATAAATCGAAAAGGTTCTCTCTCGCTTTTGTCGGTCAGTGAAAAGCTGGGGAGGTCTTCTCTTCCGGTCGATCGCTTTACGATCTCGTTCGTTCACGAGGCAATTTCGACGGACGATAGATAGGATAGGATAAAGTGAGTGAGAGAGAGAACGAGAGAGAACGAGAGAGAGAGAGAGAGAGAGAGAGTGGCCTCTTCTACAGATTACACGAGATACAAAACGCCTACGAGTTATCGCAAACGTGCGATTGAAATATACGCCTCGTTATATGTTACGTTAAGTTAAGTTAAGTTAAGTTAAGTTTAGTTTTACGTACGTAGTAAGTGCGTCGGATCAAGTGCCTCGACGATTTCGCGAAAAGAGATAAGATGAGATTAAGAAAAAAAAAAATAAAAGAAAAAAGCTACTCGAACGTGATCTCTTCAAAGAATCAGCCTTCGAACTTGAAGAA
>OU426993.1:22669781-22672281 GCA_911387935.1 Dolichovespula saxonica | reverse complement strand
AACAACGCGATATATATCGCGAGAAGCGTTGAAGGAGGGCTTAAAAATGAAAGAAAAATAAATATATATATATAAAAAAAAAATAAATAAAAGAAAAGAGAGAGGGAGAGAGAGAGAGAGAGAGCAAAGGGGCGGGGGGAGAGGGCGGCAAAGAAAAAGAAAGGAAATAAAAATAAAGAAAGAAAGAAAGAAAGAAAGCGAACGGGGATGAGGAGGGGGATGAGGAGGAGGGGGTGTCGAGGACGAGTGTATCGATCATCGAATAAATATATCGAGGGACGAGGAGAGAAACTCGCGTGTCCGTTCTTACCCGAAATAAACGACGATTTATTGAACTCCCCTCTCTCTCTCTCTCTCTCTCTCTTATTATTTACTCGCGCGAAATCTTTATACAAACAAAAGATTAAAAGGCGGGCTTATATGATAATCAATCTTTTTATATTATTATTTCTGTTTTGTTGATTCGCGAGACGAAAAATTTGTAACGCTATTTGTAACGCGAATGTTATAAGATAAACAACAACTTCCTCGATGAAATTAATAAAACGAGCTTTACGAAGGATGATGGGTATCGGAGCGCGCGCGCGCGAGAGAGAGAGAGAGGGAGAGAGAGAGAGAGAGAGAGAGAGAGAGAGAGAGCGTGATAGATACGTGCGAAAAGAGATAAATATAGAAATAGAGAAAATACGGCGAAGTGAGTCGAATGGCCGATGATCTTCCGTTCGAGATCGCAACGATGGGGCTATTTTCACGTACCCGAGGATTTACAATAGCCGACGATTACGTGCGACGTGCGCGCGCGCGCGCGCGCGCTCGCTCGCTCGCTGCTTCATTCCGCGGTACGATTCATCCCGTGTAATTAACAATGCATATTGCGGTCTCGTGCGGAAGCTTGCGGCCACGCGCGGCCCTCGAATTTCGTGCGATTCTCTCTCCCTCGTGAAACCTCACTACCCCTTTCAACCCCTCTTTACATATACATTCTCTCTCTCTCTCTCTCTCTATCTATCTATCTATTTCTATCTCTATCTATCTCTTTCTCCCCTTTCTCGATTTCAATTTCGTTCTGATCCCTACCGATTATATTCTCTCCGCTGTGCTCTCCGAGTCTACCACGTCTATTTCTATCTTTCTCTCATTTCACCGATCATACATACATACAAACATTACATACATACATACATACATACATACATACATACATACAAACATTACATATATACATACATACATACATACAAACATTACATACATGCATGCATACATACATACATACAAATATTATATACATAAATACATAAATCTTTCTCCTTCTTTTCCCTCATCTATGTATCGCCAACGAACAATTACGGAACCTCACCGATGCAACCCCTTTCTAGAACTTTATGTACCTTTATAAGCACCGGAAATCTCTCTCTCCCTCTCTCTCCCTCTCTCTCTCTCGTTCTCTCCCCCGTGGTCCTTCAATTATCGTGCCAATTTCGTCGAAGCGAGAAGATCGCGTTTCGGTATGTTATCTCACCGTCGGGAATGTTTGCACGTGCCAGTTACGTGCCCGCCTATGCTTTTCCATCCTCGTTTCATCGCGTTCGAAATTGCTCGAAACGGGGAATCGTCGTCCCGCATGTAGATACATAACACACACACACACACGCACGCACGAACACACATACAACACACACACGCGCGTGGTACGACGAAGAACGATATGTACATACATATACACTCGCTACGACTTGAATTTTTATTTTTATTTTTATTTTTATTTTTATTTTTTTTTTCTTTTCTTTTTATTTATTTTCTTTATTTACTTTTTTTTTTTTTCATTTTTATTTCTCTTTCCCCTCCCAAATAACTCGAAATCGACGGCGCACGAGGTTACGTACGCGTGTGTATTTTTTCTCGATCGGGAGAGGGGTAAAGGGAGGGAGTGGGGTTGGGGTTGGGGTTGGGGAATAGAAAACGAGAACAAACAAATAAATTCACGAAATTTCGTCCTAACGAAACGTAATCAAAACCTCTCTCTCCTTCTCTCTCTGTCTTCGACAAGAGTATCCCACAAGTAATGGGAGATGAGGAATACAAGGTTATACGTGTGTAAGTGAGAGGGTGAGAGAAACGGAAAAAGGCAGAGAGTGAATGTGTGAGAAAGAGAAAGAAAAAAAGGGAGTAACGATAGGTCAAACAAGCGTAGAAACGCGATGACAATGGCGAGCAAATATGGCGCGGACGACGATGTCGAAGCCGATCCGTAGTAGTCCAGGTCATTTTTTATTCCAAAGAGCGTGTGTGCACCTGTGTTTACATTGGAGGCACTTGTCAACAATGCACCCTGCGCTCTCTCTCTCTCTCTCCCTTTTCCCTCGTACGTATTCCGACTCCGAGAGTCTCTTCCCCCCTCCCACCCCCGATCGTGTCCCGAGTTTTAGAGCCATAAACCTATCCCCTCCCCCTAACCCCAACCCTCGTCGTAGTTAGCTACTAAAGGGACACCGTCAAT
>OU426993.1:22659781-22667281 GCA_911387935.1 Dolichovespula saxonica | reverse complement strand
TACCGAATGAGTCGTGTGTGTGCGTGTGCGTGTACGCGCGCGCGCGCGTGTGTGTGTGTAGTCGCGAAAGTTTCGTTTGAGAATGAAACGTGCGAAGGCAGGAGGGAGTTGGACGGTCGGATGTATAAAACGTTAAAGGAACGTTTATTATTTAAGGACGCAAAAAAAAAAAAAAAAGAAAGAAATGTAAAAGGTTTACGTGGACGTATCCTCCTCAACCGCCCCCCCCCTCTCCCTCTATCCCTCCTAGCCCGCAACTCTTAACCCTCAACCCTCAACCCCGGGAGGTAAGATAATTGACTTTCGAGAAAATATACTCGTAAATACATAGAACCAGTACCACTATTCACTAATACCATTCTCCCTTTAGGAGAGAAGAGAATGATCGTCGTAGGACCGACTGATTGGTTGGGTCGAGGAAGCCCTTGTAAGGGCTTGTAATTTCTTCGACCGATCCTTTTCTTTCTCGGTACTACTTCGGTGTCTTTACTAAAACGTACCAGGATGTAATTGTAGAAACTTACATCGCGTCGATCGATGATAAGAGATAGTGCGATGGTAGTGATGGTAATGTTGGTTGGTTGGTTGGTTGGTCGGTTGGTTGGTTGGTTTGTTGGTCGGTGATTCGTGATTGGTAGTAGCGCGGAACAACGTCGTTGTAAGTCGAAAGGACCCACCGTCGCCTACAAGTGAAATGTTTCGCGAAGCGTGGAGATTGTTTTACGGTTCGACGCCGATATAACACACCGATATATATATATATATATATATATATATATATATATATATATATATAACTCGAGTATTCGAGAAAGGTACCCTGAGAAGTTCGATATTCGATTTAGCGATCCGTAAACCTAATCGTATACATTTATATTAGCCGGCTGGTTTGTATTTGAACGGGATTATTGGATTAGATTTGAGATCTCCACGCGCCGGGGGATCTAACTATTGCGCCGAAAAGAAAGCCGAAAGGGAGGGGGGAAGGAGGAACAAAATAAAAAAAAAAAGAAAAAAGAAAAAAGAAAAAGGAAAAGGAAAAAAGAAAAAAGAAAAACGGGTACCACGAGTACGAGTTTGAATACGAAACGATTTGAAAGGAGGAGGAGGGGTTAAAAGGGGTATCGAGAAAAAAAAAAAGAAGGATTAAAAAGGAGAGGGATGGAAAGAAAGAAAGAAAAAAAAGAAAAAAAGAAAGAAAGAAAGAATATCATCACGTAGGAAAAGGCCAAAGCGCGATAAAATTATCCCAAGTTAATGACTGCCGAGAAGAAAAAGAAGAAGTAGAAGAAGAAAGAAGAAGAAGAAGAAGAGTCGGTCGTTGTGCACGCGCTGCTTCGTGTACACGTAAATTGGCCGTCGGAGGAGGAGGAGGAGGAGGAGGAGGAGGAGGAGGAGGAGGAGGAGGAAGACGGCTTAAATTCCGTTTGTAATCTCTATGCTCGACGAGGCGGTATACCGAGGAGGAAACCACAGACTACGAAGCAGAACGTAGCGATCCCGAGTAGAACACGCCGAGGATACTTTCACGGTTGCTTTGTATCGATAATCGTTGGATATTAGTCGAGAGAGAGAGATAGATAGATAGAGAGAGGAGAGAGAGAGAGAGAGAGAGAGAGAGAGAGAGATTGGTCATGAGCTAGAGAAGACGCTCTGTAACAGGCCCCTTCGAATATATATATATACATGTATATATCAGAGACCCATCCAATTATTTATTCCCAAACGAACCTTTTTCGATCGTAAAAAAGAAATAAAAAAAAGAGAGAGAGAGAGAGAGAGAGAGAGAAGAAAAACATAAATAAATAAAAACAAATTTTTCCTCGTCCACGTTCCCACCTTCCCAATTTCTCCGGGACTTTCAATTCGCGAAAATAATTTCACATTTTAAAGTAAAGTACGGGGAAACCCCATTTTAACGGAGCTCAAAGAAAACGATAGACGAACGAGATACACGTTTCTTCGAGCGTTATATTCTTGTTAATTGTCGACGCGTGTACCCCCTTCCCCCTTGCTTCCTGCTCCCCTCCCCTTTCCTTTCCTTCGCCAACCCGACGGTTCATCAACTCGAAATTACATTTTTGCCGAGTTATTGTTTTCACCGTCGACGTATCGTTTAAAATCTAATTAAAAATAACGAGAATACGCCCCCCCAACCCCCCGTACCGTCCCGTTTCCTCTCTCATCCTTACAAGATCATTTCGACGTTAATAAAAAGGAACCCCGTGTTCAATCTCCTTTTTTGTACCGTTTTCACCGTAAGATGATACAATAATTTTTACGGCGGGAGTAACGTTACGTTTCTAAATACGTTACCACCATAAGTGTTGGATAAGAATTTTGCGCGTCCGGTTTCGATAAATCGATTATTGTTCGAATCGTTTCGAAGAAAAGTTCACACACACACGAACGAGAGAGAATAAAATCGTTCGGTTTCTTCTCGAACGAGCGAGTGAATGAGTGAGCGAGTGAGTGAGTCCTCTCTCTCTCTCTCTCTCTATTAGACGGAAACAAACGTGTAAACCGTACATTTTAGAAAGTACGAGAAGCCACTTTGGCTTCTCGCGGCGATGGCGACTACTACGACAACTTTAACTAATACTAATATACTAATACTACCCCGGGAATCTCGGGCTTTGAAAGTGCGACACACGTATTACGGAAGATATATTGCTTAAGTTTACAACGGTTTAGCTAATCATCGAGCTCGTGCTCTCTCTCTCTCTCTCTCTCTCTTTCTTTCTCTCTCTCTCACTGTCCCTCTTATTCTCGTACGATAGACGAGAGTTATTAGCCCGACGGGCTCGTAAATTTCTTAACGAAATAGCCTCCTTCTTCTCTATCTTCTGCGCTTTGGATTTTCAAGCAGCCACCTGTATCGGAACTTTACGTAAGTATACTTCCCATTGAGATCGAAAGAAAAGATAAACGATTCTCTCTCTCTCTCTCTCTCTCTCTCTCTCTCTCTCTCTCTCTCTCTCTCTCTCTCTCTCCTCTTCTCTTCTCTTTTCTCTCATAGTCGACGCGAACAAGGTCGAAATTGTTTCTCGAGAGACTAAACCAATGTCACCCATCTTTTTAATAATCGTTTAAAAAACGCACGTTCTCGACGATCGGAGAAAGTATAATAAGAATGGATAGCGAGCGGGAGGGAAAGAAAGAAAAGGACGTAAGTGAAGAGACAAAAACAAAAAAAAGAAAAAAATAAAAGAAAAGAGAACGAAGCAGGCAAAGTAAGTTCCGAGGCATACTACTACTTACCGGGTGTCGTGCCGCAGCTGCCACGGCCACAGCTGCCGCATTTATGCCGGCACTGGGGTACATCTTGTCGCGTGAATTCCTCGAAGAGGCTAGGACGAGGCCGCGGCCTTCCTTGGTGCCTCCACCACGTCGTCGTCGTCGTCGTTGTCGTCGTTGCCGTCGCCGTAGCCGCCGCCGTAGCCGTCGGTGGTGTTCGCGATCGTTTTTCTCTTCTTATATCACCGTCCCGTCTCTCTATCTCTATCTCTATCTCTATCTCTATCTCTATCTATCCTCCTCGAGTGTATCCTCAATTGTATTCCAGATCATAGCACGTACGCACTATTATTCACCAAGGTAAAAATATCTCAAAGGAAAAAAAGAAAAAAGGCGAAGTAACCGGTCGAGTCACTTCTCTATATACTCCTATTCACGCGGTTCGATCTCACACGGCACTCTTAATTTCGCTCTCTTTCTATCTATCTCTCCTTCTTTTTTTTCTTCTTCTTCTTCTTCTTCTTCTTCTTCTTCTACTACTTTTCTTTTCTTTTCTTTTCTTTTTTGTTACGTTTTCTTTCTTTTATTTCACCAAAAAAAAGAAGAAACCAAAAGAACGAAGATGCTCCCGTACGCACTCTACACACACACCACACACACACACATACACACACGAAAGAACAAAAACGCACTTGTCCCGTTCGTTTCACGGGAGGAAAAAAAAAATCACCGAACGGATACGTGCCTCTTCTTCTTCTTCTTCTTCTTTTTATTATTCTTTCTTTTTTTCCTTCCCAAAACGAATTATATGCCCCCCCCAACACCACCACCAACACCACCGTTTTTCCTTACGACCGTACGAAATTAAGAATCGTTCGCGACGACGAATCCAACCTGCCGGAGACACGTCGATGAAAGCACTATATATATATATTTGTATATATATATATATGTGTGTGTGTGTAAAAAAAAGATCGCGCGATCCGAACTCTCTCTCTCTCTTTTTTTCTCTTTCACGCTCGCTCGCTCGCTCGCTCGCTCGATTGCAACTTTTATCGCGCGCTTTAAGTAAACCCGGAGACCGGTACGACGATCCTACCTCGACGGCGGACGGGTATCAACTAATCAACCGCAGACTCGAGGAGCGCCTCCCCACCATCGCCCCGCTCCCATCCCCTCCACGGAGCTCGCCGCCGAACCACGTGGTCTCGAGCTCGCTCGCTCGCTCGCTCACTTCATTCGCTTACTCACTCACTCTCCGGCTACGTCGCACCACACACACTCTCTCTGTCTCTCTCTCTCTCTCTCTCTCTCTCGCTAACCCTAACCAGACACGGATCGTTCTCAAAGAGTGCCCTACGCTTTCATTTTTTTTTCTTTTCTTTTTTTTTTACTTTTCTCTCTCTCTCTCTCTCTCTCTCTCTCTCTCTCTCTCTCTATCTCTATCTATCTCTTTCTTTGTCATCGTTACGTTTTATTATTAACGTAAACGTTATTACATTATCAAACGCAAGTTAGATATAAGATTAGATATAATAGTAAGTTTAGATATAAGATGTAAATATTAGATTTAGATACAAGCGTACGACGTAAATTTAGACGTAACTATTTTTTCTTTCGTCGAGGATGAAGTTCGTTGACAAAGAAGCAAAAAAAAAAAAAAACGACAAAAGAAAGAATGGCAAATCTCAAATGCATCGACTAATAATTTCGTCCTTGACGACTGTCCGTTCCCTCCCTTCCTTTTACCCCTTCTCCACACCCTCTAATAGGATCACGGATTACAATGGAAATAATCTTTATTTTTATTTCAAAACGCTTTCGATGCACCGGGCCGTAATTGATATTAACAACATATCTTATTTCCCGCGAAGATTTGCCCTTTCGATAGGGAGAGAGGATAGGTGGGAAGAGGAGATAGATTCGACGTCAAAATAAAAGGAAAATCCGGTTCCATCGTTTTCATTCCCCTTCGTTTTCTTTTCCCCTACGAAAAGTAATTCGTCATTCCGTTGAAGAGAAAGAGAAAGAGAAAGAGTGAGAGAGAGAGAGAGAGAAAGCTCTCGCCCTTTTCCACGCTCAGAATCTATCTCGTTCACGCTGACGAATCTTCCGTATTCAAGTTGGGATCTCTCTCTCTCTCTCTCTCTCTCTCTCTCTCCCCCTCTCGTCCGTATCAGCCTGCAGCAGCCTTACAGCACGTTTTCATTTTCGCTCTTACAAGCGGCCAACCGTTTCATCCTCTCTCTCTCTCTCTCTCTCAACTCTCACTCACCCTTCTCGTTGTCTCGCTAACGACCGAGACTCTTCCTCATCCTTCTCTCTTTCAACCCCCCACCCCGTTTCCTACTCTTGTTTCTTTCACAAGGGACAAGCGTATTTCTACGTTAGAAGGAGTCTACCCGCATATACGACGCACACAAAGAGAGAGAGAGAGAGAGAGAGAGTGAGTGTGTAATTCAACCCTCTTCTTCGGTACGGTGTGCAACCTTCGACGACCTTACCGTCTCGACCCTCAACAAACAGTTATTATCACTCTCTGCCCTTTTCCTGCGCTCGAGACACGGTGATACTTAATCTTGCCACGGCTATTTCGTTTGGTGACACCACCGCTCACGGACGGACGAATGCAACGATGCTAAAATACTCGTCGTCGTCGTCCTCATCTCCTCATCTCTTCATCTCCTCCTCCTCCTCCTCCTCCTCCTCCCGTTGTTCTAAATTTAACCGGTGGTGTACTACACATTTATCGGGCCATTCAAAAAATTCCACGGATTAGGAGAAAACAAATTGCCAAGTACGTTACGTTCGTACATACGTATGAATGTATATATACACGCATATATACACACACACACATATATATATATATATATATATATATATATTCGTACGTAGATCTCTTTGGTAAGTTTTAAATACAATAATAGTTGGTTCGGTCGTGTTATCGTATACTTTTATCATAGCCGTACGCGAAGCCGAGTCTAAACAAAAAACGGCGTTTCGTTCGTTCGTTCGACCTTGCATCGAAAAACCACTCTCCGTTTAATCGCTCTTTTCCTAGGTTTCGA
This sequence comes from Dolichovespula saxonica, assembly GCA_911387935.1. Classification (NCBI taxonomy): domain Eukaryota; kingdom Metazoa; phylum Arthropoda; class Insecta; order Hymenoptera; family Vespidae; genus Dolichovespula; species Dolichovespula saxonica. Next base: position 22,660,973 of record OU426993.1, on the reverse strand, counting down.
CGAATTCTCTCTCTCTCTCTCTCTCTCTCTCTCTTTCTCTTTTTTTCTTTTTCGTTTTTTTTTTTCTACTCCTCTTACTCCTCGACGTCGACCAAAATGGTTCATTCCACGACGTTCGTATTACCGTCAATGTTAATTCGTCGCCGTTTAAAAGCCGAACTACGATAACCGTCGACGACGATTTGGCGTTCTACTTCGAACTGGATAGAGACGAATGGTTTGTTAGATTCACGTAAGTTTACAAGGATTCGCAAACATATCGTAAACGTTAATGATAGGCTAGTGTACTCGAGGAAAACACAAAACAACGACGACGATGAACCCGATGTGTGCGACGATCGTTATATCGCCGTCTGTCGAAGCTCTCTCTCTCTCTCTCTCTCTCTCTCTATCGTCACGTAAATTCTTCCTCGATATATCTCTCTTTCACGGACTTATCGACGTGTCGTACTCGTCGCACGGATAAAAAGCTTCGAAAGAATTACTTTATCCCTATCAGATATATATATATATATACATATATATACATACACATATAATATTGTACATACAATACGTACGTATATGCATAAGGTATACATACGTAGAGACGCGTATAGAGGGCGTATTAAAGGTAAGATAAGAGTTATCGGATTGTTGACTTCCGAACGAGAACGACTTCTCAATATATACACACACGCACACACGCACACACACATATATATATATATATCATCGTTCAGGTAGATCCATTCTAGTCGTCGACTATTTACGTTTGTAATTCACTCGCCGCAAAATTGCCACGCTATGGATCTTTTTATCCCGTACCTTTAAGAGCCATATATAATAGATCGCGATACGCGCGATAAATCATAAAGAAAACGGGTGGAGCTGCGACGAGCGGGGGAAGGGGGGGGGGTGTGGGTGGAAAGGGATCGAGCTTTTCGAATAACACGTCGTCGTTTCTCCATTTCGAATGAAGACATTTTTCCTCCCACCCTCCTCCTCCCCCTCCTCCTCCTCCTCCACCTCACCCCGTCCGTAACGTTTATTACGACGAGCGTCGTATAACGTTCGTCGAAACAACACAATTTCATTTGGAGATACAACCGTGCAACAATCCCCGACGATCTCTCTCTCTCTCTCTCTCTCTCTCTCTCTCTATCTCTGTTTCGTTCGAATAGAGAAAGATGTTAAAGTTTACGTGACACTT
>OU426993.1:22639781-22654781 GCA_911387935.1 Dolichovespula saxonica | reverse complement strand
TTCGGATCGCTTCGTGGGACATCGTCTTTTGTCTGGTGAAAAAAAAAAAAAGAAATAAAAAATATAAAAAATAAATAAATGAAGAAAAAAGAGACAAGAAGAGAAAAAAAATTGGAAGATCGGGGGGAGGGGGCGGAGGATAGAACGGTGATAAGAAGGAAATAAAGGAGAAAAGAAGAAAGAAAGAACGAAAAAGAAGAAGAGAAGGAGATGGAGGAAAGGGTGGCGCGAGAGTAAATTCGCTAAAGCGTGTATTACGAGGGAGAATGGAAAATGGCCGATCGATGGAAGATCAAATTTGCCGAGGCGCGCGAATTTCGAATATCCGGGATTCCACTCTCTCTCATTCTCTCTCTCTCTCTCTCTCTCTCTCTCTCTCTTTCTCTCTTTCTCTGGTTAAGGATGTCGAGAGCGGAAAGGAAAAAAGGACAGAGATACAGAGAGATGAAGTGAGAGAGAGAGAGAGAGAGAGAGAGAGAGAGAGAGAGAGAGTGAGAGTGAGTGAGAAAGAGAGAGAGAGAGAGAGAAACGAAGCCGTTTCCACGTAAGCAAAAAACGAGAATGTTCGAACGGAATAAGCGCGCGCACCTTCGTCAATTTGATTGGACTTTTAGCGGGAGGAGGTAGGTAGATAGGTAGGTAGGTATGTAGGTAGGTATGTAGGTAGGTATGTAGGTAGGTAGGTAGGTATGTAGGTAGGTAGGTAGGTAGGTAGGTAGGTAGGTAGGTGGGTAGGTAGGTGGATAGGTCCTCGTACTATCTATCGACGGGGAGCATAATTTCCCGAGCGGCGTGGAAACGGGCCGCAAGAGAGTAAACGGGAAACCGCTCACTTTTTCCTATCCGTCAGAATAAAGGAGGTAGAAGAGAGAGAGAGAGAGAGAGAGAAAGAAAGAGAAGAGAAAAGAGAGAAGAGTCAGGAGAATAGAGTCGGGAAATCGAGAGGCAAGAGAAGATGCGCTTGAAAGAAGAAGAAACGAAGACGGAGATAGATAGAGAAAGAGAAAGAGAGAGAGGGAGAGAGAGAGAATGAGAGAGAGAGAGAGAGTGAGAGAGAGTGAGAGAACGAAGCCGAAGAGCGGAGGAAGCTGGTACACGGTGCGAAATGCTCTTCACTGATTTCCTTCTCTAAATATGGCTGCCTTCGACATATATCCAGTCCCTTCTCTCTCTCTCTCTCTCTCTCTCTCTCTTTCTATCCGATTCACTCTCCTAGTCTACCATCTCCGTCCTTTGTGGAGGCTCTGGTTCACCCCCGTTCCGATAACCACCACCACCACCACCACTACTACTACTACTACTGAGAAAGAGAGAGAAAGAGAAAGAGAAAGAGAGAGAGAGAGAGAGAGGAGAGTCTGCTTGGCCGAAGTTCTACTTGATTGCCAAGGCGTCTTAACCTCGGCCCCGAACGGTTTGTCCGCGCGGAGAAAACCCCGAGTATATATATTCTTACCGGGTACGAAAGCATACGCGTAGTGCGTTTCGTGGTTCCGGCCTATAAGAATCGTTTGTAGGTAAGCGCGGCCAACCTCGTAACGGGAAAAAGTATTGGGCGACGCCCAAACACGAATAAAGAGGCGTCATCGCAGTTGAAAAAGGCCAATCCTGCCGGAAGAAGGCGAACCAGTCGACCAACTACGGCACTCCGATCGCGATCGAGACGGTTGCTCGTTCAGTCCGCGCGGACTCTTTCTGTCTCTTATCGTCTCTCTCTCTCTCTCTCTCTTTCTCTATCACTCTCTTACCGGCTCGCTCACTCACTCTCTATCTCTTTCTCTCTCTTTCTCTTTTACTGCCTCACTCTCTTTCTCTCTCTCTTTCTCTCTCTTTCTCTATCTCTATCTCTCTCGCACACAAGCACGCTACGACCTTTATTATGTGCCTTTCCTACGCTGTGTGGGCCCGTGTACCGTGCGCGCATAGACGCGGTTATAACCGAGAGCAAGGTGGCTATACCTTCTCTCTCTCTCTCTCTCTCTCTCTCTCTTTCTATCTCTCTCTTTCTATCTTTCTCTTTCTGTCTCTTTCTTTCTTTCTATATTTCTCTCTCTCTCTCTCTCTCTCTCTCTCTCTCTCTCTCTCTCTCTCTCTCTCTGTTTCTTCAATGCAGAGAGATCCTGCACGTTGAGAAACGCCGAAGGAGGGAATCTCCTCTTCTCGTAAGCGAGACAAGGAATAGAAAGAGAGAGAGAGAGAGAGAGAGAGAGAAGGACGACGCGAAACGACGAACGAACGTTTCCGTAGCACGAACCGCGAAGAGAGTAAGAGAGAGAGAGAGAGAGAGAGAGAGAGAAAGAGATCAAAGAAAAGAAAATGTTCGACGGGATAGCGGCACCCAGCCACTTACAGATCCAAACTCTCCTTCTTCGACCAATTAATACCACACCGCCTTTCGATCCCTCGTGACTTCCGAAAACTCTTTTCTCTCCTTTCTCTCTTTCTCTCTCTCTCATTCTTTTTCTTTTTTATCGGTGTCCTTTTTATTTCCCAAGAACCGACGGTCATCGTGTATATATGAGACTGTTGCGGATAAAAAATTGTAAACGTGTTCTAGATACAGGTACAACAGAGAGAGAGAGAGAAAGAGAGAGAGAGAGAGAGAGAGAGAGAGAGAGAGAGAGAGAGAGGAGACAAAGCAAAGTAAACGGTCTTTCATTTCTTTTTCTCTCTCTTTTCCCCTCTCTCTCTCTCACTCTCTCTCTCTCTCTCTCGCTTATTCATAAGAAAGTATTCGGTTTTTCGAATTTTATTTTTTGTGTCTCTTCGTTTTCCTTTTTTCCCTCCTCTTTCTTCTCTTCTCTTTTCTTTTCTTTTCTTTTCTTTTCTTTTCTTTCTTCAATCGAGTTTTTCTGATCGACGATTTTTTCGATTGACACCTTCTGTTTTTCCTCGTTTTTGTTTCTTTCTTTCGTTTTCCTTTTTCTTCCTTCTTTTAATTCCTTTTACGAGCGATCTTAAAAAATTACTCTTCCCGCGAATCGTATAAACGGGATCGACGCTCGGAAAATTTGATGACAAAGGAACGGGAAAAAAAAGATAGAAACGAGGTAAAAAAGAGATCCCGTACAAAAAAAAAGAAAAGAGAGAGAGAGAGAGAGAGAGAGAGAGAGAGAGAGAGGGAAAAAAAATCTTGTAAATTTTCGTCGAATTTAATTATTGTACACGCGTGCGTACACACACACACACGCACACGCACACACACACGTATATATAGATTAAGTTGGAACGAAATGATGGGGGCCTAGAGAAAGACAGAGATACAGATATAGATTGAGAGAGCGAGAGAGAGCGAGAGAGAGAGAGAGAAAGTTGGGTTGGAAGGGTGGGAGGGAGGGTGGGAGGGAGACAATTGTGTTGTGCGGTTCGTCGAAAGAAGTCAAAGGCAGGTTATACTACGAGCTCTCGTCGAGCGATCAATTAGAAAAGCGTGGACGGATGGATGGATGGATACACGTCGAGGAATTAAATCGCGAAGCGTAACGATAGGTGTCGTCGTTCAATGATGATGATTCCCTCTGTACAACGAAATACCTCCTATACCGTGAATTTCGATTATAGCTCGCGTTTTTCGAGTTCGCTCGGGTTCGTTTGAAAAATAGTATATGCGCGCTGGCAAAAGGAGAAAAAAAAAAAAAAAGAAAAAGAAAAGAACCCGAGAAAGAATCGTCAGCCATGGTGGTTGGTACCACGCGTCGTCGTGTCGTTGTTGTTTTTGTCGTTTTTGTTGTTGTTGTTGTTGTGTTGTTCGTGGGAGTCCCGTCGGTTTCGAACTCTCTCGGTCTCTTGTGTAACCAACACGCTTACCGGATATTTTTTTGTTATACCATTACGTTCTCGTATTTACGAATGCGCGTAAAGATAGAGAGATATAGAGAGAGAGAGAGAGAGAGAGAGAGAGAGAGAGAGAGAGAGTGAGAGAGGGAGAGAGGGAGAGGGAGAGGGAGAACCCGTCTCCGCTTACCGTCATCACGGTCATTCGATTTTCACGAAATATTCGAAAAATTTCCCATTCGATCCCTCTCTCTCTCTCTCTCTCTCTCTCTCTCTCTCTCTGTCTCTGTCTCTGTCTCTGTCTCTGTTTATGTCTCTGTCTCTCTCGGATTTATATACCTGTTTGCATGCACGCACATATACATGTACATGTGCATGTACATGTACGTACATTGTGACTTGTATTATGAAATAATACAAGTGATTATGAAAAAATTAGTGTCATAACGATGATTCAAATATTTTTAACCCTACGACGATGGACACTTTTGTTCTCATCGCTCGTTGTCGTTCTTAAAAAAATATTGCCGACAAAAAGAGAGAATATATTTAGATTAAATAATTTCGAAAAAATATTTCCCTTTTCCCGTTACGATACCACGAAGAGAATAATATATTTATAATATATATATTAATAATATATTTATAATATATTTATTTATAAATTATCGACGCTTACTTACTTTTCCTCTTTCCCACCCTCTCTCACCCCTTGGACTCTTTAACGTTCGACGTTCATCGTGGGGAGAAAAAAAAATATATATTCACGATTGATTTTTTGACGGAAAGGAGACGACGGCGAAACAGATGATCTTTGAAAAAAAAAAAAAAAAAATTGAGGAAGAAAGAAACAAATGATCAAAATCGGCTATCTTACGAGCGTACACCGTAAGCTATCTACTCTCCTCTCTCCCCCCTTCTCTCTCACGCCCTCGTCACCCCAATTATTTCGACTACGTTTCGAGGTAATTTTCATCGACCTGATTCCATCTCTCCTCGGATACCCGTAGAATTCTTGTAAGAAAAAAAAAAAAAAATAAATAAAAGAAGAGGTAAAATTAATACATAGAGTACGTACACAAGCATACGCAATGCACTATCCTTCACGAATAATAATTGTATGTATGTACGTATATGATATAATTATTATTGTAAATAATAATAACTGATATAATCGATCGATCGATCCATTTTATTATCGCTCGGGGAGATCGTCTACGTAGAGGGGAAAAAAAAGAAAAAAAGAATTGTTAATTCGATTCGATGGTTTTTTAAACGCGAACCTCCGCCCTCCACCCTCCGCCCTCTACCCTCCGTCCTTCATCCCCTCGTTCTGGACATTGGCGGCGTTCACGCGTCGTCGGTTCGGTCGTTTTACGAGAAATATATATCTCGTTATCGTACCCGTGCATCAACGTGTCCGTGTCCGGCGATAACACAACACGGAATCGGGATGGAAAATGGGGGATGGCGGGAGGCGAGGGGGTTGTAGAGGACCAGGAAGAGGAGGAGGAGGAGGAAGAGGTGGAATACAGCCTTTCATATCGAGGGTGTTTAATTTCGTTAAACATCAATGGTAATTCGTTTAAACGACTTTTGTTTTTCGCGTGACTTACGATCCAATATGGCCGGCCGATCGTGATTTAGTAGTAGTAGTATTAGTAGTGGTAGTCGCGCGACTTTAACGTTTTTTGGCCACCGCCAAACTCTTGGCTCCCAACACCTTCGCAAAATTTATTCTCTACTCGAAATATTTTATCGAACGAACCGTACGAGCGAGCGAGCGAGCGAGCGAGCTTGCAAGCTCAATGACCCAAAATTTTTATCGAATTACCGACCTATCCCTCAAAAGCGATGCTTGTAAAATAGTTTTCCTTTCTTTTTTCTTCTCTTTGTTTTTCTTTCTTTTTTTTTTCTTTTTCTTTACAAGATTTTCTTTCCGACGGATGTTAACATTGCGAAAGTGAAAGGCGTCGGAAGGTACAAGTTTAATTTGAAATAAATTAGAAACGTGAACGTACTCGAGCGAGATACGATATATAAAAGGCCTTGCATTAGTTCATATATATATATATATATATATATATATATATATATATATATATATATCAAGATTTTCATTTATAATTAGTTATAATGAGAGAGAGATATAGAATAGAGATATATACGCGGATCCTTTCTTATGTTCGTTCCGCGTTAAGTCATTTCTCTCGCATAGAAACTTTTATTTATTTGTGCGCATAAAGAAGACACGATCGTGCCATCTGCGATCTTATTCTTGTACTACATGGCACAAACACGAAAGATTCCTATTTTCTTTTTTTTTTTTTTTTCTTATCCTTGTATTCGAACCGAAGAGACAGGTACGTAGAAAATTATAATAATTGGTTAGAGAGAGAGAGAGAGAGAGAGAGAGTTGAGGAGTACTTTAAATGAATACGTACGTACGTAGGTACTTTATTTTTCCAACGTTTTGCTTTTCATGAACAATCGTCAGAATGTCTTTATGATGGATTAATACCGGTTGAGAAATCTTTTCGAGAAAGTTTTCCATCGTATTATTCCGTTTTTAGTTACGGTTCCCTTAGTCGAGTCGAAAATCTATGGTCCCAAAGACACGACATAAAAGTATTATCCTAAAGGCGTCCTAAACAAATACTAATCCGTATCGGTCTAATCTTACTTATTCGAGATTATTCAAATAGATTTATTACCATTTTACTTTATATATATATATATATATATATATATATATATATATATATATATATATATATATATGTATATATAATTGGCCATGTTAGAAATACTTTCTAAACATACTTTATAATTTTTACTATATATATATATATATATATATATATATATATATATATATATATATATATATATGTATGTATACTAATTGTTGTTTAAACAATTATATTAATTTTGTCGAGTAAAAAAATGAAAAACTATAGTCAATTAGTCCGTTAAAATAACACAAACAGTCATTATATGTATTTCTTGTATGAATTTCGTTCTTACTACGATATGATTGATGATAGACGCACAGAGAGGGTTGGCGGGGGTCCAGGTCAAGTTGAGGGTCGTCTCTTCCTTTGTGTTCCGTATAAAAAAAAAGAAGTTATTTCCTAAATGATTCAAGGCTGAGAATAATGATAATATATATCTACAAAAATTACAAACGCACTTGTGAAGGATTTCTTTCTTTCTTTTTTTTTTTTTTTTTTTTTTTTATCTTTTCTTTTCTTGGACTTTATAACGCATTATTTAACAAAGCGTACGCATTACAAACTAATATCTCCCATATACAGTATTATAATTATAGAACACACACAGAGATTTAATATGACTTACTTTAAATATTAATTTATACGTGAAGAAAGAAAAACATTGCCGACGAGTAACACCGATAAAAATCGAAAAAACGTTTTATAGATTTTTCATTAACTTTTTCGTTATCAACGTTTACGCACACTGCCATCAGATAGATATACGTCAAGGAAATATTTATTTGTATAAAGCGTTGGAAAAAAAAAAGTCAATTTTAAATATAATTATGCATGAATGAAGAGATTATACGTTTAAGAATTTTATATATATATATATATATATACATATATATGTATATATATATAAAATATATATATAAATATATGTTTATATATGTATGTATATATATATATATATATATATATATATATATATGTATATAAAATTATTGTAATAATTAAACTCTATGGTAATAATGAAATTCTAATAGTAAAAATAATAATAATAATTATAATAATAATAATAATAATAATAATAATAATAATAATAATAATAATAATAATAATAATAATAATAATAATAATAATCATACTAATAAGAGGGATGACAATGAGAGAGTATTATGATAATAATTATAATTGGTACATCAGATGAATTTGCTACACCTACAGTCGTATAAGATTCTAATCGACGATAACTTTAATTTTGTCATAATAACAATACTTCTAGCGAGAGAGTTGTTTCACTATTAAAAATGTATTGATGATATTATATCGGTACGCTTACAAGATGAATTACATCTTAATCCTTAGAGTATAAAGGTAGAGCGACGGTAGCAAATTGACTATATAACTCTTCCTCTTTTTTTCTTGTTGTTGTTGCTGATGTTGTTTTGTTTTCGTGTTTTTTTTTTCCTCTTTTTAAATGTCGCACAAATACAGTAATAATGTTGTAAACATATTTACAAAATGAAAAAGCGCTTTATACACTTGTAAGATAATATTTAAAGAAACCCGTCGTTATCAAAAAAGAAAAAAAAAAAAAAAAAAAAAAAAAAAGAAGAAAAAAAAGAAAAAAAAAGAAAGACGAAAAAAAAGAAAAAAAAAGAAAGACGAAAAAAAAGAAAAAAAAAAAAAAAAAAAAGGTGAAAACCTTTGTAAAATATCAGGTAATATTGAAACACCTTTTATAATTTCAAATAAAATGTGATATTATACATTAATGAATAATCTTCGTTCATAGTCATAAGTAGATTTGAAATATTAACGTGACAGTGCTAATACAATGTGTTTATAGTTTTTATACGTTACTTCATATATATATTTTTTTTTTACTTTTTTGCGTTTATTTTTTTTCCCTTTTGCGTTTTTATTATTTTTTTTATTATTTTCATTTTTTATCATCATCATCATCATCATCATCATCATCATCATCATCATCATCATCATCATCACCACCATCATTACCTCGTGATTATCGATTATATTATTATGCTACCTAAGTCGTCCTAGATACTCTAAGTCACAAACACACACACAGGCCATATTCTTTTTTTTTTGTGTTATTTCTTTTTCTTTTCTTTTTTTTTTTGTTTTTTTTTTTTTCTTTTCCTTTCCCCTCTCAACATCTTCCGCGTCCCCCCTCCCACCGACCCCGCGCGCGCGCGCGCGCGCGTTTTACTTGGACGATCTTTCCTGATCCGAAAAGTATTTAGTCGCGTTGGGAAAACGCAAGGGATCAGGAAAATCCGGGGTACCGTATCTGTGAGGATTTAAGCAGTCTCTGATTGCTTGACCAAAGGCACGCCTAACTCCAGGATCCGTTGCCACGGCAACGGCTGCCCCATCGACCTCCTCTATGCCCGCGCGACTAACCCCTTCTCTTACTAAACGCTCGACCGATGCGGTTATGGCCGAATGATTAGGGGTAGGACTGACTAATAATCTTGGCTTTTGTTGTTCGATAAGCTTGCGCCGTTTCGTTGGTAAACCACCTATGTACGCATCACTGAAAGTCGTTACGGCGCCATTCGCCATTCCTTGCATCTGTAATTGTCGTCGTTGTCTTACTCCATCACGTGCGATAATAGGTATCCATTCCTACAATTATCATTTTAATCACCCCAAAGTAGTATTATCTTTTTTTTTTTTTTTTTTTTATTCTCGTCGAGGTTATTGTGTTTGTTTTTTTTTTTTTATTTTATCTTATTTTTTGTCGGTGCCTTTTCTTCCCGTTTTTACTTCTACTTTTTCTTTTTTTTTTTTTTTTTTAATTATTATTATTATTATCGTTACTCGTTTCGTGATTCTTATCGAATTATTTATATTTTGAAAGTTTTAATAGATTACCGAAGGTAAAGCCTCGTGTCCTGGAAATTCTGTAATATCTTCCCCTTCGTCGGGCGCTGAGGCCTCATTGTTAGACTTTTCTTCCACGGTTTCCGTTTCCATTGGCTGCGTCGGTAAAAAAGAACAAAAAAAAAAAAAAGAAAAAAAAAAGAATACAATAAAAAAAGAGAGAAAACGTAAGAATTATTTTCTCGTATTACCAAACCATCCCCTTCTTCCTTTACATACGATAATAATTTCGTTAATACGTTTCAACGATTTACCTCGTGTTGGGATTGTTGCTGTTGCGATTGCGATTGCGATTGCGATTGCTGCTGTTGTTGTTGTTGTTGTTGTTGCTGTTGCTGCTGTTGTTGCTGTTGTTGTTGTTGTTGCGGTTGCTGGGACTGTTCCTGGGTCGAACATGTCGATTCGTTCGGGACCGTGGAAGATGCCGAGGTCGTTTGTGCATTGTTAGTATCTTTGTATACGAGAAGTGGAAGAATTTCCGAATCGGGTGGTTGTGGAATACGTAGCGAGTAAGTGCGAAAGTGAACGATAAAACTATTCAACATCCACTGCCGGAAGGAGGGATTAACGGCGCCCAACATATTGCACTAAGGAAATCGTACAAAAAGAGTGAGTGGTAGGTGATTAACGTCGTAATAATCAGGATTTAACGCGTTAACTCTCGAAACAACAATAATAATAATAATAATAATATCATAATCGTCATTAAACTAACCATACAGCTGCAAGCAATAGCCTCCAAACCCGCTTGTCCTCCGCGAAGAGAGTAACGAAGCACAGCGCACAATTCTCTTCCCAAACTATTTACGATAGTTAATATCTCTTCTCCGAATCTTCTATCGTCGATTGCTACGTACGAATATTAATTATTGCGTAAGAATTATTGTAAGAAAAAAATTTCACAAGTTAGATTCGTATACGTATAGGAATATAATAAATAATGAACCAACCAACGTCCAGTATGAGTCTTAGCATTTCCTTGCAATGACGTGAAAGCAATGATTCGATCGTAGCGCGAATGTCCACTTGAGAACCACTTCTACCACTGGCACCCTCTTCTCTCTCCAATAGTTGCTGAAGGTGAGGTCTGATTTGCAAAATCAAACGTTCCACCAATTGATCCCTCTCCTCGGGCAGAGACGAATTGTTCATAATAACGCAGCATAAAAATCTTAACGGTACGCGAAGCCTGGCGATCGGTCCCGATCTTCCGCGTCTTAGTCGTATTAAATCCTCCAATGTCATGTAACGTGCCTTTCGAAAGAATATTACATATTACAACGCGCTAACGATTTTTACATTTATATATATATATTTGCGTGTAAAAATATATGCGCTTACAATGAGCAAAGCAAGTTCGGCGAGTAAATTTTCTTCCGTAATATTTTCACGAGATTGTAGAGAGCCAATTTCCAACAAATTTGCTAAAGTTACATTTCCACCGACCACGTTGGCACCTCTGTAATAAAATTATATTTATTAAATCCCTTTCTCTCTCTCTCGATACGATTAATTTGGAACGCGAAGAAAACACATACCCATCCCCCATGATTCCAATATGAATGTTACCACTGCCGACCATTTGCATAATGTTTCCCAAGCTTTCCGGTAGATCAGGACCTAAAATAACGAATATTTTCATTTACTATTATCGTTGTTATCGTTGTCACATAAATTGGTAAACGCGATAATCGTCGTGACATAGAGTATGAAAAGATTGGAGGTTACTACTGTTGCTATTAATGCTTATGTTGGCCTGTTGTTGTCCGCTTGTACCACCCAACATTTGACGCAACAAGTTCGCCAAAGGATTATTTGTGGCACCTTGGCTCGAAGTTGGCGAAGTGGTGCTCGTTGAACTGGCGGTACTGCTTGCGGTAGATGTAGTTGCTGTGGAACGTAAACAAAACAAAAAAAAAATATATATATATATACGAATTCAAATACCTCGTAGATACACGTAAGAGATTTTTTTCTTTTTTTTTTCTTTTTTCTTTTTGATATCACCTTTACCGTACTTAATATACGCGTATATTACCCGTTTGTGCCTGAGGTTGAGTTTCTTGCGCAGGCGTTTGACTCGATCTGGTAGATTGCGAAGTGGCCGTGACGTTCGGCGTGCTGGTAGGCGTACGACGTATGTGATGAGAATTGCAAGGAAGAAATGGATCAAATTCGAGCCCTTGGCCCATGCTCATTCCAACCCCAAGTGGATGAGAAGGATGGAAAACGTGGGGACGCGAGGTACTGCGCGTTTGAGTGGCGGTCGTTGGATGAGTGCCTACGTTACTTCTATCGTTGAAAAATTGCATATTATTTATTGATCGTAAGATCGTCGAACGTTAAACGACGACGTACGAGATATTTTCTCTCTCTCTCTCTCTCTCTCTCTCTCTCTCTCTCTCTCTCTCTCTCTCTCTCTCTCTCTCTCTCTCTCATTGGACTGTAATATAAATAAATATCGAATATTTAACACGATCGTTCGCAGATCTTATTACCGAGCTTGCGTGCTTTGGGCTGCATTAGTGGATGTACTGTCCACGGTTGCGGCAACCGTTTGTTGCACGCCTCCTCCCCCTCCTCCTCCTCCTCCCGCAGTCGTAACTGCAGTGCGCGTAGCTATTGGGACGGTGGCTATACCACCTTGCGCCATATGCCCAGCTACCGCTTGCATCAAATTCCGTAAAAAGTCGGGCGTGGGCGCCGAACCCCAAGGAAATATTCCAGCGGCCCCATTTCCGCTTGTTCTACCTGTAAACAATAACACGTTAGAAATTCTCGTAAACACGTAACTAAATCTATAATTTATATTGTATAACGTATATGTATATTTATATATATATATATATGTATGTATGTATGTATGTATGTATGTATGTATGTATGTATGTATGTATGTATGTATGTATGTATGTATGTATGTATGTATGTATATATATTAATATATTTATATTAATATAGTATATAATAATTAGTCTTGTAATTTTCCAAAAAGTATCTGCAAAAGATACATGCCAGCATTGTTATTATTATTGTTTTCACCAGTCTGATTTTGTTCGCTTCCCGAAGAAGCTTCCATGTTACTATCAGGACTGACTTCCATCAATACTTCTACGTTGTTCGGCAAGTCGAACACTGCCACGGAAGAATGAATTTAATATTCTTATCCAACAGGTACATTTGTTTTTTAAATAAAATCATAACACATCGATCGATTATACATAAAATTACCAAATTGCGATTGCGATTGGGATTGGGACGGTTCTTGTGATCGCTGTTGTTGTTCCGCCGGTTGGGACGGCGGCGTACTATTAGATTCTTGAGACTGATTATTATCCTCGGTTGTAACTTCGATCGATCCAGAAGCTACAACGATATCTGACGGTTGTTGGGCATTTGATGATTCAGTGCTCTCTTCGTTGCCATTATTATTATTTGCATTGCGACCGTGTAAACTGATATGAGCCTAATGGCGAAAATGATATAGAATAATATAATTAATTACGTGGAGAGGGTTTTAAATATTTCTTTTCCTTTTTTTTTTCTTTTTTTTTTTTTTTTTTTATTCATGCTCACCTCTACCTGGATCGGTACACCGGCTTGCACAATGGCAGAGTGTTGTATAATTATTGGTCGGCATCTTAAATTTCTAGGCGGTTGCTGTCTCATATCAACGATTATATCGCTCAAAGCATGACACGAATGCGATATGTAATGTAAACATTCGCTAACGCCATCTACTATTCTTTGATTTTCCTCAACGCCTTCTGGCCCGGCCTAAGTGTATCGTTAATGTAAAATAATAAATATTTTTCCTATTTGGGGGAATTTTTTTTTCGTTTTTTTTTTCTTTTTTCTTTTTTTTTTTTTTCTTTTACTTTCACTTACTCCTGGAGGCAACGATGGATCGGCCAACATAAGTACACGGTAACGTTCGATGTATGGTCTTAAGCGATCTTGAGTACTCAATAATCTATCTAGCAAGTATGCCATTTGTGGTGGTCGTGGCAACCTAATTAATTAATAAATAAATAAGTGAATGAATGAATAAATTTATGATTCTTTTTCTGATTTATATATATATATATATTTAAATCGGTGAAAATATATATCTTACTGAGCGTGCGGCCGTCTATTATTTTGTCCACTAGCATTTGATGTTCCCTGTTGTTCGCTTTGGGACGGCACGGATGATTCCATTTCGGCATCTTCCTGCGTCTCGCTTGCGCTTCTCGCTTCATTGGAGTCATCGTTGCTTCCTACTCGCATTTATCAAGTGTTAATACATTTATATTATATATGTATATATGCATGTATCTTTGATTTATTACGTTCTTACCCCTTAGTAAAGTAACATTGCTGGCACCGGAGGCAGAGATGGCAACTCCTAACGCAGCCGCTACAGCTTCAGAGAGTCTAGTTCCAGCGGATTGTCGACCTTCCACGGTTCTGAAAAGTCTAGGTAAAGTTTTAATCGTCTCGAAATAGCGTATTCATTTGTTTAGAGTAATCTTTGATCAGAATTATTTATCAAACGAACTCACTCTTCCTGGTCCGTTTCTATTTCCTGTACTTGTATTTGCTGCGGCAACGGAGACTGATTATTCTCCGATGTATTTGGATGTAGAGGAGCCGTAGGATCGTCAAGACGATCCATTAATTCGTTCGCGCGATTGAGCATACGTTTGGCAACTATCAAACGGCTGTTCGACAGGCTGTTACTTAATTGCGGCACAGGTAAACCTATTGAACGATGAAAAGAAGACGAATGTAAAATATAAGAGTCCATACGTATATTTCATGCGACAACTACTGACCGTGACCTTCAATAATTTCAGCTGGTACGGACATGGCGCCAAGGTACATGGCGTTTCCGTGCATTTGGGCATGACTGAAACGATAATGGGGTCTCTGTTGATTTTGCCATCCTTGACTATGTTGTCCTTGAGTTTGTCCGCTGTCGTTGTTTCTTTGTCCAGGTTGAGGCGGCGCGCTTTGCACCAAATGTATAACTTTACCGTTCACATCTACGAGCGAAATGTCGTTTTATTAGATGATATCGATCCGATTAATTGGGATCGTCGTCGTTAAGACGAAACGAGAACGTTCGTTAAGATCTTACCGTAATCATTTAATTTCTTTTCGTCTTGGAGAACTCTTCCGCAATAAATAAGTCTTTGCGAATCGGCTGGCACAGCTACGGATTCAGCTATATGCTCTTTAAATCTACGCACCGTTATTTGCTGTGAAACAGAAAGTAACATTTTAAACTTATCTATTCTAATGTATCGTGCCTTTTCGAACGTTCTAGGAAAAATGTTTACATTCGTAATCGTTTATAAGGGGGGCCTTTGCTACAAACTATTCAAACTCAATGATGTCTACACTATATATATGTATATATATATATGTATATGTATATATGTGTATATATATATATATATATATATATATATATATATATAAATATATATACACAGTATCTTATTATAAATAAATGTATGTAACATTATATGGTGTATAAGATGGAAGAAGAGTAAAAAATCAATGGACGGATATATAGTTCGAGGTGTTCTGTATAAGGAGGAAACCTTTG
>OU426993.1:22617281-22634781 GCA_911387935.1 Dolichovespula saxonica | reverse complement strand
TTTCTGTTTTTTTTTTTTTTTTTTTTTTTTTTTTTTTTTTTTTTTTTTTTTTTTTATATATATATCAAGGGACGCGAAAGGGATCATCGATTTCGATGATCGATATGTGTATATCGTACGATCGGTGGTTACGCGCCACCCGTAATATGGGGCGCGCGTTGATAAAAATTTTCTCCCGTCGAAGAAATTACGAGCCTCGAAAGAACAACAACGACGATAAAATCTCGATCTTGCATACGTCGATCGAATATCGATCCTCGAGAGTGCATGCTCAAACGACGGGAATGCAAGAAATGATCGATGAGGGGAATCGATAAAACGTGGATGAAGAATAATAGTAGGATAAGTCGAGGGTTGGATTGGGAGTGGGAGTGGGGGTTGGGGTGAAATGGGGTGGGTTTATATGGGAGGTGGTGTATAAAGAGCACGTGCGTGACGCGCCGAACTTTTGGCCGGTGACTCGAGAGCATATATGCCACATACATATATACATGTATGTATGTATGTATGTATATATGTATGTATGTATGTATGTATGTATGTATATGACTCTCTCTCTCTCTCTCTCTCACACACACACACACACATATGTATGTATTCTAATACGCTACCGGTCTTTCTCGCCTCCCTCTTAGTCGTTTCTCTCCCCCGTTTAAGGCCCCGTTCCTTGGGCCTCATCCTGTTCTCTCTACCTACCTACCTCCTCCTCCTCCTCCTCCTCCTCCTCCTCACATCGTCATCGTCGTATTTCTTTAACGACAAGAAAACGAGAAGTTCGCGTGCGTGTTCGCTTGCTAGCTATGCAAAACGCAGAAAGTTATCCAGGAGACCAGCACCAGCACCAACAGTACCAGCACCACCACCAACAGTACCAACACCAACACCAACGGCAACGGGAACAGCGGCGTGAGGAGGCCGAGGGAGAAACGATATTAACCGCATCGAAAAGAGGAACAGCAAGAGGAAAAAGACGGGTGAACGAAGAGTAGGGACTATGGTGTATATGTGTGTCTCTGTGTGTGTGCGCGCGCGCGCGCGTGTGTGCGTGTGTGCGTGTGTGTGTTCGCGTGTCGGTGGCGTTGCCACTGCCGGAGAATCCGTGTCTCTCTCTCGGTGATATGGTGCCCTCCCCTCCCTCCCCGCCCCTCCCCGCCCCTCCTCTCCCCCTCTCTCTCTATTTCTCTGCGTGTGCGTTGGCGCCAGGTCGCATTCTCGCATTCGTTAACCAACACATAGGAGAGCCGTTAAACCTCTCCCCATCCCCTTTCTCTCGATCTTTTTCTGCCGTGATCGCGATCAAGTAGCTCGTGCCTTGTTCCTCTCGACGAGAACTCATCTTCTTTTTTTCTCTCTCTCTCTCTCTCTCTCTCTTTTTTTCTCTCTCACCATCCTCCATGTAGAGATATTAAGAAGGGGCCCCAACGGCTCCCGAATTTGCCGTAGCGCCAGGACGACGGTATCCCCCGATTTGTCCTCGTCTCGTTTGCAAAAACCGCAGGTACGTGGTGGCTAAACGACCGGTTTCTTCCTATATTCATCGATGTTTCGGCATGCAAAGTGTCCTCTCCCCCTCACCACCCCTCACCTAACCTGCACTCCCCTCCACCGGCCAATATTTTTGTTATAAAAATCGCTAAACGTTCCCCTCGTACATTACACCTTTTCCTTTTTCCAATCTATCAAGCGTGTTAATAAGATCGCCAAGACTATCGACGGATCGTATAATATTTTGATATTACGACCATCTATCTGGGATATGCACGTACATGTATGTACTCGCTTATACGTATCGATCGTAAACGATGTTTAAAAACCATCGGGAAATAATGAAATAATTATATTGAGGGGGAAAAAAAGAAAATAAATATAACTTTCGACAACGAATTCGCGTAACTTTTCTCTTCGATTAATTTCGTACCAAGAAATCTGTTCTCTGCCAATGAATAATCTCTTCTAAATAATAATAATAATAATAATTCTCTACTAAATAATAATAATGAAATGAATGATGATCGTCCCGTTACAACGACATCACGAACGAAACATTGTGAAATTGTTTGTGTTACTCGCTGACTACGTTATTTTTATTATCGATAACGTTATTACTCGCAGTAACGTTCGAAGTATTTTGATCTTAGGTATTAATTAATAACGTTGAACTTGCAGTTGCCAATTTGCAAGAAGAGAGAGAGAGAGAGAGAGAGAGAGAGAGAGATGGGATCGCGCGGAAGCTTTGGTAGGAGATAAACGAAGGGTGGCCAAGAAGTGATATGTCTTTTCGAGCGGAGCAAAAAAAAAAAACATTTTGTCAACGGAACGAGGTAGCGAACTGTGTCACAAGGTAGCCATTATTATTGTTTACCGAATTTTCATTTTCGTACGAACTTTGGTCGATTGAATGTTACATTATTCTGTCTGTTACGTACAGAAATAATATTATGTATAAAATAGAATACAATATCCTCTCTATTATGTATAAAATAGAAACATTACATTGGATACGTTACTGTCGATTTTTTTCTTTTAAATAAATAAAAAAAAAAGGGGAAGAAGAAGAAACAACAGGACGGATACTCGCATACCGTATTTGTTTGCTTGTTTACCGAATTTTCATTTTCGTACGAACTTTGGTCGATTGAATGTTACATTATTCTGTCTGTTACGTATAGAAATAATATTATGTATAAAATAGAATACAATATCCTCTTTATTATGTATAAAATAGAAACATTACATTGTATACGTTTCTGTCGATTTTTTTTCAAATAAAAAAAAAAAAGAGGAAGAAGAAGAAACAACAGGAAGGATACTCGCATACCGTATTTGTTTACTTGTTTACCGAATTTTCATTTTCGTACGAACTTTGGTCGATTGAATGTTACATTATTCTGTCTGTTACGTATAGAAATAATATTATGTATAAAATAGAATACAATATCCTCTTTATTATGTATAAAATAGAAACATTACATTGGATATGTTTCTGTCGATTTTTTTTCAAATAAAAAAAAAAAAGAGGAAGAAGAAGAAACAACAGGAAGGATACTCGCATACCGTATTTGTTTACTTGTTTACCGAATTTTCATTTTCGTACGAACTTTGGTCGATTGAATGTTACATTATTCTGTCTGTTACGTACAGAAATAATATTATGTATAAAATAGAATACAATATCCTCTCTATTATGTATAAAATAGAAACATTACATTGGATACGTTACTGTCGATTTTTTTCTTTTAAATAAATAAAAAAAAAAGGGGAAGAAGAAGAAGAAACAACAGGACGGATACTCGCATACCGTATTTGTTTGCTTGTTTACCGAATTTTCATTTTCGTACGAACTTTAGTCGATTGAATGTTACATTTTTCTGTCTGTTATGTATAGAAATAATATTATGTATAAAATAGAATACAATATCCTCTCTATTATGTATAAAATAGAAACATTACATTGGATATGTTTCTGTCGATTTTTTTTCAAATAAAAAAAAAAAAGAGGAAGAAGAAGAAACAACAGGAAGGATACTCGCATACCGTATTTGTTTACTTGTTTACCGAATTTTCATTTTCGTACGAACTTTGGTCGATTGAATGTTACATTATTCTGTCTGTTACGTATAGAAATAATATTATGTATAAAATAGAATACAATATCCTCTTGATTATGTATAAAATAGAAACATTACATTGGATATGTTTCTGTCGATTTTTTTTCAAATAAAAAAAAAAAGAGGAAGAAGAAGAAACAACAGGACGGATACTCGCATACCGTATTTGTTTGCTCGCTTTATTCTGTCGTCATTTTCGTATCACCCGGTGATTGGAGTTGCGAAAAGAGACAAGAGTAGAATAATACGTAAGTCGGTGAATAATCGTTCTATCTCGAACGATCGTGCTAATGTCGTTTGTCGTTCGAGATACGACAGGAGGACGTTGCAGAGTACGAGACGACACCTACCTACCTAAATCTATGACCGCGCGCTCTTAATAGCTACATCCGTCCGTCCATCCGTCCGTCCGTCCGAACGCGACTGACATTCGTAAAGATTGGAGTAGTAGAGTCGTGACGAAGATGACGACGACGAAGACGACGAAGACGACGAAGACGACGAAGAAGAAGAAGAAGAAGAAGAAGAAGAACCGAACTCGACATTCCAAAGGAGCTCACGTAGGTTCGTCCACCTCGAAATCCGTTCGCGGCCTATCCTCGTTTTTCATTCGTTCGGAGTTGACGCCTCGAAAAATACCGGGGGGCCGACTTAACCGAAACGCGAAATCATCTTTTTACTTTTTTCTTTTTATTTTTTTTTTTATCCCACCTCTTCCTTCCTTTATTTTTTTTATTTATTTATTTATTTATTTATTTGTCTCCTTATCTTGTTTCTTTTTTTATTTCTTTTTTTCTCTTTCCTCCCTTCACGCTCGAGTTAACCGGCATTCGTAGGTAAGAATTCAGGACAGGGACAAGGCGACTTACCTGCGACAGAAATGGAGCATCGTACTTAGGATTCGAGAGGAAGCGAAATAAAAAGGGGGAAAAAAGAAAGTGTGTGTACATACGTGTGTGTGTGTGTGTGTGTGTGTGTGTGTGTGTGTGAGAGAGAGAGAGAGAGAGAGAGAGAGAGAGAGAGAGAGGAGTCACTAATGACTTCCTGGCACCGGCGACGTCTCTCGTCGAACTTTATTTATGGTTTTCAGGGCACCGTGAACGCATACCGCGTGCGTGGCGCTTACCTTCAAGCTTTCTCTTTCTCTCTCTTTCTCTCTCTCTCTCTCTCTTTCTCTCTCTTTCTCACTCTTTTTCTCTCTTCCCCTTCACCTACCCATCTCTTTCTCTATACTAGAACGCAGAGATCTCATAATCTTACTCGTCGTGATATTTGCTTTTCTGATTTCTTTCCCTCGTATAATTACGTAGTAACTAGAGAGAGAGAGAGAGAGAGAGAGAGAGAGAGAGAGAAAGAGAGAGAATGAGATAAAAGAAAATTGACGACGATTGGGGAAAGAAAAAAAGAAATTATTTACCGTCACGTCGACAGGTGCAATTCTAAATATGTACGATAATAAATAATCGTCGTATAAACGTGTGAGGTGTGTTAGAGCCGGTAAATTCTTCCGCTTTGACTCGTAACCACACACACGCACACACACGCACACACACATACATACAAATATATATATATATATATATATATATATATATATATATATATATATATATATATATATATATCAAAAGGTCAAGTATCTATCTAATCTCACTAACGTCCTATTCGAGAAACAACCGACGAAGCGCAACCAACGAAGCACGTGATGCTCGTGTTTCCTTCCTGAATAAGAAGAGAGAGAGAGAGAGAGAGAGAGACGCTCGTGTAAGATCGCTTTCCTTTCAAAAAAAAAAAAAAAAAAAAAAGAAAAAAAAAAGAGAAAAAAAGAAATCGATTATCAGAAATTCCCGACGATCGATCGATTTTCTTCTCATGCAAAAGTCTATGCAATTATCGAAACGAGTATATCGAAGAAAGGACCGATTCGAATTCGATTATTCGTTCGAACGAAACAAGTTCGAAATATCGATGGACGATTATTTAAAAGTAGAGGAACGAGGAAGAATGACACTGAGCGAGAGAACTCGAGAGAGAAATAGAGAAAGAGACAGAGAGAGACAGAGAGAGAGAGAGAGAGAGAGAGAGAAAGAGAGAGAGAGAGAATAGTTGAGGAAATTATCTGGTATTTTCTTTAAGTCCACGGACCGTGTAGTCGGCCGAAGCAAAGGTCAAAAGTTGAGCAACGCTCTTGTTATCGGTGTAAACACCGCATTCGTTCGCATTTGCAACGATGCGATCGACGTTTTTCGCACGATCAACGGAATTCTTACGGGAGGTATGTATGCATATATGTATGCATATATGTATGCATATATGTATGCATATACGTATGTGTATAGGAATGTATTAGGATCGGAAGAAAATGATAAACGGCAGGTCGTATAAAATGAATATTAAAAACAAAAAGATAGAGAGAGATAGATAGATAGAGAGGAAAAAATGACGTATCTTTCTCTCTCTCTCTCTCTCTCTCTCATTCTATTTATCTATCTATCTATCTATCTATCTCACTTGTTTTATTTCATTTTTTTATTTAATGGAGATTTCCGAGGAAAGGATCGATCTCGTAGCGTTACTTGAAGGCTCGATTGACGGAAGAACGGAATCTGCGGTTGGGACAACGCGGACATCCATCTGTGGACCTCTCTTTCTCTCTCTCTCCCTCTCCCACTCTCTCTCTCTCTCTCTCTCTGTCTCTTTTTTTTCGTCTCTTTGTAAGCAGCACGGCTACCGAGTACGCGCTCGAGCCAAGGCGAGAGGAATGGAGTGGGAGAAAGACGGATAAGAGAACGAGACGAGGTCCAACGGAGGAGGACAGAGTAGGCCGGACTCGTCGTGAAGCAAGAGAGAAAGAGAGAGAAAGAGAAAGAGAGAGAGAGAGAGAGAGAGAGAGAGAGAGATAAAAAGAAAGAGATAGGAGACACTGGGTGCTAAGAAGAGAAAGAGAAAGAGAAAGAGAAAGAGCACGCATAACATACGGTCCATAAGTGTGTAGAGTCCTGCGAGGAGGAAAAGAAGGAAAAGGAGGAGGAGGAGGTGGAGGAGGAGGAGGAGGAAGAAAAGGAGGAGGTGGAGGAGGAGAAAAGCAAAGGCAGAGGCACGATAGTGGCGATAGTAATATTAATAAAATAATAGTTAAATAATAGTAATAGTAACGTTAGCGATACCGACGAAAACAGGGATAGAAGCACAAGCAACGTTAAGAAGAAGTAGAATCAGAAGAATCAGAAGAAAGAGAAGAAGAAGAAGAAGAAGAAGAAGAAGAAGAAGAAGAAGAAGAAGAAGAAGTCCGAGAGCGTTACCTCCCGGAGGCGCGGCGCCGACGACGTTTGCGACTATAAGTAAGTCTCGCGCGTCGCGTCGCGGCTTAATGCCATAGCCAAGTCCGTGGCGCCAAGAGGAGGGCCCCCTGGCGACGATAAGCCTTCTTGCTTGTCCCGTCGCGAACACACAGAGAGACAGACAGAGACAGAGAGAGAGAGAGAGAGAGAGAGAGAGGGAGACAACGGGTAGCTTTCACCCGCGTTTTTGAGCTGAGCGTTATAAACCCCGCGCGGGATGTGGATCGCGACAGTGTAGATAATAGCGTTGGACTAGTGTCTGCCTGCCTGCCTAACTGCCTGACTGCCTGACTGCCTCTGCCTGCCTCTGACTGCCTGCCTGACTGACTGACTGACTGCCTGCCTGACTGACTGACTGACTGCCTGACTGCGCCGGTGGTGGTAGTGGTGGTGGTGGTGGTGGTGGTGGTGGTGATGGTGGTGGTGGTGGTGGTGGTGGTGGTGGTGGTGGTGGTGGTGGTGCACGTCTCGGGGCTTGTCGAGTTTAAACGCAGTGCGTTTTAGAACGACGTTCGGGTTTGATTCTCACACACGGTGGATCATATCCCGTTCTCCCGATACCCTCCTTATTCTTATTCTTATTCTTATTCTTATTCTTCGTTCCTGTTTTCTTTTTCTCTTCCTTATTTTTCCTTTTTCTATTTATCTATCTATCTATCTCTGTTGTCGCGTCGAAGAAAAATCTCGTCGAACATTTTTTTGACTCTCATTCGTGGGTGTCATCGCGCCGATTCGTCTCTTTATGTTGTTATTGTTGTTGTTATAAGAGGAGGAGGAGGAGGAGGAGGAGAAGGCGGAGGAGGAGGAGGAGGAGGAGGAAGAGGAGGAGGAGGAGGAGGAGGAGGAGGAAGAAGGTAGAAGCGATAGAAAGTAGAAAGGGACTGGGATCAAGGATAGCTAGCTAGCTAGCTAGCTAGCCGTCGTTAAAAGAAAGACAAAGGTTACCCACCCACCCACCCACCCTCCGGTGCGTGGCCCTTTGGTCGTAAAGTTTACCCACCCCCTCTCACCCCCACAGACACACACACATCCCCTGCAATTGGACGTGGAGATTACCGAGGAGAAGAGTTCGAAGGGACTTTATATATACGTGCTTTACGAACGGGTTAAACGACGTAACCCTCTGTATTTTACACCGCGAGGAAGTCTTCCTGTGGGATAGCAAACAGAAGAAGAAGAAGAAGAAGAAGAAGAAAAGTGAAAAGAGAAGGATATAAAGTAGAGGAGTGTGCTTTGAGATAGTCGTGCGTCGTTTTTCCTCGTAGTTCTTCCTTTATCCCCCCCCCCTTCCCTTCCTTCCTTCCTTCCTTTCCTTTCCTTCTAAAAATTCTTTTCCTTTTTTTTTTTTCCTTCCGGCAGAAAAACTTTCGCGAAAATTCGACAAAGTCGTTCGAATTCGTACGTACGTCACGCGAGTGTTTTATCCAAGGTTTCGTCCCCCCCCGCCCCGCCCCCCGCCCCCCGCCCCCCGAGGAAGATAGATAAATAGACATATATATCTATATATCTATATATCTATAATATATCTATATCAATTATATACCGGTATATATAATGTCGGGGCTGCTTTACACGCTCCTAGGACTCGCAGCGAGTACGAGCTTGCACTGTGCGGTAAGGCGCGAAATAAGTCCGTGCACCTGCCGACAAGAGGAGTTCTCAAGTCCCGTTATCAATCCGGCTCAGGCCACGGCCAATGCCGGCAACAACAACAACAACAACAACAACAACAACAACAACAATGCTCCCCTGGCGGCGGCTCCACCTCCACCACCACCACCTCCACCTCCACATCACGTAGGACACGGGGAACGCATCGAGGTCGTATGCGAGCGCATGGACTCCTTCGGTCAGCTGGCCGATGCCCTTAGGGGAAAGTTCACAGCCGAACAACAGATCATCCTAAGGGTATCGCATTCGAATCTAAGGGATATATCGAGGCACGATTTCAAGGAGCTTAGGATGTCGATAACCAAGCTCGAACTTAATCACGATCATCTCGAGTTAGTATTAATTTATTTTTCTATTATTATTTCAATTATTATATCGAAGAACGTTCTTGTCGATTTTTGCCTGCGTTCTTTTTTTTCTTTTTTTTTTTTTTTTTCTAACGAGACTACCACGACATTTCGTTCTTCGTCGCGAGAAAATTCGATCGATCGATCGATCGATCGATCGATATTGATTTGGAAATAATTAAACCGATTAACCGATCGGTTAATCACGACCTCGTTTCGTGCCACATATATCTATCTAACTTTTATCGCTCGATCGCGTGAGAAATATTCTTTTTTTTCTTCTTTTTTTCTTCACGAATACGTGAATATCTATCGGCACCTTTCCCATCGATCTTTTTTAATCGATCGATCGATCGATAGACCGATCGATCTCGTATCCGTGCGTACTCGATCGAATCGTCTCGAAAATTCTCCCCACTCTCTCTCTTTCTCTCTCTCTCTCTCTCTATCTCTTTCTTCCTCTATCACGCGTTTGACGTTTGACGCGTGCGATATCATCCATCATCCTTCCACATCGCCCTTTTCCCCGTAACTTTTCGACAAACACATTTTTCGTCAGCTGTGTCTCGTACGAATGCCGATAACGACGATGACATTAGTATTATAGTATTTCTACGCGATATAACGTAAAAGGAATTTCACGAGCGTCCCCACAAATATGATACGCACGTTGATAAAAGAAGAAAAAAAAAAAAGAAAAAAAAAAAAAAAAGAAAAAGAAAAAGTCTACTACTACTATCGTTGCAAAATATAGTCGGCTATAATTTCGGACGTTACGATTCGTCGATGTTCCCTCGTACAGATCAAAAAAAAAAAAAGAAAAGGCACCGTTATAAGTTTGTCCCAATCTATCGAAAGGAAAGACGTATGACGTGATTGAATTGTTGCGTGAAATTCGAATCGAATATAAAAAAAAAAAAAGAAAAAAAGAAAAAAAGAAAAGAAAAAAGAATAACGAGAAAGAAAAAAAAAGCACCATTATGAGTTGTCCAAATCTATCGAAAGGAAAGACGTGTAACGTGATTGAATTGTTGCGTGAAATTCGAATCGAATAAAAAAAAAAAAAAAGCTGAAAATAAAAGAAAAAGGAGGGGAAAAAAGAAATAAACGAGAAAGAAAATAGATTCGTCTGCCTCGTTGCGCGATATCCCTGAATTTTCTCGTTTCTTAGAGAGAGAGAGAGAGAGAGAGAAAGAAAGAGAGAGAGGAAAAAAGAAAAACCAAAAAAAAAAAAGAAAAGAAACGATTCCTTATGGATTTTTATTATTTTTTTTTTTTTCCCCGAGCAACACAAAGGACTCGTACCGGTCTTCCTTGATTATCCTGCCGTGCATACCGCGAGAAACGAAGGAAAATGAGGGGGAGTCCTTGAAATGCGGACGATCATCGTCGAGAAGGCGAGTTCTCACGAGCTAAGAAACATAGAGAAACGCGAACGTAAGAATGGAGTTCTCTCTCTCTTAATCGTTGACCTTTTCGAAAGAGTTATCTCGGGAAGCCCTGCATTTTATCATCTTGCAATAATTAAATAACGAAACGCCTGAGCGAGCTAACGTTAAGTGAATAATCCTATGATAGTGATCGTACCCCACCCCACCCCACCCCGCCACACCCC
The DNA here is from genome assembly GCA_911387935.1 of Dolichovespula saxonica. Lineage (NCBI taxonomy): Eukaryota > Metazoa > Arthropoda > Insecta > Hymenoptera > Vespidae > Dolichovespula > Dolichovespula saxonica. Next base: position 22,624,199 of record OU426993.1, on the reverse strand, counting down.
ACCCCACCCCGCCACACCCCACCCCACCCCCGCCACCCGCTCGATTTTTTTCTTCCTCTCCCCGCCCCTCAACGGCCCATCGACTAATGCAATTTTTGTCGTACGATTTTTTCCTATACCTCGATTTAAAGAAGGCAATTTTCAATTTTCAATTTTCAATTTCTACGGTTGGAGGATAATTGAGATAATTGAAAATTTACGTCATTCGTTTTTTTCGTTCGACGATTGAAGACTCAAAACATTAATCAATCCTAAACTAGCTTTAATCGCTAATCCTCTTGTTTACGTGCAGATAAAACGAAGTACGAAAATAAAGAAAAAAAAAAAAAAAAAGAACGAAGAGGAAAGCAAAACAAAAAAGAAAGAAAGAAAGAAAGAAAGAAAAAGAAAACAAACGAAAAAAAAGAGAGAGAGAGAAGGAGAAAAAAAAATCGGAATTGAAATAAGAGTACGAAAAGATACGAGAGTGAGAGATGATGTGTGCCGCGGCGAATTAAAAAGATTTCTAAGCGACATTACGTTTGCATATTGTTCATTGATTCAAAGAAGCCACGTGTTTCTCAGTACAAGTCTACGCGTGTTTTAGTGAATATATATATATATATATATATATATATTTATATATACATATACATATGTATATACATATATATATATATATATGTGTGTGTGTGTGCATATATGTATATATATACATATCATACATACATATGTATATATATGTATGTGTATATATATATATATATATATATATATATATACATACACACACACACACATATATATATATATGCGTGCGTGCTCGCGCTCGCAAGAACCGAAGATAACGTTATCAAAAGGAGATGCCTTTACAGCCTCTCTCTCTCTCTCTCTCTCTCTCAAAGAAAGTTTCGATTTTGCTTATCGCCAACTTATCTCCGAGGATTAACACCCGAACGTAACGTTTGAAAAGGAAAAAAAAAAAAAAAAGAAAAAAAGAAAGAAACAAAAAAGAAAACTTAGCTGCACTTCAACGACGATATATTAACTATTATATTTATTATTATTATTCGATTTTGAAGGGTCGTCGATGGTGACGTTTTTGCCGGTTTGGGAAGGACCCAGTATTTGAGTCTTGCCGATAACGACGTGCCAGCGATACCTAGGCACATATTATCGCATCTCTCGTTACTTAGGACTCTCGATCTTAGCAGAAATCGCATCGGTCGTATCGATCTCGATGACTTTAAGGTAAGCGATAAATTTAAATAGAATTAAGTTAAGCGATTCATTTAAAAACACGATCGATTTCTCCCACTCTCTCTCTCTCTCTCTCTCTCTCTCTCTCTCATCGATTTTTACGTATCGATATCGTCGCATTACGCTCCGAAGGATTTTAATATCGTTTTTTTTTCCTCGTTCGCGTGAGCGATGAGTCGAAATGAATGAACAAAAAAAAAAGAAAAAAAAAAAGAAAAAAAAATAAAAAGAAGAAAAAAAGAGAAAAAAAAAAATAACAAAGAGAATAAAAGGAAATAAATGAATCAATCGGAAAGAGAATACAATGTGTGTGCGTGTGTATTTTATTTTTTTTTTTCTTTTTCTTTTTTTTTTTTTTTTTTCAAAGAAACGGACGGAACACGCATTAACGCGCGCGCACGTGACGTTTCACGTGCGGCGAATTATCCGCGAGGACGTTGTAAAAGCCAAGCAACGACGATGACGATGACGACGACTACGACTACGACTACGACGACGACGATTCGCGAATTTCAACTTGGACGAGCGCAAAATTAATTTCTAACGAGCCGTCCGACGAGGAACGAGGCGGACGCACGTTTCTTTTCTTTTTCTGTTTATTTTTCTTATTCTTTTTCTTTTTCTTTTTCTTTTTTTTTCTCTTTCCATCTGTCCTCTAATACGTCGACGTCACGAGCAAAAGAAATGGAGAAGATGGACGAGAGAGGAGGTACGTCGTTCGAGTCGTCATCGTCGTCGTCGAATGAGGAACCCCTTCGAAAGTATCAACCCGAAATTATTGATGACGTATATTTCCTCCCTCCCCCATCCCTCTATTTTTCTTTTTTTTTTTTTTTTTTTTTTTTCATTGGTTCGAGAATCTTACGACAAATTTAATCGACCTCTCTTTCTATCTCGTAAATAAAAATTTACTTTTTTTTACTCTCTCGTGAACAAAGATTTACTTTTTTTTCAACTCTCTCGTGAATAAAAAGACACTTCGTGTAAGTATCAATCTGCATTCGACGACGTACTCTTCCTTCCTTCCTTCCTCCCCCGCCCCTCTATTTTTCTTTTTTCTTCTTTCTTTCTGTTTTTTTTTTTTTTTTCTTTGGTTCGAAAAGTTTGCAAAGGAATTTAATCGACCTCTCTTTCTCTCTCGTGGATAAGGATTTACTTTTTTTTTTTTTTTACTCTCTCGTGAATAAAAAGACACTTCGTGTGAGTATCAACTTGAAATTGACGACGTACTCTTCCTCCCTCCCTCACCCCTCTATTTTTCTTTTTTTTTTTTTCTTTTTTTTCATTGGTTCGAGAATCTTACGACAAATTTAACCAGTCGTTCTTTCTTTCTTTCTCGTAAATAATAATTTACTTTTTCTCAACTCTCTCGCGAATAAAGAGATACTTCATGTGAGTATCAACCTGAAATTGACGACGTACTCTTCCTCCCCCACCCCCTCTATTTTTCTTTTTTTTTCTTTCTTTTTTTTTTCATTGGTTCGAGAATCTTACGACAAATTTAATCAGTCATTCTTTCTTTCTCGAAAATAATAATTTACTTCTTTTTTTTACTCTCTTGTGAATAAAGAGATACTTCATGTGAGTATCAACCTGAAATTGACGACATACTCTTCCTCCCTCCTCCATCCCTCTATTTTTCTTTTTTTTTCTTTCTTTTTTTTTTTTCATTAGTTCGAGAATCTTACGACAAATTTAATCAGTCATTCTTTCTTTCTCGAAAATAATAATTTACTTCTTTTTTTTTACTCTCTCGTGAATAAAGATTTACTTTTTTTTTTCAACTCTCTCGTGAATAAAGAGACACTTCATGTAAATATCAACCTGAAATTGACGACGTACTCTTCCTTCCTTCCTCCCCACCCTTCTATTTTTCTTTTTTCTTTTTGCTTCTTTTTTCTCTTTGGTTCGAGAATCTTATGAAGAATTTAATCGACCTCTCTCTCTCTCTCTCTCTCTCTCTCTCTCTCTCTCTCTTGTGAATAAAGATTCGATAGAAAGATGTAACAAGAACGTGGATGTCTCGTTCTCTGACCGATAACCTTCTCCTCGTCGAAATTCGAACTTTGCGAAACGAGTTACGACTTCTCTACAGTAATTATACGAGCGTGCGTGCGTGCGTGCGTGCGTGCGTGCGTGCGTGCGTACGTCAGAGCGTTGAAAAAGAAAAAAAAAAAAAGAAAAGAGAACAAAAAAAGAATAGAAAACAAAATAGAAAGAAAGAAAGAAAGAAAGAAAAGAGAAAAAAGAAAGAAACGATCATCGATATCGCGCGCGCGCGCGCGCGCACTCGCGCCGATAATGTAACCATAACCGTTTATCATTTGGATTAGATCGGAAATGACAAACGAGTATAGTTGTCTCGAAACGAGAGGGCTCGTTACGAAATATATATTAGATCAAATCACACACACACACACATATATATATATATATATATATATGGGGGGGAGGGGTCGAATTATAATAATTGCAGTATAATCCTTGTTGCAGTATAATCCGACGTTGCAGCATCTGTCGATGGCAGGAAACGCGATTTCCGAGATGGTACCAGGTTCGTTGCCACCGTTGGTCAAGCATCTTCACGTAGGCCGAAACCGGCTTCACACATTGAACCGTACATTACGGTAAGTATAAACCAACCCCGACACCCCCACACCCCTACACCCCTCCGTCAGCCCAGCCCAGTCCTCTTCGTTCTATCGTAGACGTATGTTCGTCCCATCTTTCAGGAATTAAAAAAAAAAAAAAAAATAAAATAAAATACGTCTCCCTCGTTCTATCGCGACGATCGTCTACCACCCTTCTCGCTAGAATAATAAAAAAAAAAAAAAAAAAACAAAAAAAAAATGGAAAGAAAAAGGATCTCCCTCGTTCTATCGGGACGATCGTGGTGTCCCTTTTTAAACGAGTCAAAAGTAATAATAACGTGAGAAGGAGAGGGGAGGGGGGATAAGGTCAGGTAAAACCTCATCTCTCTCTCTCTCTCTTTCTCTCTCTCTTTTTCTCTTTCCTTCTCTGTCTCTCTCTCTCTCTCTCTCTCTCTCTCTCTCTCTCGATCGTGAAAATATTTTCACGTTTCGATCGGGATAAAATGATGTTTACCATTCCCGCGTACCCGCCACTTATCTAATTGGCTTTATTCATCATCCATCATCGACAACGTTACGGACGAACTCTTTGCTCGGCTCGAACGATTAAGCCTACACACGGCCGTTCGTTCGCGCGCGCGTAAGAGAGAGAGAGAGAGAGAGAGAGAGAGAGAGAGAGAGATGGAGATAGAAAGAGAGAAGAATACAATTAAGTTCTCCGAATGTAGTAGTCATACGAGCGTGCGTTCTCGTGCGTGTATGCGTTCAACTCTTATCGGATTGTTGAATGAAAAGAGAAGGAAAAAAACGTAAGAACGAAAAAATATTATTTTCGATGGAGACGTACGGTGGATTGACCGAAAAAAAAGGAAATAAGAAAATATAAAAATAAAAAGAAATAAAAAACAAAAAATAAAATAAAAGTGTCGATGGAGACGTACAGTGGATTGATCGAAAGAAAATATAAGAGAATATAAAAATAAAAATAATAAAAGTATAAAAATAGAAATAAAATAAAAAATTTCGATGGAGACGTATAGTGGAATGATCGAAAAAAATAAATAAAAATATAAAAACAAAAAAAAAATAAAAATTTCGTTAGAGACGCATGGTGGATTGACCGAAACGAAAATAAATAAAAAAATAAAAAAAAAATAAAAAAAATAAAGATAACAAAAAGTAAAAAAATAAATAAAAAAAAGAGACACGAGAATTCACTTTCCCTCGCAATGCGCGCGCGCGCGCGCGGGTGAGAAGCAAAAGAAGGAAAGAAAAGAAAAGGAAAAAAAAGAAAAAAAAAGGAAGCAAAAGAAAAAAGCGCCAAATGAAATGATATTATGCCTCTTCACGTTTCGCAGGGATCTGAATCAGCTCGAATGGTTGTTCATAAATTCGAACGAGCTGACATCGTTGGACGGCGAATTACCGTCCTCGGGGCACAATTTAAAAATGCTCTACGCGGTCGACAACAAGCTGACTCATCTGCCGATAGAGTTCCGATATCTTCACCGTTTGGAAACCCTTTTTCTACAGCACAATAAGATACGTAGCCTTAACGGGGCATTGCAAAAGGCACGACGCTTGAAGTTCCTCGAGCTTTCCTACAACGATTTGCAAGAGGTAAATATATACATTTTACATACATACATACATACATACATACATACATACATACATACATACATACATACATACATACATACATACATACATACATACATACATACATACATACATACATACATACATACATACATACATACATACATACATACATACATACATACATACATACATACATATATATTTTATATCACATATATATGTACATATATTATATACATACATACATACATACATACATACATATATATATATTTTATATCACATATACATGTACATATATTACATACATACATACATATATATATATTTTATATCACATATATATGTACATATATTACATACATACATACATACATACATACATACATACATATATATATTTTATATCACATATATATGTACATATATTACATACATACATACATAGATACATACATACATACATATATATATTTTATATCACATATATATGTACATATATTACATACATACATACATACATATATATATTCTCTTATTTTCCCCATAAGCTTTTAATCATCACTACAAACATTACCGATTCGACGCGTGATGGGTCGCTTAGTTTCTTTTTTTTTTTTTTCTTTTTTTCCCTTGAGTGTGTTTACACAGTGTCTAGGAATGAGGTATCCCCTCAACCCGTATTAACACTGTGAAGAATGAGTTATATTTCTTAACCACTGAAGTTATAATCGTAGGTGAATTACGGGATAAATCTTTCAAAAACCCGCAAGCGTGTGATCGCTTGGCGATCGACTTATCGCGATTTAAAATGCATCTCCTCTCTCTCTCTCTCTCTCTCTCTCTCTCTCTCTCTCTCTCTGCCTCTTCCTATCTAAGTCATTCATTTCATTTCTTTTTCATCCTAATCGATTCTCGCGATCGAAACTTTCTCGAGTGCAACGTAACGACGAGGCGCGAAATTAAAAGAAAAAAAAAGAAATAAAGAAAGAGGAGGAAGAGAACGAAAAGTAAACGAAAAGAAAAGAAAAGAAAAGAAAAGGAAGAAATAAAGAAAAAAAGGAAAAAAGAAAAAAAAGAAAAAAGCAGAAGCTGTGTGTATGTTTTATTAGTTAGAAGAAGGAGGAGTAGCCGCCCTCAGGGCGTCGTATCGAGCACGCGCGGATACATGCGAGAAGTCGTACATACGCGTGTCTCTCACACACACACACACACACACTCTCTCTCTCTCTCTCTCTCTCTCTATCTTACTGTCGCACTCAGAGTAGCCGCAACATCTCTCTCTCTCTCTCTCTCTCTCTCTCTTTCTCTGTATGCACAGTTATATAGCATGGGACTCGCGCGGAGGCGTCTCTCTCTCTCTCTCTCTCTCTCTCTCTCTCTCTCTCTCTCTCTCTCTCTCTCTCTCTCTCTCTTTAGAGCGTGCCGTGCATTAAGTCAATTACCGCAACGTAACATAATTATTATGCCGAGTAGTTCCGTC